>JAYEVE010000988.1:0-449534 GCA_036346375.1 Guadua angustifolia | reverse complement strand
TATCATCTTTTTAAATGCTTGACATCTGTCTCACATATCTAGTCAACTTTCACAAAACTCCTACTTGACCTGACTCCCTTGTTTCGCTATATTTATCAATAACTCATCACGTACACGTACCAAAGAAGCTTTACATTTAAGAAAATAAGAAATGGCACTATATACCTCTATTGAAAGGCCATATATACCTCTATTGATGTTGGATTATTTGAGCTTGGCCCACTTAATTGAGACAAATAATTTCTAGAAAATCTCAAAGGCCCACTCATGAGGAGGCATGTGCACTATGAATAGTCCCACATTGCTAGCCTAAAGTGGTGAACACTAGTTTATATAGTGGAGTGTGATTCACCATGGTAGAACCATATGGGAGAAAGGGAGAAAGCCCACATCGCGCTCGCCGCCTGGGGCTTTGGGCTCGAGGCGGGCAAGGCGGGCGTCGCAAGCACTGCGTGAATGGTCCGCCGAAATCCGATCAGGCCTTCTGCAGAATGACCACCATTCGAGTACTACTTTCCTGGTCAGCCTCGTATGGTCTTCTTGTTCATCGATGGGCGTGAAGGCGGCTTTCCTTAATGGAGAGCTAGATGAGGAAATCTATATGGAGCGACTGATGGGTATGTAGTACAGGTCAAGAGAGCAAGGTGTGTAAATTATTGAAATCTTTGTATGGCGGAAAAATGACCACCATTCGAAGTACTACTTTCCTGGTCGCCTCGTATGGTCTTCTTGTTCATCGATGGACGTGAAGACGACTTTCCTTAATGGAGAGCTAGATGAGGAAATCTATATGGAAGCGAATTGATGGGTATGTAATGTACAGGTCAAGAGAGCAAGGTGTGTAAATTATTGAAATCTTTGTATGGCTCAAACAAGCACCTAAGCAATGGCATGAGAAGTTCGACACCACTTTGACCTCTGCGAACTTTGTCATTAATGAGGCCGATAGATGTGTATACTATCGCTATGGTGGGGGTGAAGGAGTTATATTATGCCTTTATGTGGATGATATCTCGATCTTTGGCACAAATATTGATGTGATCAATGAGGTCAAGTCTTTTTCACAAAGAAATTTGATATGAAAGATCTCGGGAGAAGCCGATGTAATTCGAACATCAAGTTTATTAAGGATGAGAGGGATTACTCTTTCGCAATCCCACTATGTGGAGAAAGGTCTTGAGCCGGTTTGGCTTTATGGATGACAAGCCTCCCCACTCATTATGATCCCAAAGTGACACCGAGAAAGAATAAGAGAATTGGCTTAAACCAATTGAGATATTCTCGCATTGCTTGTTCGCTTCATGAATCTTGCCGGTGCAACGAGACTCGATATATCATTTCTTTGTGAGCAAATTGAGTAGGTTCATGTCAAACCCGGCTCGATCATTGGCATGCACTTGAAAGGGTAATGCGCTATTTGAAAGGTACTATGAGTTATGCGATTCACTATTCAGGCACCTGCGTTGCTTGAGGGATCAGATGACTCGGTGGATTTCGATGTAGATGAGCTCTCGCCACCAAAGGATATGTGTTTACCATTGGTGGTGGTGCGGTGGTCATGGAGGTCTTGCAAATGCAGACCATTTTGACAAGGTCAACCATGGAGGCGAGCTCACCGCTTTAGATCTGACCACTCGAATGTTGTTCATGATTTATATTGAAATTTAATCTGAAAATGTCTAATTTCTCAACAATCCAAAAACCTTATTGTAGACATTTTACGGATTAACAATGGCTGGATTCTTGACGACCGAGGCCGGAGAAATTCTCTCGTGTGCATTTTAAGAGGTGGCAAGTCAAGGTCACGCTCTGCTTACTGGCTATGAATGTATTCGGGTTAGTAATGGCAAGCTGAAGGTGATCTCTCTAGAAGAAAGCAGAAGAGTTTCACGGATGCCAATACTCTCTTCGTGTGTGATGTGTACATGCACATAACAGACTTGAAGGTCTTTGTGGGATCTGTTGACGCCAAGTTCGATGCATCGGATGCAGGCGATGGAATCAGTATGTCATGGAGAATTTTCATGACTATAAGATGGCCGATAATCGCTCTGTTGTAGAGCAAGCCCATGAGATCTGATGCATTGTCAAGGAACTCGAACTCTGGAATGTGTCTTACCCGATCCTTTTGTGGCGGTTGCATCATTGCAAAACTCCTCCTTCGTGGAGGAGTTTCGCACTACTCTAAAACATAAGAGGACAAAGATATCGCTTGAAAACCCGATGGCGTCCTTGATGTTGAAGAGAAGGCTCTGCTAAGGATTTCAATGGTAAAGGAGCCGAGGCGATCCAGCGCCAACGTGGTTCGGAAGAACTACGGCAAGAACAAAGGGAAAAATAAGCCTAACAAGACTACCAACTTCAAGAAGAAGAAGATGAACAAGGCCGATTTGACTGCTTCACATGTGGTGAGTCGGACACTTTTCCAAGGAATGCCCCGATCGTGCGGCTCGTCGAGGAAAAAAGGCCAACAATGGATGAGACGTCTAAGGTCACAACACGATGACCGCTAGCAATGCCGAGACGCAGGTATGGTAATTTACCTTCAGTATTCTCGATATTTCGATCTTCCGGTTGGTGGATTGATACGGTGCTAACGCTCATGTGTGTTCGACATCAATATGTTCTCTTCTTATCGGTCATTCGGGATTCTTCCGTCACGATGGGGAATGGGTCACATGCTTCATTCATGGCACAGCGCACAAGGATCTGAAGTTCACTTCGAAAGATCGTGCGCTTGAGGAACGTGCAAGATGTCCCTTCTATCAACAAGAATCTCGTTAGTGGCTCCCTTCTATGCGAGAGATGGGTTTAAGGTAGTGTTAGAGTCCAATAAAGTAGTGGTGTCCAAGCATGGACTATTTATTGGTAAAGGCTATGAGTGCGGAGGTTTGTTCCGCTTTTCCTTTCGATTTCAATAATAAGTCTGTGAACCATATATGTGGTAGTGTTAATGATGATGCTAGTACTTGGCACTCTCGTTTATGCCACATTAATTTTGGTTTTATGAATCGACTTTCGGCAGATGAGTTTAATTCCAAATTTCACTATTGCCAAAGGTTCTAAGTGCCATAGTTGTGTGCAATCGAAGCAACCTCGAAAGCCTCACAAGGCTACCGAGGAGAGGAACTTGGCACCTCTAGAACTCATACATTCTCGACCAGTGCGAGATGAATGGTGTGTTGACAAAGGGTGGAAAGAGATATTTCATGACATTGATTGATGATGCGACTAGATTTTGCTATGTTTACTTGTTGAAAACTAAGGACGAGGCGCTAGACTACTTTAAAATCTATAAAGTGAAGTTGAAAATCAACTAGAGAGAAAGATCAAGCGTCTTAGGCCGGATCGTGGTGGCGAATTTTTCCTAAAATCTTTGATGATTTCATGCGAACATGGTATTATTCATGAGAGGACACCTCCCTACTACTTGAATCAAACGGGATTCTTTGAGAGGAAAACCGCACGCCGACCGACTTGGTGAACGCCATGTTAGACCTTCGGTTTATCTAAGGCATGGTGGGGGAGGCTATGTTGACTTCATGTCATGTCTGAATAGAGTTCCCAATAGAAACATGGAGAAGACCCCTTACGAGAAGTGGGTTGGGAGAAAACCATCACTTTCTTACTTGCGCACATGGGGATGCTTGGCAAAAGTCAATGTACCGATTAACAAAAAGCGTAAGCTCTGGCCTAAGACGATGGATTGTGTCTTTCGGGATATGCTCAATGAGCATCGCTATAGATTTTAGTAGTTAAATCGATGTGCACGATATGTATGTTGATACTATTATGGAGTCTCGTGATGCTACGTTTTTTGAGAATATATTTCCGATGAAAGACATGCATAGCACTTCTAAATTTTCTTCTGAGATAATTCCTGAGACTATTACACTGTTGAGTCTTCTTGAGCAACCACTTGAGAAAATCCTAGAGGAGGATGACAATGAAGCTCCTAGAAAGAGCAAGAGACAGAGGATTGAAAATCCTTTGGCAATGATTTCATTATGTACCTCGTGGATGATACTCCCACGTCCATTGCAGAGGCATATGCATCTCGAATCTGAGATAATTGGAAAGAAGTCGCCCGTAATGAGATGGACTCGATTCTTGCCAATGGGACTTGGGAGGTGACCGAACGACCTATGGTCAGTAAACCCGTAATGAAGTGGGTGTTCAAGAAGAAGCTTAGGCCCGATGGTACTATTGAGAAGTACAAGGCTCGGGTTGTGGCTAAGGGTTACACCCAAAGAGAAGCGAAGATTTCTTTGATACTTATTCACTGTTGCTAGAATGACCACCATTCGAGTACTACTTTCCTGTCGCCTCGTATGGTCTTCTTGTTCATCGATGGACGTGAAGACAGACTTTCCTTAATGGAGAGCTAGATGAGGAAATCTATATGGAGCAAACTGATGGGTATGTAGTACGAGGTCAAGAGAGCAAGGTATGTAAATTATTGAAATCTTTGTATGGCTCAAACAAGCACCTAAGCAATGGCATGAGAAATTCGACACCACTTTGACCTCTCGCGAACTTTGTCATTAATGAGGCCGATAGATGTGTGTACTATCGCTATGGTGGGGGTGAAGGAGTTATATTATGCCTTTATGTGGACGATATCTTGATCTTTGGCACAAATATTGATGTGATCAATGAGGTCAAGTCTTTTCTGTCAAAGAAATTTGATATGAAAGATCTCGGGAGAAGCCGATGTAATTCAGACATCAAGCTTATTAAGATGAGAGTGGGATTACTCTTCGCAATCCCACTATGTGGAGAAGGTCTTGAGCCGGTTTGGCTTTATGGACAACAAGCCCTCCCCACTCCTTATGATCCCGTGCAGACACCGAGAAAGAATAAGAGAATTGGCTTAAACCAATTGAGATATTCTTAGATTGTCGGTTCGCTCATGTATCTTCTCGGTGCAACGAGACTCGATATATCATTTGTCAGTGAGCAAATTGAGTAGGTTCATGTCAAACTCGGCTCGATCATTGGCATGCACTTGAAAGGGTAATGCGCTATTTGAAAGGTACTATGAGTTCTGCGATTCACTATTCGAGGGCACCTGCGATTGCTTGAGGATCTGATGACTCGGCTGGATTTGATGTAGATGAGCTCTCACGCCACCAAAGGATATGTGTTTACCATTGGTGGTGGTGCAAAGGTCATAGAGGTCTTGCAAATGCACCATTTTGACAAGGTCAACCATGGAGCGGAGCTCATCGCTTTAGATACGACCATTGTGAGAGGCAGATTGGTGCGTGAGCTATTGATGGACTTGCCGGTGGTTGAAAAACCAATACCGCTATCCTTATGAACTGTGATAATCAATGCTGTGATTGCTAAAGTGAAACAGTGCTAAGGATAATGCGAAGTCATCAAGACACGTTAAAAGACGCATCAAGTCTGTCAGAAATTGAGAAACTCCGGAGTAATAAGTGTGACTTATATTCAAACAGAGATAAAAACTCGCAAATCCTTTTACGAAGGGACTATCACGGAATGTGATAGAAGTTGCATCGAGGAGATGGGTATGAGACCCATATAAGTTGCCATAGTGGTAACTCGACCTTTGTGATCGGAGATCCCGTGAATTAGGTCCCGGGTAAAACAAGCTATTGATGAACCAAGAGAGTAATCTGTTATCCTCTAAGTGAAGATGCAACACTCTCAAAAGGTCAGAAGGCGGGATGGCGATATGCCTTAATGTGTTTTTATTGGCTTTAACTAGCGAAGATGTTTGTCCCTCTGAGCATTCTTGAAAGAACACACCTATATGAGCCCGATGTCTAAAGTCGCAGATCTATGAGACTCGGGTGATCTCTAGTAAGCTCATGAAGAGACCATGGAGTACGACTCATATGCTCCACCATGGAGAAGGCTATTGGCGGCCAGTATCGCTTATGACTTTGAGTGAAACTGCTCACACAAAACTTGCAATTCAAGGCGAGTCCATTGTTCAAGTTGTGGATGGGTGTAGCTTAGAGCTCTAGCGTAAGTTCAACTTAACATCTCTCACTGAAATGATATATTAAATATGGTGAGTATCGGCAAATCTCTAAATGGACTTTGAGATCGGTGGGGATTGTTGGATTATTTGGGCTTGGCCCACTTAATTGAGACAAATAATTCCTAGAAAATCTCAAAGGCCCACTCATGAGGAGGCATGTGCACTATGAATAGTCCCACATTGCTAGCCTAAAGTGGTGAACACTAGTTTATATAGTGGAGTGTGATTCACCATGGTAGAACCATGGGGAGAAAGGAGAAAGCCCACATGCGCTGCCTCGCCTCACCGGCCGGGCCGAGCTCTGCACGCGGCGGGCGGGCGGGCGGAGGGCGCGGGCGTCGGCACTGCGTGAATGGTCCGCCAAATCCGGTCCAGGCCTTGCGCAGACGCAGCTTCCTTTGCTACTCGGATTCGTCGCGGTTGCGGATGAGATAAGGACTCAGAATGACCGTCGTGGCACCTCTTCGAGTCACGCTCGGTCACGGTTACGAGTATCCCTATAAATACTTTGCGTCGTGCACCCGTAGAAGAATATATAGACCACGTTGAGTTAGGGTTTTTGCCACCTCTGCTACTTGCCCGCCGTCGTAATCTTCTCCATCCCGAAGCGCCGACGCAGCATACGCAATCGGGAGAGCGAGTCTCCTAACCTTCGTCTTTGAGATCCCGCACCGGAGAGGCGAATAAGGTTTTTGGAAGCGCTCGCGCGATCGCTCAAGTTCGTCTACCACGGTTCGCCTTCCTGTTCTACTGCCGCTGACGCCGTCGTGTAGCAATGCCTCTGCGACGCCGGCCACCAACGCCGACCTCGTCAACACCGCGAATCAAGCACCTACTACGCCTCGCGCCAAGAATCAAGAACCGCACCGCAACGCCGTCATCCTCTTCTACTCAATACGCTCAATCTGCTCTAATCTCGTGGTTAATCATGTTTATCAAGATGATCATAATGTTCGTGCTATCTAGTATGTTAGAGATATACATGCTAGTTTCTGTGATGTTGTTCATGATTTATATTCGGAATTTAATTTGGAAAATGTCTAATTTCTCAACAATTGATTGGCGTATTATAACCGCTTAACCTCTTTGAAAACATTTTCAATGTATTTGAGGAGATAGGGAGTAAAAAAATTATAATAACTACGCTTTAAATTTCCTCGATAAATAAATATAGCCAAATAGATACTTTAATGCAACATACAGATATAGGAGGGAGTAATTAATAGTCATATATACCTAAATCGCTAGTACATAATCCATCTGAATGATTTATATCAGTTCTACATCTCGAGTCTCGACTCCAGAATCACCTGAGCATTTTCTAGTTAAGAGGTTAAAGTGGAGTACCGATTGTTTTTTTTTTTAAAAAAGTGGAACACCGCATATGTTAGGGCATATTTAAATAACTTGCAACTTCAGCGACCATATTAGAAAGTTTACTTTTAACTTTCGGGACCTAAATAAAGTTGTCCCTATAAGCTTAAATACTTCCGGTGAAATTTTCTCCGAGACAAAATTAAGAAGAAGCTTGCAAGTAGTAAAAGAATATATGAAAGAAAACATACGTAAATTAAGCCTGTTTTATGATTTATTTTAGATCATCAGGACATCAAAACATGATGCCCCAGTTTCATTAATTGAAACCAAGCAAACAAACGTTAAGTCCACACCAACTCATCATCCGACCTCAACAAAACGCTGAACCAGGACTACACAAAAAAAGGCTTAACACCAAGCTACTACCCCGCAGCACAAGACAACAGATTTTAACTTCAGACAAAACCACAGCCAAAAAACTACCGCTTGAACCTCTTAAACCAGCACAATACTAAAGACACACCAACAAACATTCCCGAATCCGCGATCTTCACTCCCGAATCTGCACCCAAAAGCAGCCAAGATGTACACATTAAAGACCAACGCCCAGCATCACGATCACATTCCACCATCCAACAGATTGTTAATGAAGTTAGACCGGCTTTCGCCATCACAATACTTGTTTCATCAAAACCTTCCTCCATCACCCGATCCCCGAGGAATCGATGTTCCAGATTTCAACTCAAGAGGCGCTCAAGTTTGATCTCCAAGAAACCGCAGAATCGCTCCATCTCAGAAAGCATGTCCTCCTTGTATATCGGTTTGCCACGTTCTTCAACGACAGAGCAGCCTTCTCCAGATGACTTTACACTTATCCAAAGATCAAACGGAAAACCATGTCATTTCTATTTATCCATAAGCACCAAAGAGCGGCCGTACAAATAGTATTTAACGCTGCATTTTTTTTGTTACTAAGCCAAAAACGGGCAACAGATTCATAATTGTATCCAATGTCCAAAGCAAAGAATTCGCTAATCAAGTACCAGATATTCTTAGCAACAATACACTCAAAAAAGATATGGACAACACTTTCAGACTCCATACACCAAGCACAACTAACCCCTTTATCCATGCCTCTTTTTAACAAGTTGTCTCTAGTCATTAGCTTGTTGTGCGATAAAAGCCAAAGAAAAAAAATGAATTTTAGGGGGAACAATTAGTTTCCACACAACAGGGATATAAACCGGTAAAACCCCCCGAAAATTCATTACGACATAAAGAGAATTAACCGAATATACACCATTACTGTTAAGTTGCCACACTAAAGCATCCTCATCACCGGAGAGCCTTACGGAGTTAGCCACTTCCACCAATTCAAACCATCTAATCATCATGGCATCAGAGAAAGTTCTTCTAAAAGTACACTTAATATTAAAACCATCCCAAATCTCAGCAATTGTGTGACCTTTCTCGTTAACTATCTTATAAAGATCCCAAAATTGAACAGCCAAACAAGAATTCCCAAACCAAATATCTTCCCAGAACCTAACTTTTTCACCATTCCCAACATGCCACTTATAGCCAAATTTAGTCGCTTGCATAGCCCGGATAATCCCTTTCCAAAACGGAGAAGCATGGCCAACATCGAAGCAAATATGTTGGGATTATCAAGATTATATTTAAACTTGATCGATCTTTCCACATTTTATTGTCATTAGCATAAAACCTTTAATCCAGAGGCAAGGAGGCAAACGTTTAAATCTCTAACATCGTGCACCCCAAGACCACCAAACTTTTTCTCCATACAAACAAGATGCCAATTAGCCGATGCGCTTTATTATGACCTCAAAATCATTCCAGAGACACTTAGCCATGTGAGAATTTATAAGCTTTAAAGCCCATTTAGGAAATTTAAAAAGGAAAGCAAGTAGAGAGGGATGTCACAAGGTGATTTGATAAGAATGAGCCGCCCACTATAGGATAGTAACTTTCCTCTCCAACCAGCAATTCTTTTCGTGATTTTATCAATGAGAGGTTGGAGATCATCTCTCTAATTTTGTCATGATGGAGAGGATACCCAGATATTTAATAGGAATTTACCTACTTTACAAAGACAAAGCTCAAAACTTGTTAGTTTCGCCAACATCACAACCAATCGGAATAAGCTCGCTTTTGAAAGTTAATTTCATACCCGACATTTGCTCGTAATGGATAAGGAGCCATTTGAGATGCAAAGCGATCCTATCACTATTTTTCAGAATAAGATAGTATCATCAAGATATTGTAAACACGAATACCACCAGATGGAAATCTTCGTGATAAACCTTTAATTAAGTCATTATTAGCAAATTTTATCTAAAATTCTAGAGAAAACATCAAGAACCAGATTGAAAAGAATGGGAGAAAGAGGATCCCCGACGTAATCCTTACCAAATTAAAAAACTTACTCTCAGTATTATTTATATTCACTCCCACGAGCCTTTATCCAAAATGGCATAAATCCAGATTGCTACTTATCCCCAAAACCTCTTTTATCCATAATATCTAGCAAAAGCTCCAGTTAACCCTATCATAAGCCTTCTCATAATCAAGCTTAAGGACAAAACCTTTCTTTATTATGATGAATTTTATGAATAACCTCATGAGCAAAGTGACAACACTTTCAAGAATGTATCTATTTTTGATAAAAGCAGTTTGATTATGTAAAATAATTTTGTCACAAATGGCACCAATCCTATTAGTCAGCACCTTTGTAATGATTTTATAACTACAATTTAAAAGACTAATGGGTCTGAAATGTTTCATGTTGCGAGCATTGTTCTCTTTCGGAATCAAAGAAATCATAGCAAAATTAATCCTAAACAAGTCCAACTCACAATTTTCCAAACTTCTAAACAGAGCCATTAGATCCACCTTGACAGAATCCCAGAATTTCTGATAGAAAACAAAAGGCAGACCATCAGGGCCCGGAGCACCATCTGAATAAGAAGTTTTATGATTTATCTGTATATTTTTTTTGGCCCATGTAAAATTTACATTCTGGGAATAACAACCGACAGGGCCAAGTTTGCTGGCCTGAGGCCTGAGAGTCCTCCTTATGGATTAGGTCTTAATTTGTAGCATCTTGATCATCAATTTTTGTTCCTATTGGTACATATGTGATGTCCCCAGGTTTTAACAGTGAATAGTGATATGTTGTTTGATCATCATATCTTGTTTCTAACTTTCTATTGGTATGTGACGTCCCGATCGAGGCTTTTCACAGTGAATAGTGATATCTTGTTTGAGTTTCAATATTTCATAATATCCTAATTAAATTTTGATCGAACCCATACAGAACAAAATAAAAAATAAAAAACCTTAACCATGTAGCTACATATATATTTGGCAAATTTAAAACCATTTAACTGTTAAGAAATATTTAACTTTTAGGGTTTTGTAAAAGGCTATAAATATAGCACCCCTTTGTTCATTTATCTTTTTTATTGTTCTTTGGGTATTATCAATATTGGATGATTGATATTGTGATTAATCTTAGGTGATTATCGATGTTTTGAATAGTATCCTGTAGAAGTGCAGACAGTTCATTTATTTTCCTTTTCGGTGCCTTACATGTTATTTTTCTTGAGCTTTCATGGTTGAGACCTTGAGGTAGGGATGAAACGGATATCCGAATTTCTGAACAAATTCGACATTTTTAAATAGATATATAACGATTTTGGTTTTCATTTTTAACACTTTAGGAAGCTCATTATAAAAAATAAGATTATAAAATTAGATAAAAAATTACGCATTATTTGCTTCCCATAAATAAAAAGGTGAAAAATATCCTAATCCGTATCCGATTGATATCCTAATTTTGTTTCTATCATTTAAATAAATATATAATGAATTTGAGGTTCATTTTTTATGAATTTGAATAAGCTCAACACCATAAACAAGAATATGAATTCGGATAGAAAATTCTATATCCTATTTGTTTCCCATTGAAGAACAAAGACAAAAAAATTGATATCCGAATCACTATCCGTTTTCATCCCTTGAGGTGAGGAGACACAGCACACGTCGTCTGCATCCTTTGTTTCTCCTTGCCCCGTACAACTAAGTAAGGTTTATTGTTTTTATGTACGTAGTAGCAAATTTATCGATACCATTTCAGTATGTACTATTATGCCACCTAAAATAGTACAGAGCAGCCTTGCATTCGTATCGATCTCGATATCGGTTAACATCAATCATACCGGTATGATACCAAATAATACTAGACATACTGACAGAATAGAACTGGTAATATTGTCTATGAAACTATATGTTATATTTGATCTTACTACTATGTATTTACAGTAATATTCTAAATAAAGTTTGGTACGATATAATTAAACATATATATACTTATAAATATATATTATTATATTAAACTTTAGAATGGTATATCGGTATAGGTCAGTACTAGAATGTATCATTTCAAAAACCAAACCGCTATGGTCAGTGAAATGGTATTGACAAGTATACATTCCAATCTATGTAGTGTGTGTCTCTGTTTTTTTTTCCCCATCGCTCTTTCCTCTGCCGACTGCCGTAACTGTTTTTTAATTCCTCGAGCTATCGTTCGTGGTTGAGGGGACCGGTTAATGTTTCCATCTTCTTTTTAATCCTTTACAAGCAAGGTTTATCATTCGTAATGTTTTGCTTTTATTTTTAGAATTTCTAACGTATTTCTGTTTTCCAATAATAAATAATAACATCCAATGACTCTTATAATTCGTCTTTAATTATGGCCGACCCATTAAATGGACGGATCTTTCTATTTTTTTTGAGATTTTCTAGTGTATTTTTCTTTTTTCTTAGCACATGTATATAATAGAATATTCAACAAGTGCCCATACAAACGTATATTAACATATCCTCTACGAGATATATCTTTGCTACTCACATTTTATACATTTTTCATCCTGGAAATAGGTTCAAAACCAAGTTTACAACAAATGTGTTGGCTGTTTTTTAGTGGGCAACATATCCTGTACACAAAGTACAAGCTTCCGCAGACACATCACAGCACACCAACTAACAAAGTCATGAAAAATTCTGAAAAATTGTATATGTAATTCATAGATTGCTCTACCTATGTATGAAGTTTCAAAATCAAATTTATTATATATCGAGAGTTACAAAAAAAGCGAAAATTCTGACAAGTTTAAACTATTTAAACTTGTCAGAATTTTCTCTTTTTTGTAACTCTTGATATATAATGAATTTGAACCTATAATTTTATACATAGGTAGAGTAATCTATGAAGTACATCTACAATTTTTTTCAGAATTTTTTATAACTTTTGTTAGTTGGTGTGTACAGTGTGTATACGAGAAGACCTATATACACGGGATATGTTCCTTTTTAGTGGAAACTAGAAGCTTTCTTCGTTACTAAGAAAATTGGTGGTTACAGTCTGCTCGGAGTGGAGGACAAAAGTTACTTTTGAACTAACTGTGAATTTAGGAATGAGCCACAACCGATGGCATTCCATTTATTCAATATAGTAAATAGTTTACAGTGTACGGATATGTTTCCAACTGTACATGACTCAAGGAAGGAAACACAATACATTGCCTTGCATGGCACACATGCTGTTACTCCCCCGCAGTCTTGTCGGCCGTTAAGACTAGTACAAAAGTCGAACAAGAGTGACGACGGCAGGCAGTCCGCGATCATGGACGAGGTGAAGACCAATCTTGATGTGCTTCGATCGCTGGTGCTGAACCGGGATTACTGAACATATAGACAGTGCTAACAGTGTCACGTAACACGGTTGTGGCCTTGGGAAGAGGCTGGAGCAACTCCTGAAGAAGTTGTCGAAGACAAGTAGCCTCGGCAACGGCATTAGCTACTGTACGGATCGAGATATGATATTTTGTCGTTTAGACGATCGGGGATTCGGGGGCAGCCAGCCCTATGCGCATCCGTGTAAGCAATTAGGGGTGAAAACGGGTCGGATACGGTCGGATAGTAGGTCATCCCGTATCCTACCCTAATTATTTTTTTTCGGATACGGATACGGATACGGGTAGTGAAAATCGGGTAGGATACGGATACGGATACCGGGTATTTACGGGCGGGTAGAAAACGGATACGGATATTATACGGATAGATACAATACGGATAACGGGTACTTAGTTGGATAGTACGCAAACTACCTAGAATCAAAGCACGTATATAAAACTTGCATATTTTATATAATATATATGAAGCAAAATGAAGCATATGTTTATATATCAATGATGATGATTTTACAGGAAAAACTGATGATGATTTTACAACAAGACTCTTAAAACAGTTACCTCAATGAAAGAAACCATGATGCTAGTATCAAGCCTGCACTGAGAGAGAATTGACAAACGTCAATAAAAATTAACAAACTAATCAGATAGATAGCTTAAAAACAATAAAATCTGATGAGAGGACAATAATTGATGCTCAACTTCTACCCAGGCAAACTTCTACCCAGGCATCTGATGAGATGCCCATGTCCTCGTCAGGACATTGTTATGTCTCACGGTTGGGCCAACCCTTAAATGTTAATGGGCCATTGGGCCGTGGCTGGCTGTATAGCCTGTATTTGATACTCCCGGGTACCCAAACCCCGGGTACCCGTATCCGACCCGAGATCTTCGGGTATTTTCCGGGTAGTGCCCGCTCCGAATCCGACCCGAATCCGACGATCACTATCCGGTACTATCCAGATCCGACCCGGGAAAAAATTATCCGTATCCGTATCCGAAAAAGCGGGTAAAACCACTACCCAGATCCGTACCGACGGTAATACCCACCGCTTTCACCCCTATAAGCAATGAACAACGAAGGAGCGAACCAGGTGGGTTGAAGAGTGAAGACCATGGTGGAAGACCATAGTGCAAGGTGCCTTGGAGAGAAGTGGTCATTTTTTTAGCCCCATTTGTCTTATATTTTTGCAAATATGGCATTCTTCTGAGTGGAATTGCAAATATAGCTCCGTACCGACCACGGAACGTGTCTCTCACGCTCCCCTACTGTAAGAGGAGATCTCCCATGCATATCGGCCACGGTAGGTCCCCTCTCGCGCTTGCTTGCCATAGCAGTTTTCTTGCCGCTTTCCCTTGCCACGGCAAGCGAGCGCGGGAGGTCTCCTCCTGCGGTAGGAAAGCGCAGGGGGCATGTTTCGTTGTTCGGACTGGACTATATTTATAATTCTATTTGGAAAGGGGTCACATTTGCAAAAAATGAGACAAAGAGGCCTAAAAAGTGATCAGTGAAGGACACTGTCGTGAGGGTCATGCATGTGCAAACAAATTTGCTTAACAACATATACGATATTAGGTTGGTAAACGTGATATACTCAAGGGCACTCTCAAGATGGTACACAACTAAACCAGAACAGGCGGACTGGTTGAGGAGGACAACTTGGGAAAGGTCAATAGGATGGGTTTCGGCTTGCACGAAGTCATGTCCACACGGTCAAGTAACTTGGCGGCATACTTGGCTTGTGAAAGAAAATGCCAGTTAAGTTGTGGGTGACTGAGATGGCAAGGAAATAGTGGAGATTTTCAAGATCAGTCATCACAAACTCAGAGCAAAGAGCAATGATAAGATGCTACATGAGTTTGGAAGAAGAGGTGGTAATTAAGGATAATGTCATCGATATAGAGAAGAAGGTATATCATGCCAGCGCTATTGTTATAGATGAAAAGAGAGGTATCACACTTGGAACACACGAACCCAAGAGTGAATAACTAAGAAGTGAAGTAATGGTACCAAGCGTGAGGAGCTTGTGTGAGGCTATAAACACTACTACAGAACGGCACATCAGAATCGGTTCTTTTTTAGCATTAGAATCGGTTTTAGTGGCGATACGATGTCTTTAGATAGTGATGAGGTAGAGCTATCAGAATCGGTTTTGACCCGATTGTGATAAAACGCCATCGTAATCGGTTCTTTAAGGAAGTGATTGTGATGACTATCGTAATCGATTCTTTAAGGAAGTGATTACGATGACCCTCATCGTAATCGGTTCTTAAGGAAGTGATTACGATGAGGTGTCATCGTAATCACTTTTCTTAAAGAACCGATTCGATGAAGGTCATCGTAATCACTTCCTTAAAGAACCGATTCTCGATGACCCATCGGGTGTGCCATTTTTGCAAATTCTCCAAAAAGCACGATTAAAACACCGCTCTAGCCGGTGATTTAAAAACACTAAATTAAGAGAGATTTCTAGGATGTCATCCATCCTAATACCACTAATACTACTCGCCTAATTACCACTGTGTGATCTTCCTAGACATTTTTAACACCACACGTGTGGTCTTCCCAGAGGTCACCCATCCTATTACTACTCTCGCCTCAAGCACGCTTAACTTCGTAGTTCTTATAAGATCTAGTATTTTAACTATGGTATGATAACATCCCATATATTATGTCTCCTCCTCGCTTTAACCCCGTGAAGCACCCCAACAATCGATAAAGCTTTCAAATTTATTTTTCATACTTTTGACTATTAATGATGCTTGCAATATATGTGTCATTACTATTCACGGTACTTGTAAAAACACCATAACTTTTGACTCGCACCTTCGATTTTGGTGTTCTTGAGCTTTCCTGAATCATCACATGATAACCTCTCCAATTATATTCTTTTGGGTACCGATTCTAGTTTGCAAATAAGAAATACGAGCACTTTTGTTAAAATGGTCATAACTTTTGACTCAGAATCCGATCGGGCGTTTTTGGCTCGTGTGCCAAAATCGATGGTCGGATCCTCGCTGGTTTGTGCGAGAGAGAGTCTTGTGGCATAATTCCAAAAAGGTCGTTTAGGGCCTCAAAACGGCCTTCGAAGTTTTGAATCTGTTTCAGCCGTTCTTTTTAATCCGGATTTTCAAATTTTTTGGCCGGATTTGAACGGAATGGGTCCAATAACCCTTAACAAAGTCTTGTTACATGAAAATTTGGTGAAAAACAAATTTTTTGAGATTTTTTAAAATTTGGGTAAAAAAACTGTCAGATTTTTAAAAAATTTTAAAGCCTGTTAATCATCTGAAAAAATTATGCGACCATCCTTTTTTGTTTGGGATCATAGACAAAAATTTTCAAAATAATTTAACATCATTTGTTATGTCCAAAAAATCAAAAAACAGAATGGACATAATTGGGACATTAAACTTGTTAGATTTTGCTAAATTTTCTCGAGTGTGATAATTATCTAAAATTTTTATGAAAGATTAATAACTTCCTCAGTAACATTATATAAAATTTTCAAAAAAATTCAACTTTCTTGGTTTGCTCAATAAAATCTATCAATGCAGTAAGCACTAAACTTAATTAATTTGTTGTATTATATTTCAAAAATCAATTCATTTGAGCTAAGGATTTATCAGGCAATTCAAATATTTTTATAACTTTTTGAAATTTTGTTTTTCAAATTTGATTGAGCTAAGGATTCTTATGTAAAATTTTCAACTCAAAATATTTCTCCAGGAATTTATAAAAATTCTGACATTCAAAGTACTAGTTTTCAACTCTCTCTGTTTTTGAATTTTTAAAATTCCTCAAATTTTATAATCATCTGAAATTTTTACAGAAATATCATAAGTATTTCAGGAATCTGCACAAAAAATTTCAAAAGTTTATAACGTCGTTTGTACTATTTTTCAAAAGTTTTAAGAATTGCTTTATCATTAGTATCACTCTTTTAAGAAAACCGATACTGATGCTTCATCATTAGTATCACTCTTTTAAGAAAACCGATATCGATGCTTCATCATTAGTATCACTTTTTAATAAAACCGATATCGATGCTTTATCATCACTTTTCTAATAGAACACGATGTTAGTCATTAGTATCACTTTTTAATAAAACCGATATCGATGCTTTATCATTAGTATCACTCTTTAAGAAAACCGACATCGATGCTTCATCATTAGTATCACTCTTTTAAGAAAACCGACATCGATACTTTATCATCACTTTTCTAATAGAACATCGATGTTAGTCATTAGTATCACTTTTTAATAAAACCGACATCGATGCTTTATCATTAGTATCACTCTTTAAGAAAACCGACATCGATGCTTCATCATTAGTATCACTCTTTAAGAAAACCGACATCGATGCTTCATCATTAGTATCACTTTTTAATAAAACCGATATCGATGCTTTATCATCACTTTTCTAATAGAACACCGATGTTAGTCATTAGTATCACTTTTTAAATAAAACCGATATCGATGCTTTATCATTAGTATCACTCTTTTAAGAAAACCGATACCGATGCTTCATCATTAGTATCACTCTTTAAGAAAACCGACATCGATGCTTCATCATTAGTATCACTTTTTAATAAAACCGACATCGATGCTTTATCATCACTTTTCTAATAGAACACCGATGTTAGTCATTAGTATCACTTTTTAATAAAACCGACATCGATGCTTTATCATTAGTATCACTCTTTTAAGAAAACCGATATCGATGCTTCATCATTAGTATCTCTTTAAGAAAACCGATATCGATATTTCATCATTAGTATCACTTTTTAATAAAACCGATCTCGATGTTTTATCATCACTTTTCTAATAGAACACCGATGTTAGTCATTAGTATCACTTTTTAATAAAACCGACATCGATGCTTTATCATTAGTATCACTTTTTAAGAAAACCGACATCGATGCTTCATCATTAGTATCACTCTTTTAAGAAAACCGACATCGATGCTTCATCATCGATTACTTTTTTTAATAAAATCGATATCGATGCTTTATCATCACTTTTCTAATAGAACACCGATGTTAGTCATCAAGATCACTTTTTTAATAAAACCGAAAAGGATGTAGTTTATTGCACTATTCCTTTTCGCATATCTCGCAAGTTCTCAATTTTCAGATTTCATTAAAGAGAGAAAATGCCATAACTTTGTCATACATTGTGAATCTCCTCAAAAGCACGTACACATTTTGAAGAAACCGCAAAAGAGGGCAAAAGAGGGAATCTCCTCAAGATAGGGTTTCAATTTTGCCCTCTTAATACCCACCCATGAGGACTTCAAATTTTCTCACTCAAGTATTGCTTCCAACCACACAATATGAGCTATTTTCTCGGGTGGCGGAGAAATCTCCTCCGAGCAACAACAGAGAAGAGTTCAAGGCGAGTGGTATATATAACCTAGCGAGGCACATCGAATCGGTTCTTTTCAAAACCGATAGTGATGTGCACGCCATCCTTTAGTAATGTGCACGAGCACATCGTAATCGGTTCTTTTTAACAGCGATAGTGATGTGCGGTCATCACTATCACTTCTATAAAAAGAACCGATAGTGATAACCATGTGCACATCGAATCGTTCTCTACTAAAAAGTGATAGTGATGTGTAGGTCATCAAGACGGTTCTTTTCATAGAAGTGATAGTGATGATCACGCACATCACTATCACTTCTATGAAAGAACCGATAGTGATGACCGTACATCACTATCACTTTTAGTAGAGAACCGATTCGATGTGTCCAAGATTACATCACAATCACTTATAATCTCGTAACCGATAGTGATTATTACTAACACCCTCCGGTTACTTATCACAATCGCTTTTTTCAAAAACTTAAGAACCCACACGTATACAAGTGATAGTGATGTCTCGTTCTGTAGTAGTGAAAGTAAACTATTGAGGCAACAAACATGGGTAGGATGAGAGGAGTCGATGGGTTGGCGGCAATACATCACTTCAAAGAGATGCCATGAAGGAAGATATTCTTAATGTCAAGTTGGTGAATTGGCCAACTTGTGGAGAGAGAAAGAGAGAGGATGGTATGTATAGTATCCGATTTGATGATCATAATAAACGTCTCATCAAAAATCAACTCTGGGTTCTTGAAAGAACCCATGAAGAATCCAACACACTTTGTATCACTCAAGAGAGCCAACGGCTTTAAGTTTGTGTTAGAAAATCCATTTGTCGGATACGATGTTGGCATTAGACAGGGGAGGCACAAGATCGCAAGTGTTGTTAGAAAAGAGAGCATTGTACTCATCATACATGGCGGCATGCCAGTTCGGATCCTTGAGGGCCACCTTAGACAGACTTGGGAATTGGGGAAGCAGTATTGGGAGTAGATACAAGAAGATTCAACTTCTTGTGAGGTTTGACTTTTAGACCAGAGCAGGTACGAGTTTTGTAGTTGAGGATTGGAGGGAGGCACTACCGGTACAGGTGCCGTGGCAGGGGGCACTAGTGTGGAAGCAGGTGTGGTAGCAAGCGAGGTTGCACTGCGAAGGGCTGAATCAAAGCGACGACTTCTGTGGTAGCAGGTGGCACTAGAGTAGGAGGAAGAGGAATGGAAAGAGGTGTGTCATAAAAAAAATCAGAAAGGTGATCATAAGTTTACAAATTTGGGGTTTTGGAAAGTGTATTTGCAAAAGAAAAGGAAGATTCACCAAAGATGACATGCAAGGAAATAATGATACGGTGTGTAGAAATATTCATACACTTTTATTCTTTATGGTTGGAAGGATATCCAAAAAATACGCACAACACCGAATGTGGTGCGAGTTTGTGGGGCATGGAGGCGTGAGTGTTGGGGTAGCATAGACAACCAAAAACTCAAAGATATGAATAGGACATTGGGTTATGGAAGATGTACTCGAATGATGTAGAAAAAAAATCAAGGTTTTGGTTGTGAGATGGTTGAGGACATAGGTTGGAACATGCAATGCTTCAACCCAATAGGTTGGTGGCATGCATGCCTAGAAAAACAGTGTACGCACAATATTGTTCAAGGTATGAATGACCCGTTTGGCCTTGCTGTTTTGCTGAGGCGTCTGAGGACAAGAGAGGCACAAAGACATGTTGTGAGTGTCAAGGAACTAATGAAGAATATTATTATCAGATTCTTGGCCATTGTGCATTGAATCGCATGAACTTTTGTTGAGAATTGGGTGGAGACAAAAGCGTGGAAATTGGATAGAGTTTTAAATACATCAGATTTCAGACAAATCGGGTTGTCCAAAGATAATGAGTAAAATCATCCAATATAACAAGAAAATATTTGTAATTAGAAATGCTTAATACTGGAGATGTCCATAAATCATAATGAACGAGATCAAAAGGACAAGTCGTACGACTTGTAGAAATAGCAAAAAGGAGCCTAACATGATAGCACAACTAGCGCATGACAAAATGTGTTGTCTTTATTTTTTGGTTACAAAAAATATAGGACAAGTTCACAAGATGATGAAGGACGTTGTTGTCGGCATGGCCAAGACGAAACCAAAGGGTGCTGTTGGTGGAGGCGACAAGAGTGTAAGGTGATGTAGCAAGAGGGTAGAGCTCCTCTGAACTATTGCACTTGAGAAACTCGCTCTTGGTCAAAAAATCCTAACAGAAAAGCCACAAGGGCCAAATTCAAAACCACAACTGTTATTGGTAGTAAATTTGCAAATGGAGACAAGATTCATTATTAGATGAGGAGTAACAAAATTATTTCATAGATGAAGAGGAAGTGTGCAAATGGGGATGATACTATGGCTAGAATGAGTGATGTCCAACGAAGTGCCATCACCGACAACGATACGAAAGCAAGAGGGAGGAGAGCATGATAGGATGGACAAGTTATTGGGATTGGAAGCCATGTGTGAGGAGGCCCCTGTGTCCGTGTACCATTCATTGGAGTGAGGCTATTGAAGCGTCATGGTGTTGAAGGCATTGACAAGCCCCGAAGAATCCCACGAAGTTGTGCTAGGATAGGACATGCCCGTATGTTGAAGAGAGGCGGCTATCGTGGGAGCAAAAGCAAACTGTGGAGAGGAAGCTATGCAACTACAGTTGCAGAACAGTGGAGAGGACGCTGTGTGGCGGGGACTGCTACTATGGTGGGCAAAGTGGTGCACTAAGACACAGTCCACGAAGGTTGTTAAAGGTGGGCCAGAGTTGGATCACTTCGATCCAAGGGTTGGGTAGCATGCTACTTCTAAGCTTCCAGGCCCCTAATTTTAGTGGTTTATGTGTTTTAGTGATGAAAATATCAAGACTAACTATGTTTCAATGTTTCGATTTGAGTTAGTGCTTGACGGCAAAGCATGAAGATTAAGGATCTTGTGACTAGAAATGTTCAAATGAGTTGAGTTTGGATCATTTTAGTGAAATGTTTTGTTTTTTATTTTGGCCTTACTATTAAGGAGTGTTCAAGACTAGTAGCTTGAACTTGGTAAGGTTGGATAGCTAGTTATAATGTACATTAGATTTCTTTAGCTCATCTAGTCAGAACAAGCCAAGAAACCAAGTGAGAATGCCAAATTAGGAATGTAGTGAGATTTCAAACTTGGTACGAAAAATTCTGTTTGGGTCAGATAATTCGACCAAGTTGAATAATCAATTTGATCAATTCAATTGAGATCATGTCCTAGAAATTTTAATGAAATTCGAACGATCTGAGTGACCCAAAGCATGGATTGGATAAATTTCATAGATTACATATGTTGAAGTCTCAATGAGAGTCAGATGATTTGAATGACCCGAAGCATGGGTTGAATCAATTTGACAA
Organism: Guadua angustifolia; assembly: GCA_036346375.1. Lineage (NCBI taxonomy): Eukaryota > Viridiplantae > Streptophyta > Magnoliopsida > Poales > Poaceae > Guadua > Guadua angustifolia. The sequence goes on along the minus strand of JAYEVE010000988.1, from coordinate 427,640 downwards.
AGAGTTGTTAGAGTTGATTTGCATGTGATTCGAATGATCTGAGTAGGTCGAACCATCGATCAGAACAATTTGACAAAGAAAGTGCAATTGATATTTTGCATAGGCCTAAATGATCTGAGTGGGTAGGATAATCCAAGTAGGTCAAGAGATCTAACTTGACCTGAATGATCCGACTATGCATAATGACTATATTTTTTATTGTTGAAAGTGTTGAAGCCGATAATTCGAGTGGATCGGATAATCTACCTCACGAGATATTTTGAAATATATGTGCCTACCGTCTAGTTTATGAGGAGTGGAGCTATATATAGACCATGTGGGGGTTCATTTCAAGAGTATTGTGACTCCATCTCAGTATTCATCCTAGTGAGGACCTTGAGAACACTATGAAGTTTGGATAGAAGGTGCTTTGAGTATTTGAGAGAGTAGATAGACCTACTTTGTGCATCACTCCTGGATGATTGATCTTGCAAGGTTCAATTGAGCATTTTTTGGCTTATTAATCTTGGAAGTTAGTGACTCCTAGATAGCTTGGAGGCGTTTGGCTTGATGACCTTCCATAAAGGCACATGTGGAAGGCATTCAAAGACCTATGAAGGTTTGGAGTTTTCCTACCTGAAGTGGAGAAGGACTACCATGAGTGAATGGCTTGATTCCTTGCGTAGTTTGAAGTCGAAGCTAGACTCTTGCAATCCAACAATGAGTAAAAGTGTAGGGACCCGGATTACCAAATCCGACCCCTCTGTGTTTTACCCATGCTAGTCCAGGAACAGCTAGCACACACAGTGAAACAGTGATGATAACACAGACATATCATAAAGTATTTAACAGTAATAAGCAAAAGAGAGTAAACATCATCATCACATTATTACAAGTATCGAGCCTTACGGCTTAAGTGACTAAGTAGCAGCGGAAAAGTAGCAACAAAAAGAGCCAATCAGCATGCCCACAGGCAACCGACTGGGGTACGCTCCCTAGAAGTTCGGGTCCTCCTCCTCAAAGTCTTCACCACAGATGTTGAACGGTGGAACATGTGCTCTTGGATAGTGATTCGATCTCCTCATCGGTTTATGGAATAAGCACCAAGAATGAAAAGCGAGGGTGAGTATGCAACATACTCCGCAAGTCTTGGAAACTTAATGCAAATAATTAAATGCAAGGCTTGAACAAAGGAAGACATATAGAGTTCATTTTTCGCAAAGCAGAATTTAAAACGAAATACAAATATTCATTTCATAAAGCAGCATTTAACAGAAGTAAATAGCATAAATAATTAAATTTGAAGTATAACAATTTTCCAGGTTTCAACCACCTGGTTGGCTCCAACCGTCAAACTAAAATCCGGGAGTTCCAACCACTCACGGATTCCCAAACCACATTTTCAATGAAACCAAAATCATCATTTTTTCATTTAAAACCAAAACCATAAAATCTACTATGTGAAAGCATTCCACGCTTGCCCTTATCCGTGGGCACGGCTACTCAAGTAGTTTTAACTCTGCAGAGATTGTACACTTTACCCACACGACATGATCAACCCCTTTTGCCAAGCTATTGACACACTTCCTTTGGTGTGTCGGCAGGGAGATCATGACAAGGCCTTTACAATGCATAATACCGCTACCGACTTCGCCCGCTAAGGTTTCACCGCTGTTAGGGAAACCACCCAGTACAGAAGCCCCCTCTTGCGCCTTGCAAGTGTCCTCCTGACAAACCGCACAACCCAATGGCGAAGTCAAATAACGATACATGCAAATTACTTAGCCAGGTCGCATCCATAATAGACATGTGGTTGTATCAGATAGCATGGCCCAAGGTAACACACGACCGGTCTTTAATTGACTAGGGCGAACAATCACATTCCAAAATTTTGTGCATCCCGCACCGCCATACAACCATCCGCCTTGCCTAAACCATTTTTCACTTTTATTTTCAAATTAATACCAGCAACACTGATTGCCATAATTTTCACAATCCATTTTGAATCAAGTATGAAAGAATTTCCATAATGGTAAGGTACCGACGTGATTAAGCATGGCTAAGCATTTTCTACCGTCCCATAATACCAAAATTGATTATCATTAACAGTAATTAATTTTCCTAAGGTGTCAATGGTTGTCAAGATGAATATCAATGTGGGCATAACAAGTTGACATTTATCTAAACATTTAAAATGGCATTAAAGTACGGTACGCAAAGTAATAAGCATGCAATAATGTAAAACAAAATAATATTTTCATAAATTTGGGATCAATATGGTCAAGGAAGACTTGCCTTCGACCTCTCCCCGCTGCTGTACCTCCGCTTGATGCTCCACTCGCCAACAACCAAGGCCTACACGCTAAACACGCGAAACGAGACAAAAATAAATAAAACAAAAATAAATAAAATCCAAAAATTGAAAAGAAAGACACCAGAAGATAGATATTGATTTTAGATGAATTTAGAAATTTGAATCGTTCGAATCAGAGTTCGAACGGAGGAGAACGGGCCTTCCGAAGTCTCTCGGGAGAGAAAATCAGAAAATACCCTAAGGTGACACGTGTCGGGCTGTGATTGGTTGAATCTCGGAAATTCGGAAAATTAGAATAAAAGAGAATACTGCTGACATGCGGGGTCCACGAGTCATAGACTCGGCTCACGTGGACACGGAGTACCAAGGGTGACACGGGGGCGACGTGGCGCAACGTGGCGCGACGTGGCGGACACGCAGATATAAAGCATACGGTGGCGGTGATGTGGCGCACACATGGCGAACACGTGGCGACGTGGTGGTGACGAGGCATAGCTGACAGAGTTCTACCGCACGCCACGCTGGCCATGGCGCGACACCGCGATTGGCGGCGCCGACGAGGACGCCATGCGGGAAGTTAGGGCACGCAGCGCCTATCCGCATACACGGGTTGCGTGGCGGCTGGCGATGATGTGGCGCACACGTGGCTAGCACGCGGCGGCTGGCGATGACGTGGCGCACACGTGGCTAGCACGCGGTGCCACGCGGTGAACACGTGGTGGTGACGAGACGTTGACTCGGTCCTAAGCCACGCGGCACGCGGCTGATCGCACGACGCAGATCCGACGGCAGAGAGATGACGGCAGTATGGCTTACCAAATCGTGTACGTGGCGAAGATCTGGTCGTCAGAACGTGATCTGACGGTGACGGGTGACGGAGGGAGATCGACGGCAGAGTGGCGGCGCTGTCCCACCGGACGCGAAGACGAAGACAGGCAACCGGCGAATGAGTGACGGAACGAGCACGGGTTAGTGCGGATTTAAGGAAGATCAACGCGATGAATCCACTGGGACAAGAATCGGCGGCGGAGACTAACCAACGGTGAAGGTACACGGCGGAGAAGACCTTTGGTTTGATGGCTAACTCCGGCGAGAGCTTGTGGCCACACGTTGGCGCTATTAAGGTGTGAGTGGGGAACGGGGCGGCGCGAGGCGGCGAAAAGCGCGAGGTACGGAGGGCCAATTAAATAGTCCTTGGGATGCGTAAAACGACATGGAAGTTGAGATGGCCGCGCGGCTAGGGCTGCACGGGCGACGCGGGCGCTAGGGCGACGTGGCGCGACGTGAACCGACGACGCGGCGCCGACGGGCGGGTTCATCACGCATGACATCGGCGAGATTAACCGGATTTTTGATCCGACGGAGGAAAAAGGTTGAGTTAGGTTAGGGTTTGATTGTGGGTGGCGCGCAGATTTCAAAGAATTAGTGATCGACTACCGAGGCGCTAGGGTTTAGGTTTTGTGACGCGTCGAGTGTAGAGCTACGGATCAAGATCGGACGGCGGGGGAAAACCATGAACAGGAATCGGCCCGGGGAAAAGGAAAAAGAAAGGAAATTCGAATTAAATAAAATACTAGAAACCTAATAAAAGCAACTAAATTCAAACAAATAGCAAATAAATTCGGAAAAATCCCCAAAAATACAGAAAAAACAAATGAAGCACAAGGAACCGAATAAAAAAAAGAAGTAATTAATTTGAAGTTTATATTAATCTTATTAAATCCTTTTTGACTTTGAAAATTCAAATTAAGCTGGATTAAATTCGAATAAAATGCAACGGGTTCGGATTTTTGAAATTCAAATTCCAAGAACTGAAAAACGGAATGTTACAAACCTCCCCCCTAACAGAAAATCTCGACCCCGAGATTTGGGACTAACCAGAAAACAGTCGGGTACTCCGCCAAGATCCTCCTCGCGCCATGTGTGGCTTCTTCTTCCGGATGGTTGCTCCATCAACCTTGCAAAACTTGATCACCTTGTTCCTTGTCCAAGCGCCTTCATCCAGACTCGACGGATACTCAGATAGGAAAGATCCTCCGCAGCCAACATCTTCAAATTGCATCCGACTTTCAGCACTCGAGGCACTTCTCAACTGTGACACATGGAAGACATTGTGCACATTCGACACCACGGTGGCAACTCCAATCGACACGCCACTTCCCCACTTCTAGCTAGAATTGGGAAAGGTCCAATAAATCTCGGTGCCAACTCGCCACTAACTCGAATCGACGATTCCTTTGAGCGGGAGACCTTCAGTACACATAATCACCAGAGCAAAGGTCAACTCTCTTCGCGATTATCTACATAGCTTTTCCGCTTAGATCATACTGTTCTCAACCTTTCCTCAATCATCTTCACTTGTTCCTCGGCTTTTGCGTAATATCCGGGCCAAGACTTGGCGATCTCCTGTCTTGTGCCAACAGAGGGTGTTCTCGCACTTCCTTCCATAAAGAGCTTCAAATGGCGCCATCCGCAAGCCGGCTCGATAACTGTTGTTGTAGGAGAACTCCGATATGGCAAACTCGATCCCAATCGGCCAGATTGGACAATGCACAAGCTCTCAACATATCCTCCAATTTGGTTCACCCGCCACCGCCCATCCGCTCGAGGGTGATAAGTCAGATCGAAATTCAGATTGGTGCCTAATGCTTCTTGTAACTTTTGCCGTAATCTAGATGTGAATTGGGTGCCCCGATCCAAACAATCTTCTTGGGCACGCCATGCATACACACAATCCGAAACATATACACCGCAAGTTTATCCCCCCATAGGTTATCTTCACAGATGAAATGTGCAACTTTCGTCACGATCCACGACAACCCAAATCGAGTCATAGCCTGACCTGGTTCTTGGAAGTCCTGTAATGAAGTCCATCCCAACTTCTTCCCACTTCCATTCGTGCACCTTCAATGGCTACAACAAACCTCGGCTGGCCTCGATGTTCAAATTTTCACTACCGCATACATCGTACATGGCTATATATTATGCAATTTCTTTCATCCTTGACCACCAATACACACCTCAAGATCATGATACATCTTGGTGTTTCGGTGGATTGAGTATGCCGACTCATGCGCTTCCTTCAGAATCAACTGCTTGACTTCTTTCTGATTCGGCACATAAATACTCTTCCCAAGCCAAACTGTTCCTTCCTCGTCCTCTGAGAATCCTGGGGCTTTACCTTCCTTGATTCTTTTCTTGATCCTGGCATCTTCCTTGTCTGACCTCTGCATCTTCCTGATTTGGTCCACCAGAGTTGGTTGAACTTCCAAAGCAGCAACAGATCCTTCTTCCACCAACCACAAATTCAGACGCTGAAATTCTTCATGAAGAGCAGGCTGACCTTCTTGAACCATCAAATGGTTGCAGTAGCTCTTTCGGCTCAGAGCATCGGCAACCACATTCACCTTACCAGGATGGTAATGTATGCCCGCATCATAGTCCTTTATCACCCAACCATCTTCTTTGCCTCAAGTTGAGATCTCGCTTGAGTGAAGATGTATTTCAGACTCTTGTGGTCCGTGAAGATCTCACAACGATTCCCAATGAGATAGTGCCTCCAAAGCTTCAAGCATGCACAACAAAGCCCAATTCCAAGTCATGGGTTGATAATTCTCTCATGTGGTCGCAATTGCCGCGAGGCGATGCGATTACCTTACCTTCCTCAGATCAAGACACAACCTGCACTCGCCAAGCATCACAATAAATCTCAAAGCCTTCAATATCCCACAGACGAGCACTAGGGTCAGAGTCAATCTTTTCTTCAATTCGAAAGCTCGTCTCGCAAGCTTCAAATCCATTCAAACTTCTTCTCCTTCTTCAAAGAATGGGTAAGCGGTCTAGCAATCTTTGAGAATCCTTCAATGAACCTTCAGAGTAACCCGCTAAACCAAGGAAACTCCTGATATCCCAAGATCGACTTGGGCTGCTCCAATCGAGCACTCCTTTCACTTTTTCAGATCAATCGAGACACCTCCAACAGAAATGATGTGACCCAAGAATGCAACCTCACAACCAGACCAGACTTGTTGAACTTGGCATACAACCGGTGACTTCGAGCTTCTAACACCATCCTCAAATGTCCTTCATGCTCACCTCATCTCGAGAATAGATAAGAATATCATCTATGAACACCACCACAAACTTATCCAGATAATCCATAAACACCTTGTTCATCAAATTCATGAAATATGTCAGCATTGGTCGACTAAAGGACATGATCGTGAACTCATACAACCCATACCGAGTGGCAAAGGTCGTTTTCTAATGTCCCGCGGCCTTATCTTCACCGATGATAGCCGATCGCAGATCAATCTTGGAGAAGATGCAAGCTCCTTCAATCGATCAAACAGATCATCGATCCCGGCAAGGGATACTTGTTCTTGATGGTGACTTCATTCAACGCTCAGAGTCGATGCACATCCGCAAGTCGTTGTCCTTCTTCTTCACAAAGAGAACTGGTGCTCCCTAAGGCGATTTAACTCGCATTTAACAAATCCCTTCTCTTGCAGCTCTTCAATTTGCTTCTTCATCTCATGAAGTTCATTGGTCGGCATGCGATAGGGCCTCTTGGAGATAGGAGTGTGCCGTGGACTAGTTCTATGGTGAACTCAATGTCCCGATCAGCGGCATGCCCGCAATTCCTCAGGGAATACATCGGGATATTCACTCACCACAGGCACACGCTCCAGGGTTACTTCTTTCAGCTGATTCAAGGTGCACTTCCTACTTGAGGACTTATCGGACATACACTCCACTCGAGTGCCTTCTACATTGGTGAGAGTGATGGCTCTACGGCTGCAATCAATTTGACTTTTGAACTTGACTAACCAGTCCATCCCTAGGATGATATATATTCCCCTTGAATCCAGAATGATGAGATTCGCTAGGAATTCCACCCCATTGATTTTTATGGCGGCGCTTGGGCACACCAAACTTGTTTTCATTTTTTTGCCCGGAGATTGCACTATCATAGGGCTCTTGAGAGGAAAAGACTCCAAACCAAATTGCTCAACAAAACACTTGGAGATAAAAGAATGCGATGCTCCGTAATCGAACAACACTGTAAGGTGTATTGAATTGACAAGGAACGCATCTAATACTACATCCGTGCCTCCCGAGCCTCCTCTCGAGTCACGCGGTTGACACGCCTCTCCCAAACGATCGCGGTGCTCGGGGTGTGCGCTCCACTACCGATCCTCGAGCCGAGTCTTAGCCGAGCCGATCCTGCCGAAGGTATCAAGGCCATCGGCCGACGCTTCGAGGACAAATTACATCGCATAGTGACCCATCCGATGGCGTGAAAGATCGAACTCCCGCAGATTGGTGTTCCCTTCGCGGCTAAGGCCGGCAACATGTCATGTCCCCGAGCGACGGACGAGGTCCAGAGGAAGGTGTGCGGGTGCTCCTCGACAAAGGTCCCGCCGCTCACGAGGAGGAAAGCGCCGACGTGACCCACTCGCCCCTCGCCGAGCCCGAAAGCCATCTTCCTCTTGCGGACTCTCGCCAAGGCCGAGCATCCTCCTCAAGACTAGGGCCTTGTTCACCATGTGCCGAAAGTTGGGAAAATCAAATGCAACCAAGTGAACTTTGATGTCGAGGTCCGCACCTCCATGAACCTCCAAATCTTGGCACTATCAAGGCCACATCCTCGTGCATATCTCGAAAGTCGAGTGAATCGGTTGAGATATTCTCAAACACTCGATTCCCCGATGCGCCTTCCGAACTCTCTCTTCTTCATCTCAATGATCCCAGCAGTACATGAGCAATCCCAATGCCTCGTGAATTCCTCCCAAGTGATCGCCGAGCATTCGATGGGTTGCATGTGGTTGTCCCACCAAGTAGCAGCCACGCCTTCTACCGATGGTCATGCGAGCACCTTCTCGCGTCATCGACTGGCCACCAAGCTTTTCTCCACATCCTTGAGCCAATCGCTCGCTTCCAAAGGCTCTCTCGCACCGAGAAGGTAGGCGGTCGGGTCCTCATGAACTCTCCAAGCTTCGATCGAGGTCAAACACCGCGCTGGGCCGGTGCCGGGCCGATTGTTCACCATGTTCGAGCCAAGGCCCGCAGAGCTGAAGTTGCATCGCCATCATTTGCTACATATTGGCCATCCGAGGTCAAAAGGTGGCGATGCGCAATTCCTCGCTCGACTCGACTTGTTGCTCCGAGGAACTCTGCAAGACTTGTGGCATTGCCCGGCCACGACCACGACCACAAGGACTCACGACCTCGCCTCGCCTCGACCTTCCATCTCAAGCAACGACCAAGGAAAGGTTAGCAAAAGACAAGAGGGAAAAATCACAAGACGAGAAGGAAAAAGATAAGGAGACTGGGGAGATAGCCATTCCAAGGCAAAACAAGCAACGAAAACTCCAACAAAAGGTGGCTGCAACACAATGCCTAGGGCAAGCGTACAACACACCCAATCAAGCAAGCAACAGAAAACCAAATAAACTCCGATTACTACACGAAGAAGGGTGACATGGGCACTATTAACTTATCCTTCATAGGAATCCTTTTTAGTTATCTTCCGTCCACTTGATCCTTCTAGTAGTCCTTCCACCGATCTTGTAGACGACCGAAGACTTAGAGAAATTTCAGGGGATAAGATCAAATTTAATTTTCAAAATAATATTTAGAAAAGGAAAGAAGTAAGAACCTAAGAATAAGGTGAGAGGAGACAATCTATTAATTACCGCTTTGTTGGTTTGATTTAGAAAATAATTTTGAAATTCTAACGACTATTCTAACTAGGGTTGCGACTTACAATGATATGGCTCGATACCACCTCTGTCGGGACCCGGATTACTAAATCCGACCCTCTCAGGTTTTACTCGTGCTAGTCCAGAACATCTAGCACACAAAGGAAACATGTGATGATAACACAGACATATCATAAAGTATTTAACAGTAATAAGCAAAAGAGAGTAAACATCATCATCACATTATTACAAGTATCGAGCCTAACGACTTAAGTGAGTAAGTAGCAGCGGAAAAGTAGCAACAAAAAGAGCCAATCAGCATGCCCACGGGCAACCGACTGGGGTACGCTCCCTAGAAGTCTGGGTCCTCCTCAAAATCTTCACCACAGATGTTGAACGGTGGAACACAGCTCTTGGATAGTCAGATCTCGATCTCCTCATCTCGCTATATGGAATAAGCACTCAAGAATGAAAAGCGAGGTGAGTATGCAACATACTCCGCAAGTCTTGGAAACTTAATGCAAATAATTAAATGCAAGGCTTGAACAAAGGAAGGCATATAGGGTTCATTTTGCGCAGCGTAATTTAAAACTAAATACAAATATTCATTTCATAAAGCAAAGATTTAACAAAACGTAAATAGCATAAATAATTAAATTTGAAGTATAACAATTTTTCAGGTTTCAACCACTTGGTTGGCTCCAACCGCCAAACTAAAATCCGGGAGTTCCAACCACTCACGGATTCCCAAACTACATTTTCAATGAAACCAAAATCATCATTTTTCTATTTAAAACCAAAACCATAAAATCTACTATGTGAAAGCTGCCCATGCTTGCCCTTATCCGTAAGCACGACTACTCAAGTAGTTTTAACTCGCAGAGATTGTACACTTTACCCACACGACATGATCAACCCCTTTGCCTAGTTGACACACTTCCTTTGGTGTGTCGGCAGGAGACCATGACAAGGCCTTTACAATGCAAAATACCGCCATCGACTTCACCGCTAAGGTTTCACCACCGTTAGGGAATCCACCCAGTACAGAAGCCCCCTCTTGCGCCTTGCAAGTGTCCTCCCGACAAACCGCACAACCCAATGGCGGTCAAATAATGATACATGCAAATTACTTAGCCAGTCGCACTCCATATAGACATGTGGTTGTATCAGATAGCATGGCCCAAGGTAACACACGACCGTCCTTAATTGACTAGGGCGAACAATCACATTCCAAAATTTTGTGCATCCCGCACCCGCCATACAACCATCCGCCCCGGTCTAAACCATTTTTCACTTTTATTTTCAAATTAATACCAGCAACACTGATTGCCATAATTTTCACAATCTATTTTGAATCAAGCATGAAAGAATTTCCATAATGGTAAGGTATCGACGTGATTAAGCATGGCTAAGCATTTTCTACCGTCCCATAATACCAAAATTGATTATCATTCACATTAATTAATTTTCCTAAGGTGTCAATGGTTGTCAAGATGAATATCAATGTGGGCATAACAAGTTGGCATTTATCTAAACAATTAAAATGGCATTAAAGTACGGTACGCAAAGTAATAAGCATGCAATAATGTAAAACAAAATAATATTTTCATAAATTTGGGATCAATATGGTCAAAGAAGACTTGCCTTTGACCTCTCCCGCTGCTGCTACCTCCGTCGGATGCTCCGCCAATCAACCGGCAAGGCTGCCTACACGCGAAACACGCGAAACGAGACAAAAATAAATAAAACAAAAATAAATAAAATCTAAAAATTGAAAAGAAAGACACCAGCAGATAGATCTTGATTTTAGATGAATTTAGAAATTTGAATCGTTCGAATCGGAGTTCGAACGGAGGAGAACGGACCTTCCGAAGTCTCTCGGGAGAGAAAATCAGAAAATACCCTAAGGTGACACGTGTCGGGCTGTGATTGGTTGAATCTCAGAAATTCAGAAAATCAGAATAAAAGAGAATACTGCTGACATGCGGGGTCCACGAGTCATAGACTCGGCTCACGTGGACACGGAGTACCGAGGGTGACACGAGGGCGACGTGGCGCAACGAGGCGCAACGGGCGACACGCAGACCAAAGCATATGGCGGCGTGATGCGCACATGGCGAACACGTGGGACACGGGTGGTGACGAGGCATAGCCGATGAGTTCTATCGCACGGCCACACGGCGCTGACATGGCGCGGACACCGCGACTAGGCGATGCTGACGAGGACGCCATGTGGGGAAGTTAGGGCGTGGGCGCTTATCCGCTATACACGGTGGCTACGCTGGCTATGATGATGTGGCGCACACGTGGCTAGCACGCGGCGCCACGCGGTGAACACGTGGTGGTGACGAGACGTTGACTCGGTCCTATGCCACGCGGCGCGCGACTGACCGCACGACGCAGATCCGACGGCAGAGAGATGACGGCAGTATGGCTTACCAAATTGTGTACGTGGTGAAGATCTGGTCGTCAGAACGTGATCCGACGGCGACGGGTGACGGAGGGAGATCGACGGCGGAGTGGCGGCGCTGTCCCACCGGACGCGAAGACGAAGACAGGCAACCGGCGAATGAGTGACGGAATGAGCACGGGTTAGTGCAGATTTAAGGAAGATCAACGCGATGAATCCACTGGGACAAGAATCGGCGGCGGAGACTGACCAACGGCGAAGATACACGGTGGAGAAGACCTCTGGTTTGATGGCTAACTTCGGCGAGAGCTTGTGGCCACACGGCGACGTTACGGAAGGTGTGAGTTGGGCCGGCGGGTGCGGCGCGAGGTGGCGAAACTCGGGAGGTGTGCGGCACCGACTTAAATAGTCCTTGGGATGCGTAAAATGACACGAAAGTCGAGGAGGCCGCGCGGCTAGGGCTGCACGGGCGGCGGCGGGGCGCTAGGGCGACGTGGCGCGACGTGAACCGTCGATGCGGCGTTGATCGGGCGGTCTTCATCACGCACAGACACGGGCGAGATTAACCGTTGGATATTTGATCCGACGGTGGAGAAAGGGGTTGAGTTAGGGTTAGGGTTTGGCTGTGGGTGGCGGCGCAGATTTCGGCCGTTGGATTAGTGATCGACAGCTGAGGCGCTAAGGTTTCGGTTGAAGGGTGACGCGACCGAGCGTAGAGCGCCGGATCAAGATCCGACGGCGGGGAAAACCATGAACAGGAATCGGCCCAGGGAAAAGGAAAAAGAAAGGAAATTCCGAATTAAATAAAATACTAGAAAACCGAATAAAAGCAAATAAATTCAAACAAATAGCAAATAAATTCAAAAAAATCCCCAAAAATACAGAAAAATCAAATGAAGCACAAGGAACCCAATAAAAATAAGAAGTAATTAATTTGAAGTTTAGATTAATCATATTAAATCCTTTTTGACTTTGAAAATTCAAATTAAGCTGGATTAAATTCGAATAAAATGCAACGGGTTCGGATTTTTGAAATTCAAATTCCAAGAACTGAAAAACGGAATGTTACAAAAAGAGACACTCGAATCTGTGAGACCCCAGTAAAAAATCGATTATACTCATTGTTTCTTTTATGTTTTTGTACTTACTTTATTGTTTCTATTCCTAGATTACTATAATTGTGTAGGGCTAAAATTAGGTTGAAGAACACAACTAGAAACCCTAGGCACTTAGATTGGGCTATTAAAGTTTAAATTTTTAGTTAAGCCTTTGTTGCCAAAAGAATCTCAATTCACCTCGTACTAGGCATCTGATCCACTTCAATTAGTAGCAGAGCCTTGTTGCTCAATTAGGGCTTTACCGCCTTGAGTAAGGATGTCGGGAGGTGGTGTGAATGTTGGTAGGACATCTCTATTTGATGATACAAATTATTTTTATTGGAAGGTTCACAAGGGATGTTATCTCAAGACGTCGAGTCTAGATATTTGTCATGTGGTTGAGTATGGTTTTGCAGCACCACGTAATCCACTTGCACTCATAGATGTGGAGTTCAAAAACATGAAATTCAATGCCCAAGCTAAGAATGCCACCTTTAGCTCTCCTAGTTATGATATCTTCAATCAAGTGAGCAATCTCAACACTGCTCATGATATTCAGGCTAGTAAAGTTTAAATTTTTAATGAAGGCTTTATTGCCAAAAGAATCTCAATTCACCTCCCTCTTAGGTATCTGATCCACTTCACCACTTCTGTTGCCACCTTTTGCACCCTTGCCACATCCCTTGCCGCCTTTGCCATGCTTGCCTCTATTGGGGCTTTTGTTATCGGCACTGGGGGTGCACCACGTTGAGTTGGTGTGGGGCTACCACCTATGTGTGCTGAGGAGTTGGCAAGGAGGACAGTGCCTTGTGCAATTTGTGCAGATTGCACAAACTTCATCTCATCGATGAAGAGGAAGGAACATACCTAGATGAAGTTGGGGAATGGCATCATCATCGATAGTAAGGTCGCTAGGTTGCTATACTTCAGGTTCAACCCTCATATCATGGTGAGGAAAAGAGTGTCATTGGAGATGACCTGACCAACGTCGCTCAAGGCATCAATGAGGGTCTTAAGCTTTAGGCAATAGTTCGTAGTGGACATATTGCCTTGAATGAGGCTGCCAAACTCAGCTCGAAGGTAGACAACTCAGGTTCCTAGAACAAGTTCTCAATGCCCGTCCACATAGTAGCGGTTGCCATGTTAGACGCCATGATGAAGTCCAATATCTCTGCAAAGATAGAATCGTAGTTTCATGAGAGGACTATACTGTTGAGACACCACCATTTGGGGTCAATGATGGGGTTGTCGAAGGAGCCGACGCAGGTGAGGTGATCCTCAAGGGCAAATTTGCCCATAGCTACCTCAAAGAGATTGCGCCATTTGTAGTAGTTGGACTTTGTGAGGTCGAGGGTGATAGGCACCAATGACTTGATGTTGGCGACACCAGATGGGCAGTGTTGCTGCTGTAGTGGCCACAGAATAGCAGCGGCAACGATAACAGCAATGGTGGTGTTACCATTATCGCCCATGAAGAAGAACACAAAGTGTGGAAGGAATGCCGATTGGTGAAGGGAGAGGAAGGTGGCACGGGGATGGGGTGTGGAAGTTGGGAGCGATGTCACAATGTGAGTTTAAGAATGAGCCACGCCAGATGATATTCCATTGATTCAATAGAAATAGTGTACAATGTACAGATAGGTTTTCAACTATACATGATTCACTACTGCACAACAGGTCATCACAGACGGTTAGTAAACCACATCACAGACAGTTTTGTGAACGGTCTGTAAGCAAGTGTCAGTGATGATAAAGAGTTATTGCAGATGGTTTTCCAACCGTCTATGATGATGGGCTCATCCCAGATGGTTCTAATGAAGAACCATCTATGAAGAGGCACATATCACAGACAATTCCAATTTGAAACTGTCTGTGATGATGCCCTCATCACCGACGGTGCTGCAGTGGAACCGTCTGTGATTTATGCCTCTTCACAGACGGTTCTTTGTTAGAACCATATGTGATATTGATTTTCTATTTTTTTACTAAATTTTAATTTATTGGCTAGCCTTAGGAATTACTAGCCATGCCCCCTAAAACAAAAGACAAGACACAAAGATGACCAAAGATATTATTATGACATAAATTTAAAAATATACTCCAATCACATGTTACACAATATACAATAAGATCCATTTCATAAATCAACTCAGACGCACATTAGAACATATGTACAACGATCCATTTTAGAAATCAACTCACATATGTCCTAACCAATTGATTCGTAGTAGAAATGACGAATTCACATCACAAGGTTCATAAATTAATTTGAATATATGGTAAGTAACAAATTCAGAACTCATGATCCGTTGAGCTCTGAGCAGCATCTACCCTTTGGATTTAAGACCTCACGAAGCAAGAAGGCATAGAGCGGTCCTCGAATAGCTAGTAGGTCAGCCTATTCCAACGCAGATTCAGCACATTGCCAAGCCTGTCGATGAGAAGAGTAAAGTCTCGCGTGTGTATAAATTAATAAGTGAGACAATTGTTACGAAATTGATAGACATGTATGACATTGGTCTATTGGGAACCAACGAGGAGTGCCATGTTGTGGCAAACATAGAATTCACATAGGTTAGTGCCCTTTGGCTGCTGGTGACATTGCCAAAACATAAAAGGTTAATTAATTTCGAAGGTATTATTATGGAGTGTGAGGATTATTGCGTACTATCGGATACCAGAAACTTAAAAGTATGCGTTAGAGTGGCTAGACCCTTCTTGTGTGGCCCTCCCCTTGATTTGTAGACAACGAACGACGTGTCGAGAAAATCTCTGATAGCTTCAAATCATGGGTGCCGCCCTTTTTGGAATCAAGGTAAATTACCTAGTTTTGTCTCGGTATAATTACGAGTAGAACCCAGTGATACCTACACAGGTATGTCGTCATGGTCACTGAACCTAACTTCGAGGTGAGATATATAGTAGAAATCAACGAGTATAGCATCTAGACAAAGCACATACCTTAGGTCAAAGGGTAAAAGTATCAAGAGCCAGTAGTACTTTTTCCATATACTCGTAGACGACTTCTTTTTTTTGTCCATGGTTTGCTTGGACACCATGTGTGGGTTGGCGAAACCCACCGGTTGTTCCCTTGCTATTGCTTCTAGGATCAGGTATCTACATATACAAATCAAGGATGATATATATATGACATTTATTGGTGTGCCAGAAATGTATACGGTGATTGCACACATTTACATTGTCTAGCATCTTATAAGCGAGGCGTCGAGCGCTTTGAGGTTGTACAGATCGAACAAGTCGGTGAAGCCAACCATGAAGGCGCCATCTAAATATCGGTGTAAGAATACTCCTCTTTGAAGCTCACCGAGATACTCGTTGTCCGTTGTGCCACCGGCTTATTGGCTTGTTGCATGTACCATTCTTGCAATCTAACGCAGACTAATGAAAGCGTCTCCTTGCGCTCATCTGGTATGAACGGTTGCCCTAGCTCGAATTGCCGCACCAATGGGGCAAACGGAAAGTCACGGGTTGACGTGGTTCATTTCGTTTTGCCCTTATCTCCGCGTCCCGTTCTACCAAACTTCGCCTTCACAGGAAATGACTCGGCCCTTACTACAAAGAATTGCCTATGCGGACAGACACTCAGAGCTAATTTGGTGGGTTTCTCATGTGCATGGTATAGCTCCGGTAGTGCTAGTAGTTTTGGCGCATCATGTGGTATCTCTAGGACTGATTGTAGCTTCGGTGCTCCTGGGCAGGTGTCGAAGGAGATGTCTTTCATGGGCCACTTGATGAATGTGCCGATGGCATCCCCTAGTGTGATGATCTCATCTTTTCAGGGCATGTCCAGCGTGACGACCCTGAAAATTTCATGTACACCATCGACATGGACCTTCGCGTAGTCTAGCTCTACAGTACGACCGTGCACTAATGCCCCTATACCGGATGCATACGCTTGTCCCCAAGCAGCCTGCAGGGGAACAGAGCCATTGGCAAGCCTCACTTGCAGATCGCACGGCGTGACCACCTACATAAGGGTACATAAGTAATTAGTTAACACGTCCAACATTAAAGTCTATGTAAGGAGCATTGCAGACATGTTACCCGGGTGTCGTCAGGAGGAAATCTGGCTTTATCCACGTCCATCTCAAGGGCGGAGATGCAACTGCTCCGATGGTTAGTTGGGTTGAACTGCACCTGTGCTTCTTGGGCTTGCATGTTCCTGCCTGCCTCTCCTCAATCATCCTTTGGTCCATCATTTCCTCGAGGCTTCATAGCTGACTATTGAACTGCGCTCTAAGCCTTTCCTCAACCCTTTCCTCAATCAGAGTTATTAGCTATTCCTCATGCTCAGCTTTACTTCTCTTCCTACTCCGGTACATGGCCGAGTCCTGTGGGAATCCTAGTTTCTAGGGAACGAAAACACTCAGGCCTCTGGTGCGACTCGGGTGCTCCTTGTTTCCTAAGGCCGCGGAGAGTATGTCTTTCTCTCTGTTCAAAGTGAAAGAGCTCTGGGAAGATTTCGTGCTCAACGATATTAGGTGTTGGGACACTTCTCATCGAGAGGATTTGTAAAGGACACACCGCCAAGAAGTGTGACGTGACCTCGCTCTTACCTAGTTTCGCACGGGGTCCACAATCAAGGCAAATGGCGATGCGACCTCCTTCCGACTACCTCGTCGCCCTTCCTCGCCCATTGCGCCATCTTACCCCTGCACTAGCTTGAGCCGAGTCTGCTTTGGGTGTGTGTTTTTGACCGACACCTTGTGAGCCGCGCTTTGAAGCATGAACTCTTCTGTCATCTTCAATTCAACAAATTGTCCCCAAATGTCATCACAGATGAACCCATACTTCTGGAATGGAGTCATTTCCTTATTGATGTAATTAGCAACAAGGATGCTCTTGAAGTTCTTCCACGTCTTTCCCGCCACTAGCAACGCATACTGTCGTAGTGCAGGCATAGCGTCTTGTGGAAGTTCGAACGACGCAAATATTTCTGTAACCAGGTTATCGCGCTCCTCATCTATCAGCATCTTCCAGGATGGATAGGTAATGGGGGCCCTTTCACACCCAACGATCCCGCACGTGGTTCGAAAAGCTGCTCCAGCCTTTGGAGGCGTGGTAGGGGCCCCATTATGCGGATCGATCGCCGTGATGGTGTATCAGCTTTGAGGCCTTTTACTAAGCTCTCTTGTACCACACCTATTTCCTTCTACGTTGGGTGCATCATCAGATCCCTTCAGCAGCGAGGATTGAGGGGACGCTATCTTGTATGATGCAAGGTTAAGAGCAGGTAAGTTAAGAGAGGCAAATTTATGAGAAGGTAAGTTAAGAGTTATTTTGCACATGCAAGCCTAAGAGAATCAACATTGCTTGCAATACCAATCGGGCAAATGTGAAGATTTTTGAATCTTCATTCACAATCACAAATGGTATTATATTTTAATGGCTGAATTTGCCGATGCATAAAATGAATTTTATGTCATTCATACAACGAATCATGTCTTCTATCATAAATTGAATGAAGATTATATTATATTGCTCTGAGATAAGGGTTGGTTGAAGATTTTAAACCTTCAATTGTAATCACGAATGGGCTAACAATTAATTCAGTGAATAAGGCACCCTTACCACCTTAATATTCAGATTAAGCACTTAGTAACCGAATTAACAAAATGATTCTAAAGCAAGACAACAAAGACTAAAATTGATCTACTCAATCACGCTTTAATCACACTAGTAATGCTTAAGATAACAAAGTGTATTTAGCTAAGCATCTAAATAGCACATGTATCGATACAACAATCTCAATCTATGCATAGATCGAAATTAAACTAGAATGTCAGGATCGATAGTACAATCAAGATTAAACTAGTAGCTAGTATATATAATGAAGTGTTGATGTAAAGGTAATAATACCAAGAACAAGCTATTAGCCGATATAATCTAATCAGCATTTAAGCCTATGGTTCAAGGCCTATTTCACGTAAATAAATATTCTAGTCATCATAGTACCCATATTCATCATCGAGCAAGCGTAAGGCAACAAAAAATGGAGACTAAAAAGCAAGGTGGCGCCGCCGAGGGGAGGGCACGGGAGGGAGGAGGGCACCACCGAGGGGAGGGGAGACACCACCGAGGGGGAGGGCGCTGCCGAGGGAGGAGGGCACCACCGAGCTAGGGCGAGGGTACCGCCGAGGGGAGGGCGCCGCCGAGGGGGCGAGCATGGTTAAGGGGGGAGGGCACAGCCGAGGGGGAGGGTGCCACCGAGGGAGAGGGCTCGCAATAGTTAGTGTTGCAATAAACTAAGTGTGCGCGAGACTTGGTGAATGGCAAGCGCGGGACTTATTGAATGGCGCAGGAAGACCATCCTAGATGGTTCTAGGATTGAACAGTCATCCCAGACGGTTCTGGGCCCAAAACCGTCTGGGATGAGCCATTTTATTATTTTGTGTCATACAAACATATATGTCATGTATTAAACTTAATCATAATACATACATCTCATTTATCCTGTAACCGCCCGGGATGACATAAAGTCATCCCAGATGGTTCAAGCCCAGAACCGTCTGGGATGAGCCATTTTATTATTTTGTGTCATACAAACATATATGTCATGTATTAACTTAATCATAATACATACATCTCATTTAGTATAATATACATACACCTAATTAATTTTAATCAATACATCTCAGTAATTATAATTAATGCACATCTCATTAATTATAATACAGGAACACTTGGCATATACGTGAAGACCTCATGACAACTCCACTTGCTTATTCTTTTGTACAAAAATTAGCCCTTCACGATGATCAACACGTGTGTAGCTAGCTTCCTCAGGTTGGTCTTCCTGGATTGTGATGCCGGTACCAATAGGAGGCAACTCATCGAACTGATTGTATTCTTCCTCATCAACCACATTTTCAACTCCGACAATCCTCCTTTTTCCCTGAAGAACAACGTGGCGCTGCTTGTTGGATGGGTCGGTTATGTAGAAGACTTGAACAACTTGGTTGGCGAGAACAAATGGTTCGTCTTGGTATCCGACACGTTCGAGGTTCACAGTTGTGACGCCATACTTGTCAACCTTCACATGCTACAGGTTAATCCAACAACACTGAAATAAGGGGATCTTGAATAGTACATAGTCGAGCTTCCAAATTTCCTCAATGAACCCATAGTACGAGCTCCTCATCGATCCAACGGTATTCAGCGTATTGATGCGAACACCGCTATTCTGGTTTGTGCTCTTCATATCCTGATCTCTTGGGTAAAATGTGTAACCATTTAAGTCATATCCTTTTCATGTTACAACCGTAAAAGTTGGCCTTTTTTGCCAATCATGTCAGCGTATCACCTGACATGCTTCCAGTAATGGGTTGTCGCTCCTTGAACCATGTGTTGAACTAAAGGTTATGCTGTCTGATGATCCAGTACTCCTGCTACATCGGATTCTCTTGCCATAGCCAATTCTTGTGCTCGTCGATATACAGGGCCACAATAGCCATGTGTTGCAAAACTATGAAATGGGCTTTTGGGCACGCAACCGGATCAGGCGTGATTGCTTTCCTTCTGATGGTCCTGATGCCCTAGAGCCTCCCCTCATGACGGGATCGAGGCACCCTATCGGTTCGACCTGAGCCATGTAATCCACGCAGAATTCGATAATCTATTCGGTTGCATAACCTTCAATAATGCTACCCTCCGGTCGAGATCGATTCCGTATGTAGGACTTGAGAATTCCCATGTACCTCTCAAACATGTACATGCTACGTAGGAACACAGGCCCGCACATCTTTATCTCCCTCACAAGGTGAACAATGAGATGGACCATGATATCAAAAAATGACAAAGGAAAATATATCTCAAGATTACATAGAGTCATTACCACCTCGGCCTGCAGAGCATCTAGTCCTTGGGGATCAATGACCTTCTGAGCAATTGTGTTAAAGAAATAACGCAGCCTTGTGATTGTCTCTCGAACCTTGGTTGGTGAAATACATCTAATTACCACAAGGAGTATCTGTGTCATAAGTACATGACAATCATGGGACTTCATACCAGTTAAACTCAAATCATGCATCGAAACAAGTCTTTTCATGTTGGACGAGTAACCAGACAGAACTTTCACACTATGCAAGCACCGGCACAGTTCGGTTCTCTCGGCCTTGGATAGAGTGTAGCAAGCAGGTTCGTAGTATGTTCGGCCTTTATTGGTCTCTTTTGGTGCTAACTCAGGTCTAATGCCTATATCGACCAAGTCAAGCCATGCATTCATACCGTCATTTGTTTTACCCTTAATGTTTAGTAAGAGCCTAATTAAGCTATCACAGACATTCTTCTCTACGTGCATCACATTGATGCAGTGCCGAACTTCTAGGTGCTCCCAATAAGGTAGGTCCCAAAATATTGATCTCTTCTTCTACGTGCTCTTCTCACGGGTCCTCGATTTACGTCCCTCTCCTAGCGCAACATCCAACTTCTTAACCATATCATGAATGTCTATCCCACTTAAAGGCTTTGGAGCTAAAGCGTCTTCGATCGTGCCGTCGAATTATTTCTTTATCTTGCGGTATGGGTGATTCCTCCGAAGGAACCTACGGTGACGCATGTACACAGTTTTGCCTGAGTGATTCAGCTAGACACTCTTGATGTCATCCAAGCAGTAAGTATATGCTTTGGCTCCTTTTGTACCCTGCCCAGATAGGTTAGCAAGGGTAGGATAATTATCTATGGTGCAGAACAACAGGTAGCGCAAAGTGGAGTACTCTCGTTTGTGAGCATCCCATACCTGCACCCTAGGAGCCCACAATGTGTTAAGATCTTCCACCAATGGTGCTAGGTACACATCAATATCGTTCCCAGGTTACTTTAGGCCTTGGATGAGTATAGACATCAATATGTACTTTTGCTTCATAGACAACCAAGGAGGAAGGTTGAACACATAGAGATTCACGGGCTAAGTGTTATGACGGCTGTTTATGTTACCGAAAGGATTCATTCCATCCATGCTCAATCCGAACCTTATATTCCTCGGATCCGTTGCGAATTCTTCAAACCTCCTATCGATGTTTCTCCACTGTGTTGAATCAGCACGGTGCCTAATCATTCCATCGTTCTTACGCTCATCCGAGTGCCATCGAAGCAATGTTGTCTCTTTGGGTTCGCAAACAAACGCTTCAAATAGTGAATTATAGGCAGATACCACGCCACCTTAGTGGGAGGTCCTTTCTTCACCTCCATGCCCTCCTTGTCATCATCGGATCTATCTTTACGCTTGTACCGGGATGCGTTGCACACCGAACATACATGCAAGTTTGCATATTGTTAATTTGCGGTACAGGATACAATTATTTGGATAGGCATGTATTCTTTCTTCTTCCATTCCAAAGGGACAAAGAACCTTTTTAGCTTTGTAGGTGGTTGTCGACAACTCATTTTCCTCCAGAAGCATATCCGCTAATAAACCTAACAACGTCGTGAAATTGTCGGATCAACTGTTGCTTGCCTTTAATTTCAGCAGTTCCAGCACAGACGACAACCTTGTGTATTTGGACTTGCAACCCGGGAACAAACGTTTCTCCGAGTCATCCATCAAGCTCCAGAATTTTACGTATTCCCACTCATCACAGTCCCCTTTTGCATCCCGTAGCATCTGATCCAGATTGTCATCCAAAGTACAGTTGATATCATCTAGAGTATCGTTGACTTCATTGATGATATCCAGAGTATCGTCGACTTCGTTAACGATGGTAGTACTACTTGGTCCTCGCGAATCCGCTCTTCACCGCGATCGTCCAACATGTATACCCCTTTTGAAACCCTCAGAGAATCAAGTGTGCTTCAATCAGACCGGGTTTTGAAACATCCATAGATTCTCGCAGTCAATGCATGGACAAGGCATAAATTCAACCCCCTTGTTCAACATATCTTCCTCTCATGCACTTCTAAAAGCGAGACACCATTAATGTACTCTAAGCGCAGACTTGGGTTCTCGAAGTACATTCAGCTTTGATCAATCTATGCTACATATGTAACAATAGGTATTAAATGATGAATTAAGTACTCTAGGAGTGCTCATACGTACATAAAAAAAGAACGAATGAATATGCATGTAAGAACTAACTACTAATTTAGATCAAAAAATATAAATGGATCTGCACAAAGTTATAGCAAATATATCTACTTTACATCACAGAGAACAAATTAACCAGCTTCATTTCCCTCTTCACCGAGGTAGATATTAAATATAATGTAAATTTGAACCAATTACTACTTTACATCACAAAGAACAAATGGATCTATAACAAGCTAGATGTAGAATACAACTTCATTTCCCCCAAGCTAGATCTAAAATGTAATTCAAATTTAAAATAATTACTAACTTTAGATAATCTAGAGCACAAGAATCTACATTTACTGCTTCAAATCTAGGGTCTCTTTCACGAGAACGCCTCTCAATCGCAGCCATCTCAGATATATCTAGGAAACCCTAAAAATACAGAGGCGATCGAGGCTCTCTATTCTTTTATAGAAAACAGAATTGATCATCACAGACGTTTTGTGAATAAAACCGTTTGTGATGATCTAATCGCAGACGGTTGTATCCCAAAACCGGCTGCGGATGTCAGGAGACATCGCAAACGATTTTGTGCAAAAACCGTCTGTGATGTCACCTGACATCACAGACGGTTTTGGGATAAAACCGTCTGCGCTAAGATCATTACAGACGGTTTTATCCACAAGCCGTCCGTGATGTTCCCCTTCGTCTTCCCAATGCAGACGCGCGCATTGTTTCGAGTTGATCGTTTCATCTTCTGAGACAATTAAAACCATCTGTTCAAATTCCACTTGGAAGACCATGTTCCAGGTGGCGTTTCGTTTCCCCAATACAGATCGTTAATTGTAATTCCATGACTATAAGAAGAGAGAGGCTGATCGACCGCCTCTTCACTCGATCGATCAGCAACCAACAATTCCCCTCCCATCCGATGCCGCCATGAGCAACCGAAAGAGCCCCTCCGATGCCTCCTTTGTTGGCTTTGCTGGGCCTCTGACAAAGGCTCCGCCACCACCACCGCCTAAGCCTTGGACAAACCCTTCGCCTCTGCCACCTCTGCGACCCCTACGGGAATGGTTGCGGCACCACGCCTGCGCCATATCCATGAATCCGCCGGCTGCCCATTATTTGTTGCGTCTGCCTCCAGCCGCGTCGGGCAACACCCCTCCGGTCGCCTCAGCCTCAAGCGTTGTCATCGGCCAGAAGCGTTCGTCGCCGGCCTCCTCCTCCTTCGACGATGACGATAACGATAACTATAACTCGTCGGAGGGCTATTATGATGGCTGGGAGCTGGAGAATGACCCCAATAGAGCCGGGTTGAGCGAGGACCCAGATGGTCGTGAAGACTTCAACGTCAACTCCGGCGATGACGACTCGACTAATTAAGTAGTCTTTTTTAGTTAAACTTTTGTAGTTAAACCTTTGTATCCAACAACAAACTAGTTAAACTTTTGTATCCATGTTCTTATATATATAATGCAACAATTTGTAAGGCATGTTTCACGTGTTTGCTGTTTTCAATTGTTCATCACATACAGTTTGTGGATAAAAACATCTGTGATGAGGGAAATATCATAGACTGTTTTATCCACAAACTGTCTGTGAAGTTATACCTGTCATCACAGTCGGTTTGTCGATAAAACCATCTATGATATTTCCCTCATCACAGTCGATTTTATCCA
This sequence comes from Guadua angustifolia, assembly GCA_036346375.1. Classification (NCBI taxonomy): domain Eukaryota; kingdom Viridiplantae; phylum Streptophyta; class Magnoliopsida; order Poales; family Poaceae; genus Guadua; species Guadua angustifolia. The sequence goes on along the minus strand of JAYEVE010000988.1, from coordinate 403,427 downwards.
TAAATTGACTGTGAACTTCCCACTTTCATCACAGATGGTTTGTTGATGAAACCGTCTGTGATAATCAAACATCACATACGGTTTCAGCTATAAACTGTATGTGATGTGCCCGAAACATATCACAGACGGTTTTAGTAAAAAATTATTTGTGATGATGTGTCTAATATAGCCTCTTTTGTAGTAATGATTGAAGGAAGAAAACACTATCAAAGAATATCAAATCAACATAATACATTGCCTTGCATGGTACACATACTATGTATTGCTAAGACCAACTAACCCACCAGAGTTTGGTAGCATGCACTACTCATGCACAGCACGAACCTACCACCTATGCAGTATCAAGGGTCTTTTTACTGTCAGACATTGAACCCACGATTTGTCGTAGTTATTGAAAATAATAAAAAATTATTTTACACTTGGTAAAGAATTGAAGAGCAGACTCCGGTTTAAGTAAATTTTACAGGAAACAACTCAATTCTCACGTAAAGAATTTCGCATGTTCCAAATGGGACCTCATAGTGCACAACTCGCACACACTCTCATTTGTGATACTACACTGCACGGCCTAGCAATTTAAATTTGTTTCTTAATTTCTTATATGTAAATCCCAAAAGGTCAGTTTAATTCAAAATTTACATGTATTTTGGTTCTTCCGAACATATGTATTTCCCGAGTTCTCTTGGTTTATTACCTCCTTTTGTTTGATTCTTTAGCAAGCATGACTTCTGCATACCTACCTTTCTCCCCTGTCAGCTCTCAATGATACTTCTATTTCTATGGCTGTTAGCCCCCCTCTCTCTCTATTTTGATTTGAAAGAGAAACCCTATGAGCTCTACCCATCATTGACCTAAACTTGCCCAGCGTATCATCATATATGGCAAAACCGTCCACTCATCACGTCACACGTTGAATACACTAAGAGAAAACAAGTTAGGTGTCATTTTAATTGGATTGAAAGATCGGTGTGTCAAATATTTGGTTTTTATAGTTGGGATGTCAGACGGATTTTTAAGCAAACACTACTACAGAAATGCTTTCCACAGGCGGGTGGTAACCCATCTTCTCAGCGCTTTTGCTCTACCAGACGCCTGTGGTCTGTGGAAATCACTAACATTTCACAGCGCTTTACGAGCCTGTAGAAATACATTTGTATAGGCGACGGCTTAAGAAACCGCTTTGTAATTGTTAAGCACTTGTGCAAAGGGTTCTAAGCCGTCCACTGTGGAAATGCATTTAGTGCACAAAGTGACGGCTTAAGAACCCGCCACAGTAAGTTAATTGTACAAAGCGTTTCTAAGCCATCCGCCTGCATGCATCAAGAGAATCTTTTTAATAATGTTATGTTTATATTATAATATTAATAAATGCATACATTCTATCAATCACATCATTGTTCAAAGACAAATCCATACATAACAATGACAAGGTTATATATACAAAGCACATATAAATCATAATTGCATTATGTATATATATACACAAGGTTATATATATACTCCTCGATATTCTCCTTGTAAAACTCTCCGTGTAGTATCCGCGCTATGTACTCCTCGATATTCTCTATCTAATATAAATTACAGCCCTAATGTCTTTCAAAAAAATATATACATAAGGTTATTATATATACATCGTTGTTCACGGTCCGCTTATCCTCGCCTCCCAATTACAAAGTTTAGGATGCTTCGCCACTTCACCTTCGAGTAAAAGAAACTACCTCTCTCATGGATGACTTCACGATTTAATGAATTGGCACATGTCCTTTTGCACATTGCAAAGGTCATCATCGATGAGTGCCAAAGTGGTCTTTGCAATCTTCACCGCGATAATAAAGTAGGCAATAAAGAGGTTAAACAATAGTGAAATTGAGAATCGCACAATAAATAATCTTGAATCACCAATTTGTATAGGCTTACATCCCGGGGTTGCTTCAGCCTCCGCTGATCCCGAGAACTCGCAGACGTAGTATCCACAAAGAACACCGCTCGAGGTTGCTTGTGGCACTTCAAATCAAATAATAATGTATGGAATTAGTACAATTGGTAATACCCTTCCTTATTACTAGTGCAATTATGTTGAAGCATTACAAGTGTCTTCTTACCCATGGGTGGACATAGCAAAGCATCCTATTTGCCCCTTCGCAGATCATGTTGCCCCGCTTTTTGGTCGTGTAATTCTTGAAAGCCCTACTCGAATGTCAACAATAACAAGTTACTATCATATCATAAAACAAATTATGTAACAATGTATGTTTGTGCATATATATTTCTTACGATTTAAGACGCGGTGAATTCATTGTAAGATTCCTGGGGTTCTCGATGAGTCAAGGACCATATATCCGCTTCCGCTTGGTGCAAAGATGAAATAAATAAAGTGATCGCTGAACGAAAACTTATATATGTAAGTTTCACGAGTGATTATGGTGCAAACTAAGCTTTTAGCAACGATTGACTTAATGAGAAGATTACTTAAAATTGTAGGGAGCCATTATGACGCCCTTGTCTTGCATCTCGAACATTGCTTTTGATATGTATAGCCCCACATCTACTTGGCGATCTCGGGTCAAGGACTTTCGCTTTTCTTCTATCTCTGCTTCCGCCATCCCTTATTCTTCAATGCCTTTTCATTGAGTACAGCTCTTAAGCTCTACCGGCTAATCCGTGAGGGGTCAAGGAACCCGACACGCTTTCCCATATTTTTAGCATCGATATTGCATTCTACACGTAAGACAATGGTCAATGCGCCAATTTATATGCTAAATGTTTGGGAAACATGACATTTTGGCAAGTATCGATTTTGGCAAAATGCATCTTGTTCGATGATTTGGCGAACTTAACTTTACTAAAAAGGAAAAAACCACACTAAAATCGGCCAACTTACGATTTATCGAAAATTACATGGATTCTCGCCAATTTTTGAATGATCTAACAAGCCATTACTATAAAGAGGAACTCAACTTGGCACTCAACCGCTATACATTTGGGGTTTTCTATTATGCTATCGTAATGCAATATAATGATATGTTGTCATAATTAGTTATATCGGCACTTGCTACCGCAAGAGCCGATATAATTAACAATGTAAGGGTAGGTCAATGGCCAACTTACAGCACCACACGCCGATCATGTTGATGTCGATTCTTCCAAAATGGAACATCCGCTGTAAGTCACCAAAATCGATCCGTATGTAGTGAGTATCCTCGTGTTTGTAGATATCTCGAGGGACGGCGCTTGAATGCCCTTCACCCCAAGACGAGATGCCCTCAAGTACCACCATAGAATCTCTTCAACTCCCATGGTCCTTGTTGATCTGCTCCATGGGGAGAAATGGCTTGCCATGCTCATAAGTCTCTAGTGAAGGCATGGTTCAGACCGAGTGGAGTTGGCACTCTGCTTGACTTAGTGGTACTCCATTGATTGCAATCTACTTTGTTTTTCTTTGCAACCAAAGAACGGAGATGCGCTGTGGTGAAGGCGCCACCAGGAGAAGATGCGCTGTGGTGAAAGGCGCCGGCGGAGAAGATGCGCGTTGCTAGGTGAAAGGCGCCAAGGAGAAGATGCACGCTGTGGTGAAGAAAGGCCGGCGAAGATGCTGCTTGTCAAGGCGCCGGCCACGGAGAAGATGTGGTTTGTGGTGTAGGCAATTTTGGAAGAGGTAGGACGCCTTGACTTGTCATGGGCGTCTCGACCTCTCTTGTATCAATGCAATATCTTCCTTGGGCCATACAATAAATGACCCAATCGCATCTTGGATGGTCTCTACATCATCGTGGGTGCTGAATGGTAGCTTCCACAAGCCAAGGCACGGAACAAGCACGATGTCCACTTGCACCTTTGCGTGACCAATCGGGACAAAGTTGGTTGTGTATCACAGGTCTTGATATGCCATGCCATCCGCAAGCTCGACAAGCCCCTTGCTCCGTATGTGCACTGAGCTTGCACTTGGTTGCCTCTGTGATATCATCCACGTGATATCGAGGCGTTGGGATTGGTGCGGACCCGACGCTACTCGGATCGGGCGGGCTCGGGTTGTTATCCGGCCGCGCTTTGTAACGCCTCTTCGCCTCCTTCTCTTCCCACGCCTTAAAAACTCTTGTTGGGCCGCTTGTGTTATTGTATCGGCCATGGTCCTCTTATATCTTTGACGCGACTTGTATTGGTCTTGATATTCCGAACCCATGCTTGAAGCCCACTCGACTTCGACGCCACGAAAAGCGACACAGGTGTTCCTTGGTTCCCAACGCCGCCGTTAGGTCGCCGTTCTCCCCGTCCGCACGAAAAAGATCCTCCGCTTGCTCGTGCGAGATCTTCAGCAGTTTTGGCCGAACTTCCAGACCGCAGGTCCACCGCTTTTACCCTTCTTCTTTGTTGGGTTGGCGAGCTAGGACCCACTTACGCCTCGCCATGCTCTGATCAATGGGTTCTCTATCCCAAGACGGGCTTCCTCTTCTTCTTTACTCCTCCACTCAACAATCTTAGGGCATACCCACTGCGCCCAGTGATGGGGGTACTTGTTCTTCTTCGCGAGAGCATGTGACACCTCGCTCAATGCTACGGCTTAAGCTTAGGTCTTCTGTACGACAAACTCCGCCCATTCACCCACGGTGATTTTTCCATATTTCGAATGGTGCCCGCTCCGCCTTCACAAAGTACTTGTTCAGCTCATACCTCCAGCTCGAAGCTCTTCCCCATCACATCCAAGGCATTCTTCTTAGCGATGGCCTCATACTGGGGAACCTTATGATTTTCTGCGCTCGGTCCGCAGTGCGCCTTTGTCGCGTCGGCCACCTTTGTCCGCTTATCAATCGTGATGGAGACATTGTCCTTGATAAGACAAATTGCAGCTATTTCGAACTTGATAGTGCCTCACGAGGTGCTAGGGGCTCTCCTAAAGAACCGACTCCGTGATATACCAAGTCCTCGCCGTAGAACTTGTTCCTACTTCGTTCCCCGCTGCTTTATGCGAGGTCGTGGTTGTTGCAGCAGAGAATCCACGGGAACATGCCCGAGGTATCTTCAATTACCTCTTGAATCGCAGCTAGTCGGCGGATCGCCTTCCGGCCTCTCCATAAAAATAAACACGAGGAATACGCAAACATAAGGAAATGCAATTATGTCCACGCCAAGCTACAAATAAAACAAGCTCACTCTTCTTAATACCTCTTCATTGGGATCGTAGTCGAGTCGATTTCCCCACGCCGCCGCTTACGTCGTGGGCATGGAACTCGGCTAGGGCTCTTGTACGATGACGAGGAACCATCGCGCCTAAGGACAACGATGGGCTCGGTGTTCTTTCCAGCCGCGTGGTGATCATCCTTCTCGCCAAGTCTTGCGCCTTTCCTAAGCATCGCCTCCTCTTGCAACAAGCGTGTTACCACCGAAGCTCGCAAGCGTGCTCCTCTTACGCCTTCTTGTCGAGCAATTCTTTATCTCCCATCTTACTACAAAATGTAAGGTTTAATCCTCAATGGTTTGATGAGTTTGGGAGTTGGCTTGAGTATAGCGAATCCAAAGATAGAGCATACCGCTTTTGTTGTTTCTTATTTAGGGACCGCAACAAGAAGGAAGTCGGGTATGATGCATTTGTTATAAATGGTTGGAATAGCTTTGGAATAAAAAGCAAAACTAAAAGAGCATGTAGGAGGTGTCAATAGTGTTCACAACAATGCATTGAAATATTGCAATCGATTTGTTAAAAAGAGACCAAAGACATTGATGTTGATAAATGCTATCCACACACAGAGTGAAGCTGCTAAGATTGCTTATTTCGCTCAACTAAGGGCATCAGTTGATGTTGCTCGTCTGTTATTAAAACAAGGATTACCTTTTAGAGGACATGATGAGTCAAAGGAGTCCTATAACAAAGTTAACTTCTTAGAAATTCATTGGTGGAAATATACCAAAGATAAAAATGTCACTGAATAGTCTTATGATATCTCCTCCTATTCAGAAGGAAATTGTTCATTGTTTTGCAAAGGAAATATTGCAGTCAATTCTACAGGAAATTGGACACGATGTATTTTGTTTGCTAGTTGATGAGTCTAGGGATGTCTCAGGTAAAGAGCAGATGGCGCTTGTTCTCATGATATGTTGATAGTTATGGAATTGTGAAAGAGAGATTTGTTGGTCTAGTTCATGTAAAAGAGACCACTTCTTCCTATCTCAAGTCTTCTATTGACTCGCTATTTGCGAATATAAGTTGCTTGAAGCAAGTTAGGGGCCAAGGTTATGATGGCGCAAGCAATATGCGAGGTGAGTTTAATGGCTTCAAATCATTGATTATGAGAGAAAATAGTACAAAGATACTATGTCCATTGTTTTGCTCATCAACTTCGCTAATTAGTGATTGTGGTCATTGTAAGAAAGCATAAAGGAATCATCCCTAGGTGAAGTATATGCCTTTTGTGAGAAATATGACATCCCTAAGTTAGAAATGGAAGAAACCTACATTAATCCAAAGAAGCAACGACAAAGAATTGGAATTACCAATAAGCATCATTATGAAGTGGATTGTTTCAATGATGTTTTTGATTGGCTATGCCAAGAGCTTGACAAATGTTTCAATGAGACCACATCCAATTTGCTTGTTTGGTCACTTCTTTAAGTCCAAGAGACTCATTTCATGATTTCAACTTGATAATCTGATGAGCTTAGCTAAACTCTATCCAAATAATTTTAATTTTTGGAATTGATCGCTTACAAGATGCGGTTCAAAAAACTATCCGTAGAGTATTCATACGTCCATCCAAACAGACTCCACAAACTTTGGTAACTCCAACTTCAACTTCGATTTTATTAATAACTACTTATGATATCTCAAAGAATTGCTCTATGTTCGGCGCAGTACTCATACTCTATCAATCACCATCTACTTTAGACATATCTTCCGAAACTTTTTTGGCAAAGATAACAAGATATAAGGGTGGTCGGATGCACTTGCCTTGCTAGGCCGAGCGAGGCGGCGGGGCGGCGTCGGCAGGGGAATTGGGGCTTCAAGAGGATGACTAACCTCTACGAAAGTCCGTCGGAGGAGCGAGGTCAGCGGAGAGGTCACGCGAGGCGACGTGGACGAAGATGGCGGCAACGCGGGCGGATGGTAGTCGAGGCGCGAGCTCCGCGGAGAGGTCACCGAGCGCGCTTGGAACGGTTGTCGGAGGCGCGAGCCGAGAGGATGTCACCGATGGCGGCGGCGGAGGTGTCGACGGGGAAATTTGGCTTTGCCGCTTTGGACGGGGAGCAATTCGATCTCCGCCTAGAGATTTTAGGGTTAGAATTTCCACAAAGTGCACAAGATTTACAAAGGCGGTTCCAACGATTTCTACAAAGGCGTCAGATATCGGTGAGACGATTACCTGCACCGGATGGTCCGTCCATAGTTTGGGGAGATATTTGGTTATTTGCCACTTTAAACATGTGGCCCATAAAATTGCCATGGACCTACATTTCATTGACTCATACGGTCCCATATTTCATTAGCTCAAGTGGCATCATATCCAAAAGGTCAAATCTTTAAGTGGCAAATGGACAAAAAGCCTTCAAAATGCGACCTCTCCCAAAAGAGTACAAAGAGGATGATCCTGTCTAGGCAAATGGACAAAAAGCCTTCAAATGCCACTCGTAGTTGTTCCTTTTCGGTAATCGATCGATAGCGTACTTTATTCTCTCGTGATCGTAGCAATCGCAGTGAGTAAGTGATTGGTAGGAGACCAAAGCTCTACACCGTTGTCTTTCTAGGTGCTCTCCTCAAGCACGGAGCCGATTACACAGATCGACGATCCGCAAAGGTTAGGATAACGCATCAATCATCCCCTATATGCATAACTTCGCCAGGGCTACAACGGAACTACATATCGGGATGATCCCAGATGTGTAAATATATGTATACCGACCATCCTACCCGCAAAAAGCTTTAAGACTGCATTGTCATGAAAGAGTACAAAGTTAAATAAAATTGTCATGAAATGCATCGCTCCAATCTAGGCTAACACAAAGAAAATCAAATACGACATATCAAGCAAGTTAGAGTGCATAACAACCAAAAGACAAGTGGCGATTAAGCAAAGAACTACTCGTCCGTTGCTTGGACTACTACCAAAAAGATCGAGCGAGCTGGAGTCTTCCCTATCACCTCGCTCCAACACCGCTCGGCGTCTGGCTCGCCGTGGTTCTCCTCCCGGACTTTGTAGCTTTAGTCTCCTCATGTGGGGCCTGTGAACTGTTGGTGAAGGGCTCGAGCAATCGCTGGTCGCCGCAAGGGGATCTGATGGGCCTGCTCGTGTCTTGACTGCCAGTTTGGAGGTCGATCCACAACACCAGATCAAGAATATATTCTCTGATTTGAGCAATCACAAAGAATGTGTGTTGAGTCCGGAGACCGATGTTCTGTACATGTTGGCGCAGTGTTATCCTCATCGAGGGCCTCGGGGCCGTAGGTGAACTCACAGAGCACACTTTCGGAGGCAATGACGGATCGTCGTCAACTTGAGGAGTTGGCACCGCTTGATAGGTGTGGAACTCAACAATACTACACTCGAGCAGCCATCTCGTCGGTCATGTCAAGATGCACGACGTATGTTCGGTCTCGATCGAGCGCGAGGCGTGCATGGTCGATGTGGGTGCATCCGCTAAACTAGGTGGAGTAGTGGACAACGGAGCGGATGCCTTATCATCGGCCGTCCGAGAAAATCCCCGTCAAGATCGTGAGGAGCCGGTGGGAACGTGGACGGAGGGTGGGCGAAGCCCCCAGCGAAAGCAAGTGGGGCAAAGAATGCCGAAGGGAGGTGGAACTACACCGGGCGGTGAGGTCAGCAAGACCAACTACATTGTACAACCGACCAAAGCGACTGAGAAGAAAGTGAACATCCGAGCCATTTGCATCCGACCGTACCAAAGTCGCCTGGTCGTCACGATGCAACCTCATCTCCTCTAGTAATTGGGTCTGTGTCTCTCATTTGTTGGGCAATTGAAGCCGCCGAGACTTCGCAACTCAACAATCAAGCAAATCGTGGAGTAAGCTCGAGGGCCGAGAAGCAAGCCGGATCCACCGGTGTCACGTCGAGGCTGCTTGTGGTCCGAAGAGTCGTCTCGGTCCTCGTGCATGAGCTCGATCCACCCGCCTCGTGGTCGTGGGCTCGAACCGCCGAAAGTACTCGGGGTCTTCCTCCTCATCGTCGCCGTCATCCCAATCAATATCAATGATCCGCGCCAACCCAAAGATGCTCCTCGGCCTCTAGTGCCCCGGTCCTCCCCTTGAGCGGTCTCTCTCGGTTCCTCGGTATCTGCTCCTGAGCCCTCCTCATGGAGCGTTGTCCTCTCGTCGTCGTCAAGAGATGGAGGCATGTCTTGACGAAGACGAACTCGCCCTTCCGTACTCCTCACGATGCTCGTCTCGAGGCGAAGGTCTCGCATATGTAAGAAATTATATGCGCAAATGGTTGTTGTCCGGCCAAACTCATAGCATCTGCAATAGCATCTTCAATCTCACGAGATGATAAAGTCGAGAATGTCGAACGGCTCGTGAGATAGGATCGAATAAAGTAGCCATTCGTTGCAAACTAGTGATCGCCTCGGCATTCCCAATCCTCGACATGATGACTTCCTCAAAGCCATGTGGACCGCCTTTGCCTCGTGGAGTGAGGCAGTCCGGATGGTGAAGGGATCCAACGGGCACGGCTGGCGAACAGTAGCGAATCTGTCATCTGTAGGAAACACCCTCCGGCCTTAGCACGACGAGGTAGTGTCTTTGTCTGCGTACACCACGATGCAAAGTTCGGGCTCCTCCTCAAAACCAAACAACTCAAGCAAAGTGGCCTGTACACCCTCCGGGTTCTCCGTCGTGCATGAATTGAATGTATCGTGCTCTGGGTCGATCCAAATCAGAAGCGTAGAAGTCTCGACCCACTTTTCCACTACTGTGTCGAACTCATCAATACTGGTAAGACCTTGAAATGGTCGAAGTGTCTCTGAGCGCCCACCCCACCCGGCCCTCTGCAAGAGGTGAAGTTGAGTGTCTGTGCATGCTCAAGCGACCCCGAGAAACTCTCAGATGTAACAAAGAAGCTCATGAAGAACCGCCCGAACCTCCTATTAACTCCAAATTCTCGGCTTGCGGAAACCGACATTGATATCGAGAAACGAAGGGTCTTTACCCTCCGGGATGAGAGGTTCAAAGGTCTCTAAGTCTTATCTCGGGGTCGATGTGGCACATGGTACTCCTCGTCCTCTTCCTTTTCATCGCCGCTCCTCGATCTTGAACTATGTTGGGGCGAAAGCACGACTGGAAGATGTCGAACCACCACGAGTGCGCCTGCAGCTAGAACGACGAGGAGGTGCCGCACCACCCTCTGTGAATTGAGTGCCCCCCTCCTCTCTCGACCCCTCTGCTGCGACTCTGTGTGTCTCTAATCTGCAATTGGCGGCCACGCCCGCATGCTGAGCCAAGTTCAGCATCTGCGGCCATCTCCGCTTCGCTCTGCTTCAGAATAACGGACTTCTTAGCCTTCTCACCAAGCACAACAACTTCTTTTCCTTCCTTTTTCCCCGCCATCACGCAAGTTGCGGTTGAATGTCAAGAACTTGTATCGTATTCATATGCATTTGAATGGAGTCCAAAGAAACCAGAGGATGTGGATCTCACCGCTTACAAAGTGAAGGAGAGTGGATTACTTGACAGGGCTCGGTTGTCGGCGCGACAAAACGGGTGGCGCGAATCGGCGTGTGGCGCAGAGGCGGTGGAGGATTGGAGTACGGCGCCGCAAGGCACGAAAGCAGGCTGCGGTGCAAGGCGGCGTGGAGAGAGGTAGTTTGCGGTCGATGTAAAAGGTCCTGGCGGTCCTCTCGAATATACGGCGTGTTTTGGATAAGGTTAAGATCATCATACGGATGATCCGTTATCGGAAACATCTCTGACCGGATCGATGCCTCTGTTCGACTCGGTGGCGGATGGTCCGACCTCGAGGAAAAAGAATCGGATCATCTTGTCTAGCGGTGTGCGGCACCTAGCGAAGTCACGATAATGAAGTGAGGGCGGACAATACGAAGACCGGACGATCCGTATAGGAAAAGATAAAGACGCTCTCGAATGCGGACGACGGAGGCCTCGGCTAAGATTCACATACCGGACGTTAGTTAAGTCGAGAAACAACCGTCATCGGATTATTGTCCGGACGAATAGTGCTTGGCTTCCTTCGCCTTTGTTGGCTTCAATTTACTGTGATGATCCGCCTAATAGCGAATTACCTACCGTACCATCCTGCACTTTCACGCATAGCTTTTACTCAATTCCAATAAAAATATAAGTTCTATACATATTAAGTTTTTACACAACGTGTCCCTATTTGCCTTTAACAACTTTTTCCGCGCAATCATCACGCATATATGGCATCATTGAAATATCGAGGTTTCTTCTACAAGTTTGATCCTCTCAGGATCTCCGAAAGCGGTAGGTCGTCGAATCGATATGTATTCTCAAATCGTGCACATTGTCAACTCCAACGATCCTTTGTTTTCCTGAACAACTATGTTCCTTTTCTTATTCTTGGGTCACTATGTAGAAAACTTGCGATACTTCGAAGCTAGTATCCGTGGGTCAGTTTGTGTCCAAGATTGTTGAGGTCGTAGCCAGAACCCATAGTTGTCCACCTCCACACCATTAGGATGTTTGACCCGATTCTTGTAAATACTGAGGATCTGCATATCCCTTCCATAGTCGAGTTCCCAAATTTCTTCAATGATTCCATAGTAGGTGTTCTTCTCCCCGTCGCATCTATGGCTTCTACCCGAACGCCATTTGTTTTGGGCCATCGTCTTCTTGTCCTTTTCAATGGTATAAAACATGTACCCATTGATGTCATCGCTAGCCATGATGTTACCGACTTGATGGGCCATGAGCCAACATTTTCAATGTTTCGCTTCTTCGTCCTCACCATCTGGTATGTTTTGGTTCTTGAACCATGTAGTAAACATGCGCTTATTCTCTTCGAGATCCAATCAACTTGGCGTCTGGATTTTCTCTTTCAAGCTCTTCGGTGTTGCTCCACATACGGCTCCACTATCTTTAGTTGTTGCAAGGCGGTGAAATGTGCTTGGTCCACATTCTTGTACTCATGGTCAATGAATCTTTTCTTTCCCTTAGTCCCTTTACTACCAACCTCCCTCACGTCGAGGGCAGCACACCAATCGGCCTTTCCGTGGGCATGAAGTAATCCGTGCAACACTCAATGACTTCCAAGATTTGTAGCCCTCAATAATGGAACCCTCTGGGTAAGCACGATTCCGTTGTAAGCTCTTAAGCAAGCCCATCCACCTCTCAAATGGAAACATCCAGTGTAAGAATACTGGTCCCAGTACCTTTACCTCCTCGACAAGGTGAACCAAGAGGTGCGGCATGATATCGAAAAAGGATGGAGGGAAGCACATCTCAAGTTGGTTTATAGTCTCCACTATGTAGTTCTGCAGATAGCTCAGCTGTTCATCATCGATTACCTTCGTGAAATCGCATTGCGAAAATGACCGCCTAGCAGTGATGGCCACCTTTACAAATGTTGAGTTGATACCCCTGATTGCAATTGGGAGCATTTGTGTCATCATGACGTGGCAGTCGTGAGACTTCATACCACTTATCTTTAAATCTTTCATCGATACTAGGTTTTTGATGTTGGATGAATAACCAGACGGGACTCTGACGCCACGTAAGCACTTGCACACTGATCTTTTCTCCTCACCGTCGTCGAGTAGCCTAGCTTTGGGGAAGGTAATACTTTCCATGTGTTCTTTCTTGAGGTGTAGTTCTTTCGATTTTAAGTACTACTAAGTCTTTACGAGCTTTAAGACCATCCTTTGTCTTGTATTGAATGTCCAACAAGAGACCTAGCACGCTTTCACGACATTCTTTATGACATGCATGGCATCGATGCTATGGCGAATTTCCAAGTCCTTCGAAAGAGGGCAAATACTTGTAGAAAATTAACATCTTTTTGAACAGACAACAAAGCGGAGGAACCTCCTCATCGGTATTCTTCCTCTTCGACCCTCTTTTGGCCTGCATCGGCTTCTTCCCGAAAACCACCTTGATGTTACGACCATTTCAAACACTTTTTTCCCGCTATGGCGCTTTGAGCCACACCTTCCTCAACCGTATTGTCAAAATACTTGCCCATCTTCGCGTATTTATGAACTTTCAAGAAGAAACGGCGCCGCATGTACACTAACTTCGTGAGCATGGAAGGAACGTCGACACGTTTCATCCATGCATACTACACAAGTTTGTCTTCCTTTAATCGACCCGATAGGGCTAGCGAGCGGGGTAATCACCGATGGTAACAAAAATAATGGCTTTTAGTGTGAAGCATCGTTGTTGGGCCGATCCCACACTGACCCCATCGTGCCACAACATGGCCATATCTTCCATCAGTGGTTCGAGAAACACATCAATATCTACTCCAGGCTGTCTCGGACCTTGGATAAGAATGGACAACATTAGGTACTTTCTCTTCATACATAGCCATGGAGGAAGGTTGTAGATGGACAGGACTACTGGCCAAGTGCTATGTGTGGCATTCCATTCACCGAAAGGATTCATACCATCGATTTTCGGTCACGAACCTTACATTCTGGGTTCGTTGCGAAATCTGGATACATGCGATCAAAATTTCTCCATTGTCTACCATCGGTTTGGGTGTTGAATCTTTCCATCTTTTACGCGCTTGTCGAATGCCAACCCATTAGTTCGAGTCCTCTCATTCGAGTACAAACGCGTTTGCGTGACCAATAACTCGCAAGTACCACATCACCAACGCAGGATTCTTTTCTTCTTGTCCGTGCACAAGACTGTCATCTTCGTTATTACCAAGAGTACTATTCTTGTTCTTCTTATTCTTCGTAGTGCTAGGTGAAGAATCATCATCGCCGTGGGAGTCATCATTCTTCTTATACCGCTCGCCTTGCACACCGCATCGATCCAAGTCCGTGTAATCTTTACTTAAAGAGGATACAGATGGTTCGGACATGCATGTATCTTTTGCACATCCAATGACATCGGAGTGATAAGCTTCTTCGCAAATAAGTGCTCGTCGGCAAGGTGGGCAATCCATTAGCCTTCGAAGTATTTCGCCAAGAGCCTCAACGGTCGGTGAAACTCTTGTCCGACCATCCATTGCTAGCCTTCAACCGTAGAAGCATCAAAGACCAGTATGCAACACCGTAAACTCGGAGGACAACCCTTGATTCCTCATATAACGATCATTATTTGCTTTGTGTAGCGATCGACATTATCTAAACTCACATCTCCTTTAAAACACGTGGTTCGGCATGGCGCAACATTTCCTCTACATCGGCGATGCGACCATCATCTAGCAAACGAGCTTGCACGTGAGCTTCATCTCCCAAACCATCGATGTTGCCTCCGCACGCCGATCATCCACGAGATCGGGATCAACATCATCGGTTGTTTGCGATGTCGTTGCTCGCCATGGTTGGACCAACATGTGTAATCCTCTATAAAACCTCTCATGATCGGTGTGTTGTGATTACACTTAAATCTCCCCACCCTACATTGTTCTTACAGGTCTTTGCATGGACAAAGTATTTCCGTTTCCTTCTTAGTCCAAGCGTCCTTCGGCGGTTTTAATAAAAGTTTGAGCTCTTTGAGGAATACACCCTTATTTCTTGGGGCATTGTACATCCATGCCCTTTCCATCTTGAACACGAAGCAAAAATCAGATTGAAATGTCAATTATTTAGATAGAACTTTAACAAGAGAACCTAAGTTAAATACTATAAAATGATTTTATTAAAATCACGAAAGAATGTAAGGTCCTCTCCTCTAGATCTAGAGAGGGGATCGTTCTCTCCCTCTAGAGAGAGGGAGGGATACAAGATCTGTTCTGATGATCTAGAAGGTGAGGGCTTCAACGGAAAATTAAATTAGTCCAAAGGACACTCAATTCGTTGGTTTTGGTGATGTGTCTATGACATGTGGGTCCATCTGAGTCTATGACAAGGACGAGGTGTCAAAAAGTGAATCACAAATTTTAAAGAGGGCGCCAATCTCCAAGCTTCAACCCTCTCCCATGCACATTCTATCTACACTACATCTTCCTCTCCACAAGATATATAAACCTCTACAAATGTCGAATGAGATGCTCTTACCTTAGAGAGTTAACTATTCCAAGGATTTCAAGTTCAAAACCTAGCTCCCCCTTGTTTTCACAATTTTGGGGCACTTTGAACTCGCCAGAGAGACCGATCTGCTCGAGCTTTAAGCGAAGTTTCCACAGCGGCTCCCTAAGACAACTTGACCGCAGAAAAATAATAACGATCAAGCAATACAAGACTACCGGATGATCCGTCAAAGGAAAAAAAAACATCTGGGAGTATTTTTACGTTGGATTTCTCTGTGTAGTGCCATTGTTTAATGTAACGGATGATCCGATGCGTCAATAAAAACTCATACCGAGTATTGCCTGGACGTTGGATTTCTGTGTTTTGCAGGTATTGTAGAACAAAGGATGCTCCCGTACGTACATAAAAACACATACCGGCATCTCCTTCGTCACAAGATATGCAGACAAACATTTACAAAATTTGGACAGCGGTTTGTTTAAGAACTACGCCTTTAAAGACTTAATATCACCACAGGGTTCCTTAATTAATTAGGGGCGTCAATATAATTAACTAAGGTCGCTTGCTTAACGCATCACTTTGTGGAAATCGCGATTTCGCATGCGCCGTGAAGAAAGCCATGTAAAGATTGCTCTTCCCAGCGGTTCCTTACAGGAAGAGATAGTTTCCACAGCGGCATCTAAAGGCACCGCTGTGAAGAGATCAATATTTTTCGCAGTTGGTTTCTTCGAGAACCGCTGTGAAGATACTTTACACAGCGGTTCTTAACCCCAGACCGCGATCGATCATTTGAGGCGGCTCTCCTTTTAATCCGCTGTGGAAAGAAATCCTTGGTGTCTAGGAAAATCATTTCAGTAGTAGTGAAAGTTTATAGTGTTTATATGGTTTTTTTCCTAAGTTATAATTTGCTGGAGTAATACCCCAAATATAGATGGGAGAGTTCCCGGGAGGAGGGCTCTCCCACGTGTCCTCCTTGGTATTTTGTGAAAACCCCCCGCACTTTGTGAAATTACGAATAGGTCTCTACAAATTACGAATAAGTCCTTCACGATTTTTTGTGAGGGGAAGATTTTTTCCCGTTTATCGCGTTTGGGTCCCTCGTTCGCCATTTTACGGGAAAACCTCCGTTAAATTCAAATCGCAAACAAACCCTTTTCTAATTTTTCAGGATAGCGGATAGGTCCAAAAACGTAACAATCAGGTCCTTACTCCTTACGTCTAGGTCCTTTCTCCGTTTTTCTTGGAAAAAAATGTTTTCGTCAACAGAAATATGTGTGTAGCCTTTTTTCCCATCTCGATTTTCCACCTCGATCTCTGATATTTTTTATATCATGTATTATTACTCGGTGAACGTGTAGAGTCTTAGACTCGACAAAAGAATATTGTCATTTCTAATACTTTTTCAACCTTTTCCCTCTATACTTTTTCCCCACCGCGGTTTTCCACCTCGGTCTTCAATATTTTCCAAATAATTCGTCGAAAGAGATATTTCTACAACTCTGTCTCTCTATTTTTTTCCCCGTTTCGCTCATTATTTCGATGATTTAAAAAATAAAACGCCGCCGAAAAAAAAAACAAAATTTTTCTACGAAAAAACGACGCGCGCATATGCCACGAGTCTCTGAGATTTTTTTAAACATGTATTATTACTTGGCGAACGCGTAGAGTGTTAGACTCAACAAAAAAAAGGTTGTCATCTCTAATAATTTTTCATCCTTTTCCCTCTAGATAGATACCAAAAAAAAAACATATTGATGTTTGGATCTTCCGTAAGAGGACCCTAAATAGATACCGAAAAAAAACGTATTGACGTTTTGATCATTCCGATTGTTTTACACGAAAAGGACCTTTCGATTTAGCGCAAACGCAGATGCACTTCTATTTTTTCAACCGTTTCGCGCGCCTCCTCGATGATTTTTTAAAAGAGAGCAACTACCATACGCTATACCGTTGGGAATCACTTCCAACGGTATAGCATGTTTCATTAGGTTCACGGGTAAGTTTCATTACTAGGTTTCACGGGTAACTTTCATGATGTTTCACGGATAAGTTTCATGGGTTTCACGAGGTTTCAAGTTTCATAAGGTTCGTGTTTCATTAAAAAAGTTTTATAGATAAGTTTCAACCAAAGGTTTCATCGACACTGACACAATGCTAAACTTTTTAATGAAACACGAACCTTATGAAACTTGAAACCTCATGAAACCCATGAAACTTATCCGTGAAACATCATGAAACTTACCTCGTGAAACCTAGTAATGAAACTTACCCGTGAACCTAATGAAACAGCTATACCGTTGAGGATTCCCAACGGATACCAATGTAGACTTTCTGCTTTTTAAAAAGACAAGCGGAAAAAAACCTAATTTTTCTCGAAAAAATAATGCACACGGTGTATACGCCGCGCAAACTATCCTAGTTTATATCACTTGTGGCAACTTCTATGGTGGTAAATCAAATTGGTGGCCATATAAAATTTATCCCACTGTGGTAAAGTACGGCCACATGGCCCAACTTGGCCACGGTTTATGGCTTGTGCTTTGTTTTACACCATCTCAACGTTGGGAAAACCTAACACTAGGGGATGTGGCTTCCATGATTCTGCTCCTAAGTGCGTAGGGCCCTGAGCTGGTTGCAACGGTGCTTGCGGTAGCTTAGAGTAGAGCTCTAGATTTCGCTTCATCTGAAATCTGAAACTTGTAAGTTAAAATAAAGTGAATTAAATTTATATTTTTAGTCTAAAATGTAAACAAGATGGTCCATCTAAACACTTTTAAATATACTCATAGCTCCAGCTTCACAAATCTGGTAAAGCTAAATCCCTGCCAAACAGGCCCTTAATCTACTGAGCTTCTTGAATCCAGAGTATTCCAAACTCTCCGTCTTTCTTATATGATGTTGTCTTAAACATCATGGTTTCTTAAACATAACAACTTGTCTTAAAGAAGACAGCTTTTTAGGGCGTTGTGGTGTCTGTACCATACATACTGTAATCTTACATGAGTTAGCTATATTGCATACTCAACAATGTGCAACACTTTTCCACTATAAAGGGTGTGGCTATATAACCATCCCAAACACTTTTATGTGGAAGTATGCATGGAGAGGAAAAGTTTTTCACTTATGAACCGAGGCGAAATTGAGTCAAACATAGTTGCTCTTCTGAACGTTAACACCTTTGGATCCTTTTCCGTGTGGTAAATTTGTCTCGTGTAAGGCTATTTACAGTGCATTGTATCTTATCACAATATTCAAAACTGCTATGTCATATGATATTATAGAAGATACAACTATCCCAATGCATGGTATCATAGATTGTTTCTTATTCCCCATAAGATAATTAAATGCTAGATGTGTATGAGAGTATGAATTGTGGGCCACTTAGATGATTAAAGTTTCAATGTTTATGATTTCGTGCCCAAGTGGTATCTTCCTCAAGATACTGCCTTTCTTCTCTCCCATCTTAACTCTCTTGCCACATCATCAAAAAATGCTTACGTGGCATGTATTAAATGGATATGTTATCATGCACTGAGAATAGCCTAAATGATACATTAAAGTTCTTCCGACTTTCAAACTCTTTGCTGCATTTTTGTCAGATTTTTTGGGTGGCCCCATTTGAATTTGTTTACTATGCTTTGACTACGTGGCAAATTGAGGAAGCACACTTGTCAGAGGCGATGTGTATAGGCACTTCCTCTGTTTTCAATTACATGTTATTCTAATCTTTAAATTTTGTTTCAAAATATATATTATTCTATAATTTTAAAGTTATTATTTATTATTTTTTCCTTTTATATCCTTCTCCTTTAGTTATTTTCAATATCGATCGCTTACTACCATGGATTAGAATAAGACATACTGTCTAAAGATGTAATGAAGAGGCCAATACAATATTTGTAAATGTGTATTGGTGAAAGTTTAAAAATCTAGAATGACATTTACTCATGAACAAAGGGAATAGATTATATCCCTCGTAAAACTAGTGGGGAAGGAAAAGATGTCAAGGATCTCATTGACAGTGAGATTCTACTTGGTTGTGACAGATTTTGCACAAATAGTTTGGGACATTAGAGTGGATAGGAAGAATCAGGGTGATAAAGAGAGGAGATCGGATGTCAACAGGCGACGATATGGAGTCGCATGAGCCATTGGATGGAGTTAAGAGATGGGAAGAAAGGAGAATAGGAGACAATTAACATGGGAACGTCTCAAATATATATATATATATATATATATATATATATATATATATATATATATATATATATATATTTAATTCGAGTGGTATAAGGTGGGCACACATAATCTACACATATCACACTTACACATTACACACATACATATCGTATGCGTGTCATTATATACACTAAGTAAGTGATTATAGGCTTCCATAACCTCTCGTGGTGTGGAAACGCTACTGTTCGACTAAACATGCACTTGTGTATCTGTTTTTTAAATATTCGGATGAGCCACGAGAAGTTTAAGATGTCTTTAATCCTTAACTGGTTTATCTATAACCACCCAACATTTCAAATACTCAAGATGTTATAATAACCTACTTTTTTCACCCTCTTTAACACAATTTTATCAATAGTTTCAGCAAGCTACACCTAAACAATTATTGCTGATGTTAAACAACATTAACAAAAATTTGCATAATAACATGAATATGAATAATAACAACAATAATCTTGGAACCAAGCACGCTCGAGACCACGCATTGGGAATGTCCAAGTCCTCCTGCTTGGGAATGTTCGGGTTCATGCACCCGAGAATGTTCAGATCATATGTGTGTTCGAGAGCCATCTTTACCTTTTGACGATAACGAAGAACAATGATTTATAAACAATAAATAAGCAACTAAACTTCTCAGTTAATATGTAAATTCAACTAAGTTCACACAACTTTTATTATGATGTGAAAATTCAATGACTAAACCAACTAGACACTATTAATCCAAGAGTGATTACTAATGCTAGAAAATTATGGTAGATGATGTGATAAGTGAAGTGATGGCGCAACTCCTATCCCATGCATGTCGCCTTTATTGCTTAGCTACAAACATAAAAGAAGTAAATGTGAGTTCACGACTCAACAAGTACATAATAAAATAATAAACGTTAGCAATTTCATCATCATTAGCTCATTTACGTCATTCTCCACATTACTCGATGCAAATTTCAACTTTCTTTTTATTGAAATGCAAATGCTTATATACATATATATTTCTCTTTAGCATATACCAGTGTAGTAGAGTGTAACACTCGGCAATGTTTACTCAGGCCTGCTATTTTTTATGTTGGGACCTCAAACCCATTCTCTTTCCCACGTGGACCCCATCTTCGCTCCTGTTGAGTGCCTACTTCAGTAGATATTTACTCTTTCCACTCTTGTAGGATTGCCTACAAACAGTAGGTTATAGATACCACTTAGACCATTTATCTCTATTTCATAATGCATATAATGTTACATTTATTTTTCAAGGTAATAATCATCAATCTTATGTTATAACATTCAATTGCCATGAATGAATCTTCAATAGTAAAACAATAATATGAAAGTACCCATAAATTAATATGATAGATCATCCATAACCATTAAACAACAAATTAACCAACCGCCTACTGTTCTAACATAAACTTGCTTTTTAACCACACTTCAGATGGAGTGATGAGTGGTTGAAGCCAAACCTGAAGTTACACCTCCTACAACAAGTAATACCAACTCACCACAAGCCATAACAATACATAACATCAAACACAACAATATCGCTCATACGCAGCGATCCTGGACCTAACTTTCCTTCCCATCGAATAATTTCTAATTTGCTATCTCGATGATCGGTTGACCATAAATCCTAGCTCAGGACTCCAAACATAGCAAGCCATATATGTTCTGAAAACTAAATAAGATTACCTACAATTTCCTAGTTGGCCACATTTTCAAATTAATTCATTTAATCTCTCGTTTATAGCCCGAAAATTGATCTATTGTTTTACTAGACAACAACCCTCATAATTTCGTATTTATTTTTATACCACTCCAAATATAGCAAGCCATAGCATCTCTGGAATCTGTAGACAATTATCTAGCTTTCTATAGTTATGGACATAATTTCATTCGGTCATTATCTAGCTCTAATAAGTAGGTCAACACAACTGCACTTAGAAATGACCGATTTTTGGACAACAAACATTTACAAGCCATAACTTTCTAACCATTTAACAAAATTTAACATTCCTTGCTCTAATGAAACCTTAGATAATTACCTATTCTTTTCAAAACTTAGTTAGACCATAAAACGGTCTGTAGATACCACAAAACTTGCCTCAAGATAGACAACTATTAATCAAATATCGATTGCTCCCAAACACAATCTGGTGCTTTCCAACTTACCCATCTGCCACTAATACGACCATAACATCGCTCTACTACAGCGCAAACATGACAAATAATAATCTAGGGTTTATACTTGTGCCTCGAAAATATGCGGGAAACATCGAAATTGGTGACCCTTTGTGATTCCCGCTCCTTCATGCTTTCTGAAACTCGCACCATATCCTCCAAGATCCTTGACACTTCCTACATATGATGACACGAACGGATCTTAGCTCGGACTCACAGTTTGACTGAGAGCACAAAAAGAAGAACATTGGTCGTGGGCGCGTCTAAGATGCGGCCGATGCAGCCCTAGCACATCTCTAGCTCCCACCCAGTGTGGCCTCACTTAGCCTAGCTCATCGGTAGTGTTTCGACGTGCTTCCTCCTCTAGGCGTGACTCTACTGGCACAGTAGCCTAGCGACAACTCCTCCCTAAGTCGGCACGTAGCTTGCTCACCTTTGCAGTGCGAATGGTGGCTGTGGATAGTGGGCGACGGGGATGGTGCCTAGGGATCAGCGTGGCCCACTATTCCTCCCTTTTATTTTCTAAATATCACATTATGAACTTATACCCAACACAAACTATTATAAAAGGGTCTATCTATGCATCATTTAAAAAGAGTTGATTGATTTTATCCCACAAAATCATTCATTTTTTTACCATCGGATCATATCTAAATCCAGCAACCCACACTCCCCTCACCTTTTATATTAAGTTAGCCTCCCGATCGCCCCTCGCTATCCCCCTCACCGACTCACGTGCCATCGACCCATCGCGATCGATGACGTCACCTCCAAAACAGATGAGGTCCTATCACACCTCCTCTTCCCCATCGGTGCCACTGCCCATTTCCTCATCTCCCATCGTTGCTGCTACTTGCCACCTCCTCTCTTGTTGTCGCCCCTATTGGCCTTCATCTCCCCATCCCGCCTCTCTTTCCCTATCTCAAGTAGCTACCGCCAGATGTCATCACGACTCTCCACCTCTTAATATTCTCTTGATCTTCTTGTCCCTGCCGACCTCCATCGCCTACCGCCCTCCCAAGCACGCAGCCGATGGCGACCCCACCACCTCACCACCACCCACCGCTAGTCTCTCTCTAAATCAGAGCCACCTCAAACCCTAGGTAAACCTGACCCTAAAGATACTCGTCAGAGCCTCTACGGAGATGGAGATGGGTAGACCTATGAATCGTGATGCAAATTGAAAAGTTAAAAATTCAACTAATATCCAAAAAAAATCATTTGACAGATTTGTAGCAATTCCGATTATAAAATCATCCTCATCCTGAAATCACAAGGAATCTGACCCTTCAGCTATCAAGGTTCACAGCCTCTAACCTACAAGTTTCATTCCGAAAGCAACAAATTCAAAAATTTAAATCCACACTTACACATTCTCTTCACACCCACCCAACGCCTAAAAGGGTAAAAACCAAAAAGAAAAAATAGCCAAAAAATAAGAGAAAATGCGCCACCGTGGCCCACTGTCGTGACCTCGCCGCCGGCGAGGCCTCCCTGTCCATGGACTCCGCCGTCGACGTCCTTGCCATCCTCAACAAGCTGCAGTTCCTGGGCTTCTGCGCCGATCTTAAGATTCCCGAAGCCGCAGCCTCCGACCCCTCCGAGGTGTTTGATGCCGTCCTCGCCGCGTTCCTGCGCGAGGCCTACCCCGGAGGGCGCGAGGCGCGCCCGCTCCCAGCGGCCCTCGGAGATGGGCGCCGCGTCGACCTCCTCCGCCTGTTTGCAGCCGTCTGCGCCGCTGGCGGCTACGCCGCCGTGTCGTCCTCCCCCATCGCCTGGGCCGCGGCCGCCGAATCCGCCGGCCTCGACGCCGCCCTCGCGGCGCCGGTCAAGCTACTCTACGCCAAGTACCTTGTTGCCCTAGAACGCTGGATCCAGAGGCTGTTCGAAGCGCAAGGACCGTTCTTGGACGGCAACGGGACGAAGAAGCCAGAGCTGTTCTTTGATGCCAATGGAAGGAAGAAGGAAAAATCGTTCTTGGACTGCCATGAGGGGGTGCAGCAGCATGCAATTTTGAAGAGGAAGCGGGCCGACATGGTTGGGATGCTGGGTTGGGTGAGGGAGCTCGCCGAGAATGCTTGGGATGGAGGTACAGTGGTTTCTCGGTCGGTGGATGGATACTTCTCAATTGCGTTGGCTGTGAGGGAGGCGGTGTCCTGGAAGAGGGCTCGCCGGGCAAGCATGAACAATGGTGCACTTTTGCAGGTGATTTCGACACTTTTGATGAATTTGTTCAAATGCTTGACACCTTGATGTTGTTTCATTGCATTTTGATATAAGATCTGAATTGAGGATTGATTGCCGAGAGTATTCAAATGTTTACCCAAATATAATTGGTAATGGTTCTTAAGAAAATAATAGTGTGTTAACACATCTTTGTGATATTGTGTCATTTTAAGTGTGTTAATGCATCTATGTGATAATGTGCTATTTTAATCTCATCGTTCGAACATTTATTATTGTTAGTTCTTACAAAGACACGACTGTTTAAAAAGAAATTTCCAGATAAAATGTCATTACAAAGTTTACTATTACGACAATAAATTTCCGATTAGAAATGAATTGTTGGCTTGTACAATTCTCGGTTCTCCTTTAATTAGAAAATCCTTTGGTGTCCCATTCTTCCCTTTTGAGCCATACTTATCTAGATGTCATAAATTGCTACAGGGGTTGGTTATATTTGAGTGTTGATACATGTTCAAATGATCATTCTAATTGTAATCTTCATTGCCTGATTGAATCACTCTCATACTATTTTTGATTGTTTCTGTGTTTATAAGATGGTGATACTTTTTTGTTGTTAATATTTTCTTCCATGACTATTGTTTAATATACCTTGATACAAAATGATGAAAAGGTTTTCGTAATAGGAAAGTTTAGAGGGACTCAAAGGTTTTCCCCTGACTTTGATTAATTCATAAATTCGAATGAGCTTATCAAAATACTTGGTTTCTGTGAATCTCTAAGCATGTGTATCCAAAGAAAGAACATCTCATAGGAGGAGCAAAAATAAGTAACTGCAAAGCCCCACACCACATTCGGTTGTGGAAAACAGCAAAAGCATACATAACACTTTCAGTTCTATCTAGGAAACCTATAGCAAGTAGCTTTTTAATTTCGAAGGAATGATTGCAGGAACTCCTTTCTATGGAGGCAACTTCTACTGCACATGTTATATCTTAGGAGGTTAAGGTCTTCCATTGATATTACAATCTCTTGTAAGGGCCTTTGGTATGTCTTACAATCTCTTGTAAGGGCCTTTGGTATGTCTGGCATCACACTTTGGTCATGGAGTAAGATCTTCTTATCTGCTTATTACCTATCTAGGGCTTATATCACTGTTGGTTTCAGAAAGCATTCCAAATTCAGATTGACTGATGCTCACATAGAACATGGCAGTACTCTCATAACTTTTGCAGACCTATAATAGTCCTCTTAGGATTATTACTAGCATTAGGACGCTCGGGCAACAAGTTTTTTTTTTCAGGACCACTCATATCAGGGCTCTCTTCTAGGAAATGGATTATGTTTTCAATTCCCGTTAAGACTGATTTTATGAAGACTCCTTCTGCTCCAACTTATAGATTTTCCTCTTGTATAAAACTCCTTTATACTTTATAGACTAATGAATGGATTCATGAATGATCTTCTGAATTATGAATCCTGTTCTTTTAACCAGCGATAGATCTAGGACTTGAGAAATATAAGAGCATCTCCAGCAGAGCCCCTAAACCTTAAAATAGGGAGTTTAGTAAAAAATACAGATCCAGTAGGGCTCCTAATCCAGCCTCTAAAATTAGGAGGCCCCTAAATTTGCCTCCTCAGCCTCAATTCCCAGGGAGCCCCTAAACCAGCCCCTAAACCTTAAAATAGGGAGTTCTTAAAGATACACCAAGAGATTGAAGACAGGGAAATACATGAGAGGCTTCGGATGATCTTATTGAGCATTTGTGGGCAATTCACAGTAACCGTAGTTTGATTCATTGTTCGGAGTTTCTATTTATCTATTTATCATGTTTTGAAAATTTTAAATTTAAATTTTAAATATCATGTTTTTAAATTGTAAATGTTAATATGCTTATGTTTTATGTATTACAAATATTTTTGATTGAATTTTAGTGGTGTCAAATGAAGATTATACATAGCGGATATGTCAAAATAGGAGAAAAAGTAAAATAGGGGCTGAGATTTAGGGGATGTTGTTGGACTTGTGCTCTGAAAACAGGGTCCCAGAAAATAGGGAGAGTCCCTAAATCCAAAATAGGGACCCTGTTTTAGGGGCCTTTGCTGGAGATGCTCTAAGTTACAGATACCTCTGGGGCTATTCCCTTGTAATTTCCATGCTGCTAAAAAGTTTTTTTTGCCATGTGCAGAAATGCACATGAACAGTACTCGTGGGTACTGTAGCAGCAGGCCCACGGGGGGGATGCTTTCTTCCCTACCAAGTTATCTATTTCCTAATTAGTTTGATAAATTTCCTATGTAAGATAAGGATTAGTTATTTTGGCATCTTATCTATTAGTTAGGAAAGATATTATTTAGATTGGTCTTATCCATAATTGTTAGGAGAGCCCTCTATATAAGGCTTTTTGTAATTGTTATTCTCAAGCAGGAAAGAAATAGGAAAGTCATTCTCATCTCTAGTCTCCTTTCTCCCTAACCATGCCTCTGCCGCCCCGCCATCCTCTCGGTGGTGTTTACCCTCCATGAAAGCTTGCCAATAACAACTTGCTCACCTGCCAAAGCTCCTTCCTCTCTCTGTTCCTGCTGTTTCCTATCTACCTGCTGCTACCTTATTCAATCATACCCCAACTATCCTCCTCCCAATCATGCCATAACATTAGGCCTTCTATTTTGCGTGGTCCACAGACCCCTCCGCTACCATTGTCAGTTCATTGCATTTAGGGATGTTGCTCTGTTTAGAAATTCTACTTAATTAGGAAGCCTATTTACATGGTGTTCTGTTCTGAAAGAATATCATAGATACAAGTTACAGTACTAGTTCAGACGCTCAAGAACGCAGAAGACTAGAATGAAGAAGAAATTTACAGGCTCTTGAACTAATGCTGACAAAATACCCTGAGTACTTGATCTACATTGAACATCACGGCTAAACCAACTGCTATTGTGTATATAAATTCTTCTACGTTGTATGATTTATGTAAGGGTCCATTTAGGCCCTGTTTGGCAGAGCTCTGCTCCCAGCTTCTGCGGAGTGAATCTGTGGAGCTCTGCCAAACAGCAGTTTTCTGATAATCGCTCCTATGGTGATTCCCGTGAAGTGATTCTCCGAAATGAACTAGGGGCTGGGAGCTGAAAAAAGCTGTTTCTCCTGATTCACTCCTAACAAAGAGTCAGTTTCTCCATAGAGTTTATCCTATGGATTCGTTAAAGAATCACTTTCGGCTGACGAATCACTTCTCTCGGAGAATCGAATCGAGGGAGCTCTACCAAACAGGCCCTTAGATTCCTGAACTGAATTTAGCTTCTGTAATTTTAGTCCCAATTCTAATTCATGTAGAATTGGAATTTGACTACAATTCAATTTTTTTTATTTGCCAAAGAAACTATAACCTGAAAATGGGATTATGAGATAACTCAAAATCTTGTGTGGTTGCAAAAGAAATTTCAAGTTCTAAAATTGTCATTGTCATGGATTGTCTTTGTGATTGCTAATACATAATTTTGCTATAGAACCTGATATATTGCTTAATAATACTGCTGAAGTTAACTCTTCTTTTACTGTTGGTGCAGGAAATATTTCCAATAGATTGCAGATGCTGTATGAGTTCTACCTGTGCCAGGATCGATGCACAAGAAAAATGCAGTAAAGAACCTCAACTTGTGGTCAAACATCCCAGTTCATGTATTAATGAATTAACAACAGTTGTAGAAAATATGAATGGGTCTTCAGTGTTCATAGAACCGGAGAGCAACTTGACTGGACAAGGGACACATGAGGGTGCAAAGCGGCATAACTCTTTTGATGGTTGGCTTCTTACAAGTTGGCAGAGGAATGAAATACCGGTGGGCTCCAACTATCAAGCACAGGTGCCACAATGGACCGGTGAGCTGCCTGTAAGTTATGACGATCCTGAAACCTTAAAATGGTTGGGCACAAAAGTCTGGCCTCCAGAAAATGGAAACAGGAAAGCTCTATTTTGCTGTGGCCCTATTGGCAAAGGAAGAGAAGATGTTTGCGGCTGCAACCTTCCAGGATCAGTAGATTGTGTTAGGTTTCATGTAGCAGAAAGGCGACTTCTGCTGAGACGTGAACTTGGTTCAGCTTTCTTTGATTGGGGATTTGATCTTATGGGTGAGGAAATTGCACTTTCTTGGACAGATGATGAGGAGGCAAATTTCAAGGCTGTAGCACGACTCAATGCATCATCTTCACGCAGGAATTTTTGGAATCGTCTCCACTTATTTTTTCACTTGAAGGGAAGGAAAGAACTTGTGAGCTATTATTTTAATTGTTTTCTTCTTAGATGGAGGTGTTACCAAAATAGGATTACTCCAAGGAATATAGATAGTGATGATGAGGATGAGACAGAATTTAAATTCTTGGGTAACCGTCTTGGTCACAGTGCAACTAAGTATCACAGTACCAAGCACACCGTTTGCATTCAGAATACACACTGCATGGATCTGGATCAGTAGTTGCTGATCAGATTTTAAGAACCTGATTGAAGTTTGGTAATTCACTTTTCTCCTTGTTAAGAGACTGAATTGATAAATTCTTCCACTCATTGATTTGGTTATGCTGATGACAATGCACATGAGTTGCTGCGAGCCAAGCGTTGGAACAATTTGCTTAGTGCTTCAGCAGATGGATGGAAGTCTGATCAGCGATCGAAGTTCATATGCAAGTTTTGATAGAGAAGCCAGCTGAGTAGGTGAGAGTGATCTGTGAGCACTCACATGAATTTATATCGAGAAAGTGCATTTTAAATGCACTGGTATAGCAGCATTTTCATCAATGCTTCCTTGAAGGTATTATGTGTACGTGCTTTCTTTTCCTTAGTTTTTTTCCTTTTGTAAATTAACTTATACCTTATCCGGTAGGTATAATTATCTGTAGCATGCTCTATGCTCATATTTGTTGTATTTTTCTAGAGTGGTGGAGCAGAAAGGGCATGTACATATATAGATGTTAGTCTTCTGAAACTAATGCTGCAGATGTTCTTAGCAGATTCAGCATGTTGACAAGAACTTGTTTGTAGTCTTCCTTTCGACCTGTTCAATGGTAGACACCATCCCTTTTTTTTTTTATTGTATCATTCATAAGAATCTTTCATCACTTGCTAGGTTCGCTTATCGTATTCACTCACATGGACTACGTTAGTGCAGATGAGATCTTTCATGTGCCTATTCTTTTCTTCTTGTGACTTGTGAGCTGCACAGGTCAAATATTGCTGACTAAAATAATTTATTTAGTTTTCTCCACTGATAAGAGAGAATTATATTGAAATGATTGGATGTCCAAGAGAAGAGCGGTGAATTTGGAATCTTTTGCTGAACAATGGTCAAATTAAACGAATTTAAACCTAATTTCTCATCATGTATAGCATTTGTATTCATCATGATGCCAATAGACCAAAATACACACACATGAGGGTACAAAAGGAAAGCCTATATAAGACAATATAGGGTACTAGTAATCTCTATACAAGGCTATATGATACTGTCTAACATCTTCTCAAACTCATAGTGGATCAGCAATACTAAATTTGGAGAGATAAAAATTCTGTTGAGCTTTAGTCTGTGTTTTTGTGAAGAAATCTACCAACTGAAGTTTTGAAGGCATATACTGAAAGGTTACAACCTGTCCCTTGACTTGTGACCATATGTAGAAAGCATCAACATCGATATGCTTGGTGAGCTCATGCTTTATCCGGTCTCGAGCAATGCTAATAGCATCTGTATCGGATAAAAGAGTAGTTGGTGTAAAAACAGAAACACCAAAACCCACCACTGTAACAAGTAACCTCTGCTATCAAAAGAGTTATAGCTCGCAACTTAACCTCAGCACTTGAACGAGAATTTGCTGTTTGCTTTTTAGTCTTCCAAGCAATGAGAGAACCACAAAAAAACATAGTAGGTAGAAAGATACCGACGATCAGAGTAAACACAAGTCTAGGTAGCATCAGAATATGCCTAGAGCTATAACAAGTTGGAGCATGGAAAGAAAAGACGACGAAAGATGGTTTTACGAAGAAGATGATTATAGTGGAGCTGAGTGGGAGCAGAAATGAACTAACTCAAGATATGCATTGGATACGAAGTATCAGAACGAGTGATACCAAAGTAAACAAGTCTCGCAACAAGATGGTGATAGCAAGTAGGATGCTTAAGTGCTTCACCATTAGTAGGTTGAAGGTGAACATTGAGCTCTATGGGGATCTCAACTGTGCGCCGATCATGATTGAAGCATGATTAAGAACCTGAATATACTTTTTTTGGGAGAGGAAGAAGCCTTCTGGTGTAGAAGAAACCTCAATTCTAAGGAAGTAACGAAGAGGACCTAGATCAGGTATGAGAAATTACTCACTAAGACATGCCTTCACAAAGGAAATATATTGAGAATCATCTCTAGT
This sequence comes from Guadua angustifolia, assembly GCA_036346375.1. NCBI lineage: Eukaryota > Viridiplantae > Streptophyta > Magnoliopsida > Poales > Poaceae > Guadua > Guadua angustifolia. Next base: position 373,302 of record JAYEVE010000988.1, on the reverse strand, counting down.
AGTGATCATGTTATCACCATATAGAAGAACATAGCGCACACCTAAAGAAGCGAAGACTAGAATTGTCGGGGGTCATGCCACAAAGATGCTTTACTGGAATTCCACCCTGAAGAGTAGAAGGCTGAATATTGATGATTAAGTAAGTAGTAGTGGAAACAATTACAACCCAGAAGTAAGGTGGAACAATGGAGGGAGAAGTAGCTGATGGGACGAACCGGCCAACAAGGATGGTTGGCCGGTTCTTCCCATCGGCTGGTTGGATGATGCAAGTACAATGCCGATAAAACTCTAATCCTAAAAAGCTAGAATATATACATGTACATAAGTGTACAAAAAGAAAGTCTATACAAGATACAAGCAATCTATATATAAGGTAATACATGATACTGTCTAACATTTCTAAACCTAAACTTACGTGTCTAAAGCTTGGTAGTGTGTTCACACAACTCTATAGAAGCCTAGTGAAGTTTTGCAATCTAAATTTCAATCTTACATAAATTTAGTGATGTAGGAATTGAAAGAACAAGGTTTGAAATGCATAAACATATAAGGGATAAGAGACAACCGATTTTTTTACATAGGTTTCAGAGCGTCGGTGATCCACCCTACTCCTCGTTGGAGCACTATCGTAAAAGTCTAGCTCCTACTTAATCCGTGTAAGGATCCGCGAAATCAACTTGTGGCAGTCTTTCTCCACTTTAGATAGGTGAGCTCAAGCCTTCACAATCTTTTCGGTGCTTTCCATAAGCTCCTTCTTGGAAGGTCACTAAGAACTCGCCTACAAGCTATCAAGGAATCATCGAATTCCAAAAAGTGATAAGTCTAAAGATGTCTCTTGAACCTAGCAAGGTCAAGCAACTAAGAGTGATGCACATTAACAACTAGAGGTGAAAACAGATCGAATAGTTTTTGATCGATTCGGACAATTTTTGGATACAGATTCTATCGGATCGGATATTTGTCGGATAGCATCAGACCGGAAATGAATACGGATTTTTTTTCTGCTGGATACAGATACGGATTCGATAACTCACTATCTGTCAGATACGAATACGAATCTAGGTAATTCGAATATTTATGGACTAGATTATCTGGATGTGTCAAGCTACTCTTTTGGCCAAAAAGGTTTCTAAATTTCAAAATCATTTTGTAATTTAATTAATTCATAAATCAAATTTTAATTATTAAAATTGGCAAATAGCTCCAAAAAATTTGAATTTTTTTGGGAAGTTCTTGACACAAACTGTGACATTCAAAAATTTGCTTCTTCATTTAATTTATTTAATCTAGAATTTATTTGGAACCTTACTGTTTTTTTAAAGTCTTCTTTTTGTGTAATTTCAGTTTCACTAAAATGAATTTCTACGAAAACTTTAAAAGTTGAAAATTTTCAAAAATAATTTTATTGAGTTCCAAATATTCTAAAGTATTTTTAAGAATTTTTTAGGATTTTTAAAGCTTTTTTATCTATTTTTACCGTCGCGCTTTTATTCTCAGCTCATTTAATTTCGGAAAAAAAAGGGACAGGTGGACCGGACCCCACCTAGGTCCTTCTTCAAGCTTGGTCGAAGAAACCAGTAAACACGCACTCTCTGTCCTCCATGAAATCAAAATTTTGAGCTTTAATTTCTCCGCGAGTTGAGCATAAAAAATTCGGCAAAAATCAGATTCCTCGCGATCTCCTCTTGCCCATTCATGGCCTTTAATCCCCAAAATCCGAGCAAAAATCTCGTTCTTCTCTTTCTTTTAACCATCGTTCTCGCCGCGATTTCTTTGTCCTCGGTCCTTCTCCCGCCCTATAAAATGAGGATCGGGTGCCTCTCGACGGGAGCAACCCAGTTTGCAACTTCTCCCGAGCCATTTCATCCCTATTTCATCGTTTTTCGCGAGGTAAAAATCGTCGTCGCGCCACGCATTTCTGGTCTTCCCGTCCCCTCTGGCCGACGGCGCTGGCCGCTGCGCGGCCCTCCACCAACCGGCCGGCCCAGCAACTCCCACCTCCCCCGTTTTTCATTTTTTTTCCTCAGTGCGCCATGGCTTGAAGCTCTTGGGTGTGTGCAGCCGTGAGGAAAAAGAAAATTGAGAGGAGAGAGAGTGTCAGTCGAGGAAAAAAAGGAAATGAAAAAAAAGGAGAGAGAAAATAGGGGCAAAAACTTAGAAAAATTTTAAATTTTGAAATCTAAATTTTGACTCCAAATTTTTGAAAATTGTTTTTGGAAAATAAATTTTAAAAATTCAAAACTTATTTCTTTATTATTTCACGTGCTTTTAAATCTTCCCGGTACCCGTTTTCGCCCGTTCGAACTTCAGTTTGCTTCGTTTTTCTTTTTAAATTCATCTAAAATCTCAAGTTATTTATTTACTCTAGTTTGTTTTTTTTGAACTTATTTGGATTTTATTTGAAATTGATTGTTTTTTGCGTATAGATTTCAAAGAGTTCGAACGGTTCGCTGTCGACGATCTCGAGCATCAACCCTTCGATCGAGGCAAGTAACACCCTTGAACATGTTGATCCCAAAATTTAAAAATATATTTGTACTTAAATTATTGCGTGCATAGTTTTATCAATTTATTTAAATCCCAGTTTTAAATGATTAGTTACTCCTAATTGTTATGGCCTCAATTGACTTTGAAATATTCATACCTTGTCAACTTAGAACAAAATACCACTGGTTGATACATTATTATAGTATTAACTAGTGCTATATAGTAAATGGCTTAGATATGCTTAGATATGAATTTATGACTTTTAGGGATTTATCCCAAAACAAGATTTATGTTGAAAATAAAGTTATTCCTTAGTGCTCTGCACCATGAGATGTTAAGAAAGATGATGTTATTCAAAAGAAAGTGAAAATATAGTTTGGGCCGGGCGAGAATGGTTGACTGGTGGCATGAGGCACAAGGGTTGTGAAAACTCACCTAGTCATTTAAGGACCGAGTCGTATTCTGTTGAATGTAAAGCCTTACTGCACAACTACATGTCTAGAATGGGATAGACCTGGCTATCCGTATTATGACATATCATGGACAGTTGTGCCATTTGGTTGAAAGTGGCAGTGGGTGTAAAGTCGCCACTCGCGCAAGAGAGGCTTCGGATCGGCGGTTTAACCCTACCAATGGTGAAATCTTAGCGAGTATGACTACGTGGATAGAACTTTATAGGGGTCTTGTTGTAATTTTCTCTGCATATACCAAAAGAAGTGTGTATTTAGGTAAAAGAAGATAATCATGTTTTGTGGGTAAAGTTGTACAACCTCTACAGAGTGTAAAACTAATCGATTAGTCACACCCGCGGTCATGGGTATGCCGAGCAAGCATTTCACCGACTAGACTTTGGATTTGAAAATGTTTTTCAAAAAAGTGGTTTATGTGTGGAGAGTGTCCACATGGGAAAATTTGGAATGAAACTCTGGGTTGGAGCCTATGTTGAAAATTAGATTAAAACTCAGTTTTTACCATATCAATTATGCATTAAAAATTAATTATTGTATTTGAAATATTACTTTATGCTCAAATGAACTATATTATGTCTTCCTTTGTAACCCTTCATTGAGATCGTATTTACTGTGTGACTTGCGGAGTATTTTTGTACTCACCCTTGCTTATTCTATCTTTTTATAGGAGTATCTCTACGATGGTGAGGACCAAAATAACTATGCCACTGCCGCAGTTGATTGCCTATGGCGAGTTTATTGGATTCTACTACTAGTTTTATTCTGCTTCCGCTGTAATCTTTTATTTGGCCAGTGTACTATAATTATTGTAAACTCTGATTATTAATGAAATACGTTGGATATGTTGTAATAACATTTCTGTTGTGTGTACTAGCTTTTCCTGGACTAGTACAGGATACACAGAGGATTATGGAAGTATTTTTCCGGGGTCCAACACAATCTAACATTGTAAAAAATTTAAAGATTTTATCGGCTTATAAATTTTTTCAAAAATTCAAACATTGTTGTTCTTAATAGGAAAATATTTTAAATAAGTAGCTAAAAATGCATAAAAACTCATAAATACATAATTTATTATGATAAACATAATTCAACGAGAACACAAATCTTAGGTCATTACATGTTCTTCATGAATATTTGGAGCAAATAAACTAGTTACTTTTTTATTTTATGTGTACAATTTAAAGGGTTTTCATATTTCGATAAATATTCGTGACCATATTATTTTGATTCGTATTCACTCTGTATCTGTATTCGTATTAATATCCGAGCTATTCATATTTATATCCACATCGAAGAAAAAATATAAAAACAAATATAGTAGATTCTTTATCCGTCCGTATTCGATCTGCTTTTATTCCTACTAACAACTAGCTACTCTCTCACACTTCAATAGATCTTCAATCTACATGCTCGCGAGTGCTCTTGAACTCCCTCTTGATGTGGCTATCCTCTTGGGGTTGTAAGACTATCTCCAGCAATTTTTCTTCATTCCTTTCTCTTCCCTCATTCCCTTCCTCATATTCGTTCCTTCATTTCTATCATCTCCAAAGAAAGATCCCCTCGAAGGGTTTTGTATAGGGATTGGAGAGAGAATCCTTTTCTGAAGAGATTCTCTCTCCAAATCCCTTCCGAAAGGAACCGTGAAGGGAATTCGTTTGAGTGCTTGGGATCTGTCTGCGAAGGAATTTGGAGGATAAAGGGATGCCGCTAGAGATAGTCTAATGGAGCTTCCTTCAAAGCCTTCGCTTCAAATATATAGCCACAACTAAGAAACTAGCTGTCAGACACAGGCTTTTCAAATTTCAGCTTGATCCGGATCATCCGGTTCGACCAGATCATCCGCTTGAGCACATTCTCAACGGTTAGAGAAATAGTTGTAGCATAGATCCGGATGAATATCTGCCTTGGACCCGGATCATCTGCCTCCAATTTCCTCATCCTGGAAACTTTCTGATTCAATGGTACGCCCAATCAGTGTTCACAAAACCCTTTTTTTTAAAAAAACCATTCAAAATTCGAAAATCATGAAAAAATTGCTCGAAAATCGTCAGAAACCGAAGGGTTAAGAAATAAAAAAAATTAGAAAAAATTTCAAAAAAAAATAAAAAACCAGTTGATTTTCAACGAAAATCCTTTCAGTTTTCATGAAAACACAGTTGGTTTTCACAAAAACCAACCGACCAATTCGACGTTCCATAAAACCAATTTTGAGCGATTTTCAATAATTTTCGAGCGGTTTCCAACGGTTTTCGAGTAGTTTTTGTCGTATATATTTTTCCAAATTTTTTGAAATTTTTATTTTTTTTAATTAGATTGATTTACCGACTGATTTTTAATTTTGAACCGCAGCGATAAGGTCGAAAACCATTGTGGTTTTCAAGGGTTTTTGAAACCTTGTGCCCAATGCCCCTGTGTAAATTCAAACAGTGCACCAAAAATCCTTCTATGGACTAATGGTACACCTCGATTGTCTGTCTTGACCTAGATAATCCGCCTCTGTACAAATATAGAAGAGCACTAAAAAAATTCCTCTATGGACTCATGCTCCACCTCAATGGTACGTCTTATGTTGGGGCATCCGTCTCTGTTCATTTTCAAGGACTTAGCTTGATTTGATGCATTCTTCAAGAACTTCACAATCAAATCTTGATCCTTAGCACTCCTTGACTAGAATTGAGCAACAAAGATTTGGTATGCATTACAATTAGTTACTCAACCGAACCAAGTATAAGCTACTGGTTTTAAACCCCCTTAATAGAACAGTCAAATTAAAAACACAAACATATTAACTAAAATGATCCAAACCAAACTCCTTGGATCATTTCTAGCTACTAATGTCCTTAATCTTCATGAAAACCATGCTTTACCATCATTTCTACATTCGGGATTCACAAATGCCGAAGAATCGTATATTTCCACCATCGAGACCTAACTTCCATGACAATGCTTGACATACAAGTTAGTCTCAATGAATTATATGTTATTAATGACCAAACAACATAATCAATGAATTAAGGTCTAAATGCTTGCTGATACAATACAAGGGTTCATAAAACAGGTGGGAATCGGCTGGTTCGAATCAAACCGAAATACCGAATCGGTCGGCAGAGGTGGTGTATTAAAATTTGACCGTTTTATCACCCATTAATTAGAGATTTATTAGTCCGGCTTACCGTTTTCACTGATTCCAATCTATTGACAGTATTTGTGTCAGTTCGAACGGTACTTGTCATGCATTAAAATTATGGTATTTGTTTCTTCAAATTTGGTGCAGTTTACCACACATATTTTTAGTGCAAAAGGTTAGATTTGTAAAGGGGCCAAGTATGCCAACTGCTGGATATAATTCCTGCGAGCTCTCGGCAATAAGCGGGAGGGGAGCACCTGTTCATAGCTCCCCTTTTGGTCCATTTTAATCTATTCTTTGTTCAATTTTAGGTTTTGTTTGTTTAGGCTTATGCCTTTTAGCTTACAGTTTAAAATCAACTTTTTGGCTTAAATAACTTAAAAGTTAACGGCTTTTATACTGATAGAGGTAGGTAATTTTACTTAACTTTAGTGTTATTAGTCTAAAATCAACCATCAATATACCAAAAAAGCCTGTCTCCAATGGCTTTTGGCTTTTAGTCATATAGAGGTTTATGGCTTTTGAAAAGCCCAGATAAAAAGCTACTCGTTTGTTTGGGCTGCAGCTTTTTGGCTTTTAAGTCGGTGAAAAAGTCTAAACAAACAGGACCTTAATGAGGTTGTAGGTTTAATGTTGAATATATATACACGCACACACACACGTACACATGTGTATGTGTTATAGAGGTCCATTTTGGGCCGGCACGAGGCACATCCGGCTTAGCCCGACCCACAGCCCAAAGATGAATCTGTTTAAACGGGCTGGGCCAGTCACGACGGTTGTGCTGGTGTCTGGCTGGCCTGCTAATAGGGCACGATGAGAGGCTCGGTCCGCTCGGCGATTCGGTCAGTGCTTAGGTAATGCACACCAAAAGCCCGTGTGTACCTGCGTTGTATGTGTGGGTGAGCAAATCAATGAGTAAATGCATGGCTACATGCATATGACTGGAAGGAGTAACCAAATCAAGGAAATCGAGAAGATTAAACACAATAGGATTTTGTTTCGATCGGAGAAAAAGGAAGTTCTAAACAGATAAAGAAAAAAAATCAATCCATGGTCATTTTCTCTCGTAGCAATAGTATAAATAGGCCGGACCTAGACCGGCACGATATGAAGCAGCACGAAGCGTAAATGGGCCGTGTCTGGGCTCGCGGAAGACGAGTCGGGCCAACCCTGCCTGATACGGCGAGCACGATATGCCGTACCGGACTAGCCCGACCTACCACGACGCCCACCTCTAATGTGTTCTTCCTCTTTCTCGACATCGAGTTCTCCTCCAGCCACCGGATCGATGGCTAGCTTACATCTATTGCTGGAGAAGGCCAGTAACCCTACTTGTCTCTTGATTTCTCCAAATCTTGGATACGCGTAGTCTGCTGTCGACGAGTTCCCAGCACATCAGAACAGTTGCCACCAACAAGAGCGCTTCAAACCACGCTAACCTGCAACTCGCTGCTTCGATCAACCATCTTGTAGGAGCAAAGGAGGCCATCTTCCCATAAAAAAAAACTAAGACCCGCAGGCTACTCGAGCTCAACTCGCAAGAGGTTTGGTTTGAGCTCAGTTTAAGCTCTGAACCAACTAAACTCGAGCTCGCGAGCTTAACCAAGCCGAGCTCAAATAGCTTGTGAGTCTACTCAAACTTGAATCAAGCTTCTTTGAGCAGAGCTTACTCGAGCTTGTTACCGATTCAAGCTTATTACTAAGCTTACTAAGATTATTAGGCTTACTGAGCTTACTCGAACCGAGGTTGAGCCTACTCAAGTTTGGATCAAGCCAAATTCAAGCCTGAGTCGAGACTTATACCATAACTCAAACTCGGTTCGAGCTTTACCAAGTTCGAGCCTAAAGGGCTAGACTCGTTCAAGCCCGTCTCGTTTACTGAGCTTACTTCCAAGTGGATTTGTTCACTGTGTAACTTCTCATCGTTGCGCTCCACCAATCACCTTCCGGGGAGTGTCCATGTCCAGAAAAATCCAAGGTGCCCCTGTGCAATTTCTCATCATTGAAGGGTCTTTCATTGTAACTTTGTGAGGTACATGTAATCAGCTTTTGTGCTATGTCTTTAAATAAATCGACATGGTAGGACCTCGAGGGCCTGTGCTTAAAAAGCATCTCTAGTCTTTGGCGTGGAGCGGGAGTGTGTGGGTGTGGTGTACGATATTTGGGATCCGAGGTGATTTGAAAGTGACTAAATCTAAACATTTAGGAAGTTTGACTTGATCCTTTGGTTTGAGCCATAGTTTGTGTCGACATGTCGTAGTTTTTAGAGTCTGTTTATTTTAGCTTTTGATTATGAATTTTGGCTCTAAAGACGAATAAAAATAAACAATTTAATTCTAGAATCCGATTCTCACAATCTAACCCACCCATATACACAATAATCCACAATTCACTTTATAGGTACTTTTGGATTTTAGTTTTTGAAGAATCAACCTCTTTAGCGACCATAATCTAGAATCGGTTTTAGAGAATCCAAAACTGAAACAAAGTTCCTTACTCCTAGCCTACTTGTCAGAGACCCTAATTGCATAGGCAAACTATGCCTCTAACTTGTCGTGACCGATTCGATCGTCCTAGAAAGTGTGTTACCATTGAATAGGTTACTAATTACTCTAGTGCAGATGATATAATTTCTCCATTGCTAGTATATACTGTATTTCAGAGTCATGTAAAGGTTTAGACTATGGGTGGGCATTTTTTTTTACCAAAATAGAATTACCTAACAAACCAAACCAAATTAACCGATTTTTTTTGTTTTTTAGGTTTTCAGATATGGTTTGGTTCTTTGGTTCCGAAAACCAAAATGACCGACATCTGAATGCTCATCACCCCACGACCCACTAGGCCAGTCCCATCTCTCCCGCCTTTGCCCCACGATGAGATGCCATATCTTCTCCACCCCCCTCTCTCTCTCTCCCCATCTCTCTCCCCTATCAGATCCCACCGCCCTCTTCCCTAGCCACACCGACACCTCCACCCACCGGCCCACGCTGAAGTTGTGACACACGCCTACTCTCCCACAGACCTCATGGTCACCGCCGCACAACAAGGTGGCCGAGGGGAGGAAGAAGCCGTATCCAGTGGCCGAAGGGAGGGAGAAGTAGTATCCATCAACAACATCAAGGTTGATGATGAAGGGTGAGGCCACTTCCTTGCTCGTCATTGGTGGAGACAAACGAGGGCAACCGCCGCATCCTTGCTCGACAGTGGCGGAGGAGGCCATTGGCGGCTGCCACGACCCCATCTCCCCTATCATCGATCGTCGTGATTGAGTGATTGTTGGTGAGTTCTGGCTGAAATTGATAGAGCAGTTAACTCTCGGGATGGTTTTGGCTTGATGAGGACAATTTTGGTTAAGTTTTGGGATCTGCCATCAGAGATGCTATTGACATCTATGAGATGAATGCTATTATCATATTTTGGTTAACCGAAAACTAAATTAACCGAATCAAAATTTTGGTTAAATCGGTTGATTTCTAATTTTAGTCTCGAGAATTTCAGTTACTAATTTTAAAAACAATTATTTTTAAACTGAACCGAAATAACAAACGAATGCCCACCCTAGTTTAGACGCCCATATATGCCTCACGTGTGACAGGAGGCTATCATGACATCTCTAATTGTGATGCGACAGATGGGTATTTGAGTCAATTCTATTAATTACAGTGTCTTTGTGTACAAATATTGAGCACTTTTCTTTTAGCTAGAGCGTCGGGCTTCGGTGGATTCTCCTTGAGTCATCAAGTTACTTCATGAGGGCCGGCAATTCGTCTTTGTTCTTAAGGAAGCCTCCATTCTTCTTCTTCTTTTGCCTCCAACCCGCTTTATTTGCATATCTGGCCTTTTTCTCAATAAATTTGAAAAATGGCCCCTCCTCAACTAGCACAGCATGTTTTTCTGCCGAGCAACCTTTCCTCTACAAGTTCATAAATTAAACACCTTGATCGGTCACTTAATTAATCACTTTAATTATGTTATCACTTAATTAAGTCACTACAAGCTAGGGTTGCTCGACAGTCCATGCTACTGAGCTCATGTCAGGCAGGTGGTGGCCGAGCTTGGAGGCGCTACCAAGGCAAAGACGAGAGCGCAGCAGTTACACGCACTCTGTCACGCTTTATACGGTCGAGGAGGAGACCATTTTACAAATTTATCTGTAAAGGACCAGATTCAAAAAAAAAATGTCAGAGAGCAAAAAGAAAAAATTCGTTCTTTAGCTCCAGCCCCAAGCAAAGAACCATTCGTGCTTTAGTGAATGCACCCAAAGCCCGAACACAAGCCGATGGCAAAAGAAGCTACGTGCAGCTGATCGGTAAGACCACTGACAGCTGCATTGTTCTCCTCTCCAATTTCCGTTCTTCTTCCTCCTCCTTCACCTGACACAAAGCATCTATCTTTCTTCTGGGAGGAAACGACGCCAACATTTCTCAGCTATCTTACCAGCACAACTAAGGTTCTTCTTGCTCTTGTCAATTGTTGGCAACTTAAGTAGTTTTCCAAATGGCAAGCACTTGGGCTAACAAGGTTCACGCACAAACATAACTAATTCGCTGGTGTAGGTGCTAGCGACTGGAGATCCATCTGGAGGTGCGGATGGGATAAGATTAATTAGTGGAGCTTCTTGTGTTTTGCTGGGGCCTTCATAATGAAAATCGTCATGCCTCGACTGCGGGTACGTATTTGCTACATATATCTCGTCATGAAGTAGAGTAGTATTCTCATTAGTGAGTTTTGCGGTTCTTGTGTGTGCGTGTGTGTATATATATACACACACACCCATCACTCTTTTTTAAAATACACTATAATTCAAGAGGGCAATGTTTTGAAGAATTGCAAATAGTAGTTCTCCTCTAGCGTGCCATCACCGAATCGTACTAAAAACTAAGATATCCTAGAATTACCGTAATGCTATTAACTGTCCACGACGTACGTCACTACCGAAACGGAGATTTCGTTAAGGCTAAAAACAAATCACGAAAGGGCTAAAACCGTCATGAAAACAATTCGTGACCTGTAACCACCCATCCTATTACTACTCTCCTTCAAGCACGCTTAACTTCAGAGCTCTTATGAGATCCATTACTCTAGTGGTGATATGATAACATCTGATATATAATGTGTCCCTCCTCCTTTTAACCTTGTAAAGAATCCAAACACCGATTTTCAATTATTACTCACTTAAAACTATAACCCACATGAAAATAGGTAATTTTCGTGGCGGAATGACATTTTCATGACGGTTTATGAATACCTTCACGAAAATAACTTCAATTTATGAGGGTTTATGCACCACCTTCACGAAATGTATTTTTTACAAGGGTTTATACACCACCTTCACGAAATATTTTTGTTTCAGGGCGGTTTGTTTATAACTCTCAAGAAAATATAGCACCCTCACGAAATCTCGGTTTTCTGGTAGTGCGTGCGTCGCATAATCATCTCAAAATACAAATGCATATCGATTAAGATGTGTTGTATTGGATCTTTAAAGAAAAAGTTAGGTTAAAGATTTAAAAATGAGCCATTCACCGGGCCAGTGTCTATAGTTAATATTCGCACATTAAAAAAAATCCACCTTTTAGCCCGAACTCTAGTCATGATTTATTTTTCAACTTCGAACTCTGAAACGGTCCGAACCAGAACCTCAAACTAACTAATTAGAAGTCAAATGAATGAAACCGTTCGCTTTACCCCTCTTGACCCAAACCATAATGGTTTTGTGTGGCCTGACACCAACATTGAGGAGGTTTAGACTTGCATCCACATATATATATATATATATATATATATATATATATATATATATGTGTGTGTGTGTGTGTGTGTGTGTGTGTGTGTGTGTGTAAAGCCTCTTTTCTATTCCTCGAGAGTAGTTACTTCTATGTCGATCTCACACAACGGAGGGTTTGTACGTGTAGTATACAGTATATAAGACTAATTATGTGGTATTTAAATTTTTTCAGATGTGGTATGTACATTTTTAGACATACTCCTTTTATGTTCATATATAAAGGTATTTGTAAATACGCTAAAAACTATGTACTCCTTTATAATTTTTTCATGTGATTCATCTTGGAATATCTTATATTGAGTATACGAGTATAGCCAAAGTGATAAAGGAGTATTTTAAGTTCGTTTAGGTGTTATTTCAAAGGTGGGAGTAACTACATCCAGAGTAAAAGATGTTTCACACACACACACACACACACACACACACACACACATATATATATATATATATATATATATATATATATATATAGGAAGCCTCTTTTCTACTCCCGGAGTAATTACTCCCTATGCCAGATCTCACAATGTATGGGGTATCTCGTGACAGAGGGTATGTACAGCGAGTATACTGAGTATATAAGATCATCTAGGTGGTATGTACATTTTTTCGAGGTGGTATGTATATTTTTGGACATACTCCTTTTATGTGCATATATGAAGGTATTTGCAAAATATGCTAAAAATCATGGACTCCCTTGCAATTTTTTTCATATAGCTCACATTGGAGTATCTTATAATTATTGTATGAGTATACCCAAAGTGATAAAGGAGTATTTCAAGTTCGCTTAGGTAGTATTTCAAAGATGGGAGTAACTACACCGGGAGTAAAGATATTTTTCCTATATATATATATATAGGAAAATGATCTGTACTACCGGAGTACATACTCCTGTTCAATCCACGACGCATGCAAAGTAAATGCACCAGAACATGCAGTGCAACCACTGTTAATGGCAGCAGTTATCCACACATGCATGGTAAATCAATGGGATTGAGGTATGGAGTACATACACATGAGAGTACAAAACATCCTTCCTATATATATATATATATATATATATATATATATATATATATATGAGTGTGTACTAACTTGGCACCCATGCCGCATGTATTGTTAGCAAAATAAAATAAAAAAGAGACAGTAGGACCCATGAGTCAGCCTCTAATCTCCTTCATCCCCTTCCTTCACCGTCTGCGTCTCTCTACACGAGCCGCCGGTGAACACATCTCTCTCAATTTTTCCCTTTTCCCCCCTAGCACACTTTTTTAGCAACTCTGGCCCCATTTCGACTATATTTGCAAAAATGCCCTCCTCTTCGACCGCGGAAGGTGCGGTAAACGATATGTGTCATGAGCTCAGCAGCAGGGACCTAGCAAGTTACTGTGGTAGCAAAGAACTGAAGTGGCTTAATTAGCCACTTAATTCAGCAAAGTAACTTAATTAGTGACTAAATGATTAAAGTGATTAATTAAATGACTAATCAAGGTGCTTAGTTAGTGAACTTGCCGAGGTATGGTTCCTCGGTAGAAAAACATGCCACGCTTTTTAGCGCGGCAGTGATACATGTCACATGTCGCATCTTCCGCAATGAGGAGGTGGCATTTTTGCAAATTTATTTGAAAGAAGGATATATATGAAAAAAAAGTATTTTAGGAGGCTAAAAAGTTAGTTTTTTTCTCTCTTACCTTCTCAACTCACGCCTGCCCTCCAATCATCGCAGCTTGCTCACCGGCTCGTTGCTCTACAAAGATTACATTCTCCTTTTCTGCCCATCGTGCCCCTGATCGCTTCCTTCATCCTCTTCTCTTCTTCTTCCTCCGACGAGTCGACGAGGCGTCAGGTGACCGCCGACCGTCATCCAAATTCGATGCATATAGGAGATAGCCCCGTGACTACACCATGGGCTTTTGGTCCAATCGTGAGCAAACGCGAGCAACTACATCGATTCAAGAACTCATGGTGTTTAAAAATATATTCGATTTTTATTAAGCTCAAGCACCCTCAAGTCATTAAATAATAGTGAACTTAAAAGTGTTGCACTAAATTTGCAGACACTTTCTCTCATGATGGTTCATCCGATGTTGAGGTATATGATCTTATTTCTAATTAAAGATTATGAAATTCACTTTGCCGATAGCGCATTATGCGCTATAGAAATTTTCGAGCATGTCAAAGATATGGATTGTTATCCTAAAGTCTCCATTGCTTATCGAATCTTATTTATCGTGCTCGTGGATCACAGCATCTACCGAAAGAAACTTTTCAAAATTAAAATTATTGAAGAACTATTTAAGATCAACAATGACTCAAGAAAGGTTAAATGATTTGACGACTTTATGCATTGAGAAGAAGTTATTGGACGAGATTGATATCAATAGTATAATCGATGACTTTGTATCACAAAATGTTAGAAGAAATGTTTTAAGATAATGCTAAGTGCCAAGTAAGTGTTTATGATTACAATTCACATTTGTCATTTCATAAACTTTCAATTGTTCTATAGAAGTATTTTTTGTGCATCGAATATTAATTTTTTCAATGATGTGTGCTTGTAAGATTATATACATATGAGGAGGTGGAAGGGGTCACCATATAAATTTTCGTCCTAGGCCTCCAAAATGTCAGATCGGCCCTGCAAACACACTCCTATTGTATAAGCATACAATTCTTGAAATCCTTCAAATCTTGAATCGTAACATGTTCATTGATGCATAAGATGAAAACTACACTCGATCGGTAACGACATTAACAGAAATCAAGCCTTCATTTTAAAAGGATAATTCATACTATACCATTTTATTCGTTGTCACTTCAAAAAATACCACTCATTGTCTTAATGACATGTGGTCAGACAATGAGTGGTATTTCCTGAAATGACAATCTTTAGAGTGGTAGGGTATGAATAATCCCTTTAAAAAAGGAAGGCATGGACATTAATTCGGCTTAGCGCACACATATACACTCAAGCAATTTATTGAGAGATCTTTCGCGATCACGTACCCTGATCTCCTCTATATCTCTACTGGTACACATTTTTTCTCAGTTTAATCACTACTATTAAATTTAATAGAAAATGGCTTGAGTAGGAACGAATGTAAAATAGATATGAATTATCCGTATTATTCACACTATCATATATTTAATAGGATATAAATATAGTTTATATCTATCCATCTGCTCAATAGTTCCTCTCGTATTCGAATAGGGCAAATATAGAATTTAGGATTTTCCTTATGATATGTTATTTTATTTGAAGTATCTAATTTCGATTTTGCAGTGTTCATAGTACGTCGCAGCATATGTAATTTAGTTGGGCAATTTTTTTCTTAATTTAATGCGGATTCATGTTCTTCAGGTTAAACTTAGTAAATTGCATTGATTAGTTGTGTTGTGCATCCAAGCAAAAGGTCATTACTGTCTGGCGATTAGACAATTTACGCGAATATTCGACTTTGACCAGTATTTTATTCGAATTCAAGCTCAGTACGTGTATTCAAAACCCTGAACATTCAAATTCGAACTTATAAATATGGATATGAATTACTCCCTCCGTTTTATAATATTTATCCATTGTACTGGGAAACGTTTGAATAAATGTGAGATAAAAACTGCTACGCGCGTGAAGTGACGTCAACTAATTGCCACCGATCAATGCAGACGATTTTTCCGGGGAACGTCGAGGAGGCGGTACAGATAATAACCGATTTTCTAGTGGATACTGGACACCAGGTCATCTACTTGGACGGATGGAATGGACTGGGTGCTTCTGCGGTGCTTAGAGCTATAGCCCAACAGCCTCCGCCATCTCTGAGTAAGAAGTTCGACAAGATCATCCATGTCGACTCCTCAATGTGGAAGAGTCGAAGAGCACTGCAGAGGACAATCGCGGACATACTGAAGCTTCCTCCGCGGGTAATGGCAATTTTTGACAGGCAAGACGAGGAGGATGATTTCCACGGAGTTCCTGAAGGCTCTAGAGCAGCTATACAAGACGTCGGGAGAGAGATAAACAGAGCATTGCAAGACCACACCTGTTTAGTGGTCTTCCATAATGGAAGCAACAACATGGTTGACCTGTATGATTTTGGCATTCCTCGACCTGAATGGGTTGACACTAAAATATTATGGACCTTCGGGGGGAGGCTTCGGCTCAACCCAAAAATAACAAAAAAGGTGGATAACTCACATCTTTATCTTCGTTATGCTGTGCGTGATCTGTGGAAGGTTTTACTACTGGAAGAAGCTAGAGAAGTTGCTCAGTACACACAACATAAACAGGGCATCACCCCAGAAATAATTGCAGAGTGTTTCTTGTATTTGTTATCGTTGAATTATGAGAGTGCAAACACTGTGGACTATAGTTGGGCTACCCACGCTTGCGACTATTGGGTCTGTGATGGGATTATACAAGGAGGCCAGTATGGTGAAGCATGGGAGGTTGCCGATGCTCTGCATCGACAGTTACGAATAGAGGATTACTCATCTAATGCATTGCCGTCTTTTGGTGATAGGCTTGAGACCCCTCCAAATCGTTGGATTTCAGTCACCTACAGGTCTAATAGTGAACAACAACAGACCGTACCTCCAGAGTCGACATCCTTCTTCCAAAGTGGATCTGATGCACCGTTGCCCAATGACATGTTTCTCCATTCGGACAAACTGCGTGTACTGAAACTTCACCGGTGCAAATTCAGCTTTTCTTCACCTCCTTTCCGTTGTTGCCGCAGCTTAAGATTCCTCGGATTGGATAGCTGCAAGGATCAACAGCAAGAAGAAGCACCCAAACAGCTGCAAGAAGAGGAAGAGGAGGAGAAGCCAGAAATGGAATTTTTTCAGAGGCTATGGGTGCTGGACATATGCAACACAGATTGGGGCAACAATATTGCTTGGCGACAACTGCAGATCCTACGCAAGCTTCGCATAATTAAGCCTACAAGCTCTTGGGAGAAAGGCCAAAAGGATGAATTCGCAAATATGGTGAAGCTGGAACTCCTCGAACTATCTGGGGATAGATGCATACAAGTTTTGCCGAGCCTGCCAAAGGCAACTGGCCTCAAGACTCTGGTTCTAGATGGTTGTATCTGTTTGGAACATGTTGGGCCTGAAGGACTCCCTCCATCACTTGAATCATTCAGCCTAGATGCAGAAGCAGGAGAGGGTTGTAAAATATCCCGTATCTCCTTGGCTGGCTGTGCAAGATTGGTGAACTTCAAATTGCGTGGATCATTGCCAAACCTTATGGAGTTGGACATCTCAGGATCTGCAGTCAAAACACTTGACCTCAAAGACAACGTGGTCCATGTCCCAAGTCTCCAGCAAATCGTTCTTTTGGGATGTGAGCAGCTCCGCTCAATATTGTGGCCAGAAAAGGGAGCACAACAGCTAAGGATGCTATGCATTGACACTCGACGAGGAGGAGGAGAAGAGGTCAGAAAATTATCAGCCGGTTCTTTGGTCCATCAGTTACAAAAAGGATACTGCCACGCATATGTCGCTGTTGTGGACATGAGATTTATTCAGTCGTTGGTGCTAGAAAATAGCGGCATGTTTTGTTGCCCTGACACATTTATTAATCTAAAGCTCTGCATATCTTCTCCTACTAGCAAAGATGACAGACGACAGGGGTGTCACAAGGAAAAGATGAGCAGTTGTAGCACCTACACGGATGTCACTGTTGAGGAGACAGTTACTCATCATGGGCACAGAACTGCAGAGATACTTGCTCATCATGGGCACAGCAGTGGTCTGCAGTTCCAACCGTTGGGCTGCTGTGTGGAGATTGGTGAGGGGATTATCTACACGAGCGTGGAGAGCGAACAAGGGATCGAGGCTATCGCCCGCGTGATGAACATGGCCGAGTCGTTGCACGTGCACGACAATTCTTGCATCACCACTGTTGTCCCTGAACGCCTCACCAGTGATGTCCTTACGGACCCGCAAATTTATTGGGATAATCTCAGGCGGTGCCGTGTCGAGAGATGCCCCAAGCTGCACACTGTCTTCGCCACTCCATATGGAAGATTTCGTAAACTGGAGACCTTGTGGGTGGCTGATCTCCTGATGGCCCACTGCATTTGCAGCAGGCTCGCTTCTAATTGGGGTGGTGACTTTGTGAAGCTGCGGAGCATACACCTCTACTCCTGCCGGAGGCTCACATCTGTCCTCCCGGTGCAGCGGGCTGACCAAAATCGACCTTTTCCCAACTTGGAGACGCTGCACATCGTCTACTGTGGTGATCTCACGCAGGTCTTCCCTGCGGAGGAAGAGCTTCCGAAGGAAATAATAGAATTTCCAAAGCTGAAGCATATCTATTTGCATGATCTCCCAAGGCTGCACCAGATATGTCATACCAAGGTGTCTGCACCCATGCTCGAGACCATCTGGGTCAGGGGATGCTGGTGCCTTAGGCGCCTCCCGGCCGTCGGTCACCGAGACAGCCGCCCTGCTGTGGACTGCGAGAAGGACTGGTGCGAGAAGCTGGAGTGGGACGGGCTCGACGCCGGCCACCACCCGTCCCTCTTCTACCTGCGCCACTCGCAGTACTACAAGAAGCCTCTGCTCAGAGGCTCAATTCTCCGGTGAACCAGCGTGAGCTTGTTCAGGTACACATACACGACGCGCTCTCCCTTGTATTTTTTTTCCTTTCATGTATGTATCATATATGATAACAATCTACAGATTCTGTGTATCTATCTGCAGCAATCTCTACATGCTATCTGAATTACATAGATATATAGCAACAAGTTAATCTCTCTGTGCACTAAACTTCTTGACCTGCTTATTTGTTCATCTTGTCTTCAATGATCCATCAAGCTTCCACTAATCAATTGAATTTGTACTTGCGACCTATGTAGATTTTGTGGTGGCAAGACGTTGGTGCTTGCTATTACTGCCGTTGCTGCAGTGGATCAAGTGTTCGCTTGCCATGTTGGTGTGTTTCCTAAAGAATAAATTGGTGTTTGATGCTGTGTGCATCCACCAAGTTGGTGTGTTTGATACTATGTCAATCTGTGTGTGTCTCTTATGAGACCAAGTATCATCTATGTTGTAGTTATGTGTGTGCTTGAAATAAGAGGGTCAGCTGTGACTGGTGTGTGTCTATCAGTCACAGAACAGAACCCCATGGTGTGACGTGTGAGAGTGTTGCTTGCAAAAGACTCAAGACAGATTTTGTGTGTGATTGATACAGCAGCATGTTAACGCTGCCTGACACTATATTTGATTGATTTTACATGTATGTGATTCTACTCATTCTTCACGTAATTTGTCTGTCTATACCAGCTAGTATATATGAGTCAGGGATTCAAATTTTGTTTGGGGGAAAATACCGGGTATGGCCAAAATCTGAAATTTCAGCGAAATTTTGATATTTTAGATAAATTTTGGTCAAAATTCAAAAACTAAAATTAAAATCCGGTCCATTTGCCACAAAAAAAAATCCGAATTTCGGCAAACGAGCGACATTGTCGAAATTTATGTCATTTTGCACTGGCTGAAAAGTGGGTCAAACAATGACAATATTTTTTAATTTTTTCTGGAGAGTCCTGAAACTTTGGTTATATTTCCATAAAAATTTCATATTATTATAAAATCTAATTTTTTTAAAAAATTCAAACATTGTTGCTGTCCCAATAAAATGCTGACCGGCAAGTTTGAACCAAATGAAAATTGGAACAAACGAGGTTATAAAATTTTGAAATTTTTTTTGGAAGGTCCTGACACATCCATAATATTTAAAATTTTTAGATGATGATCAAGCATCATGAAGTTTTAAAATTCAAAGAGTGCTACCGTGTCCGTTAAAAAGCTTATCGCAAAATTGAACGAAATGAAAAATTATCCAAACCATGTTATAAAATTTTGAAAATTTTTGTGGATGGTACTGATGTAGCATTAATGTTATATAAAATTTTTAGATGATGATCATGCTTAAATAGTTTTTAAAAATTCGACGTTACTCGTCCTAATAAAAGCCCCGATGATTAATACATAGATTTGCTTTAGCAATAAAAAAGTTTTAAAATTTTTGAAAATTTTACAGAAGGGTGATAAGGAAATTCTTAATATATCATAAAAATTTTAATCATGATCATGCCCCGTTGAATTTATAAAATGCTTACAAGGCACAAGACCATTTATGTTATTTCTCATTTTGATTTTTGAAATATAATATAACAAATAAAGTTCATTAACTTACATAGATTTGATTGAGCAAACAAACAAAGTTAATTTTTAAAAAATTATATAACGGTACTAAGGAAATTCTTAATCTTTCATAAAAATTTTAGGTTATGATCACACACCTAGAAAATTTATAAAATCTTGACAAGTTAATCTGTCCCAATTATGTTCATTCTGTTTTTTATTTTTTAAAGGTAACAAATTAATTTCAATTATTATGAAATTTTTTCATATGATTATACATGCTCAAGATAGTACCATAAAACTTTCAGCTCGTTATCAAGCTTGTAGAATTTTATAAAAATCTAATGTTGTTTCTACCGAAATTTTAAAATTTCTCAAAATTATGTTTTTTCAACAAATTTTCATAGAAGATGACTTTCTTATGGGTTATTGGACCAAATCCGGTCAACTGGCCCTAAAAGTTCAAAATCCGACCAAAATTCATGAAATTTCAAAGAAATTTCGCCAAAAAAGAAATTATAGCAGCAATTTCAAATTTTTAAATTTTTATTTGTCGGTAGTTTAGATTTCGTAGAGGCCCGAAATCCAAAATTTTGGCTAAAATTCACCAAAATTCGGTGAAAATTGAAACCCTGGTATGAGTTGTCTTGTTAGTTACCAAATGTTCCAGCAGGGTCATGCTTCTTTTGCACTGCCCCAAATAGAGAAGAATTTGGTGTTCTGACGTAGCTTCAGTTGAAACATAAGCTTGCAGTAAAATTTGTACGAAATTGTCTCATCCTGTTTTGAGGATGGCTATAGAAATTTTTCATAAGTTGTGAGTTGTGACCTTAACATACATATGTGTAATACCGTAAAATCGTTTTCCTGGGTTTTTGGTCGGAGTTGTCTTTATTTTTCTTGTTTCAAGGATTTATTCTGGAGAAAAGTTTTGTCGTCTCGCAGTTTATTAAAGGTTTTGACTTTTTCCGTGAATTACTTATCGGAATGGGTGTTTTCTCCGTGCCGTTTAGTTTTGCGGCAAATTGTCTGTTCTGACAATTGTCGTTTCGCGCCAAGAGTTTATTTATTTGGTTCGCGCAATTGGTTAAACGTTGGATTTTGGGTTTTTTTTAGGAGATTTTGGGAATTTCTCCCCTCCCTCACCTAATCTCTTTCTCTCTCTCTTCAATTGTGTGGCTGTCAATTCATGGAGGCAGATTTTTTTTCCTTCAGCCATATCCCTCCCGATTCCCATTTTTTCTTTCCCTGGCGCAACCTCGCTCTCCTCTCCTTTTTTCTCCTGTGCGTTGGCTTGGTGGCGCCTCCTCCCCGCCGACTTTGCCAGCCGCCTCCTCCTTCCACTTCCTTCGATGGAGCAAAGAAGAAGAAGAATCGAGCGGCAAGAAGCAGAATGAGGATGGTCAAGAAGACCGGCGAGCCTTGGTGGCTCAGGCACTCCGCCCCGTGTTCCTCCCTGCGTCTCCTTGCCGGGCATACAGACTCGCAGCCTCTCCCCCACCTCCTTTCTTCCTCCATGAGAAGGATTGAGGTACAACCCTAGGTCTTTGGGGGGATTTTATTTCTTGCATGCAAGGTATGCAAGGTGTTTGTGATAATGCCTAGCTAGGTTTCATGAAGATGAAATGATGTTGCATGCATAAATGTGCGATAGATGCTCATTAGAAATTATATATATGTATATGCCGTGATTGATTTCCCCCAAAACCGATTGAGTGCTGGGAATCTAAACATCAGGTTCTTTATACCCTTGTTTTTGGTTTTTGGAGATTGTGATGCAGTGATGTATGTTAGTCAGTGCATTGAGACCCTGATTTATGTGCTTGTAAATTTTGATTGATGCTTAATGAGCTATCCATCTGTGAGCTTGGTGATTAATAGTAAGCTAAGATTGGTGTACTGGTCTTCTATGCTATGATCAATTCAAGTACTCTGGTTGCGCTTTAACTATGACTTACACTTGTGTATGTGTTCTTATTCAAGAGTTTGACGCTTAAGCATGATTGAGAAGCATGAAGCTAATGGCATTGCCTTGGCGTGAATCGCCTCGCTTATAACTTTGTAAAGTTTGCATGATCATGTGTTGCTTGCTCATGTTTTATTGATTATTAGATCTTTGCTTACAAGGAATAGAGTACTAGAATGTTGATTTATATTCAATGCATATGTTTCATGTTGCATTTTCCTGAGATTTAATGGCACTAGTTCTAGTGATTTTGTTTAGATGGTTTGTTGTCTCAAGTCATTTTGTGTATAAGTTCTAAATTCAGGCTTTCTTTAACCCTAGGAAGTCAAATATGCAAAAGAGTTGTTTTCTTTTGTCGTGTGTTTCGAGTGTGCATAAAGTTGAGTTGGATGATTATTGTCTAATTGCAGAGAAGGTTCTGTCGGGAGTGGCTTCAGCCGTATGCCACTCCATTCTTCATCGGTAAAAGGCAAGTGCATTCCCTAGATTGCGGCTAGGAGGATTAAACGATTGTTTGCTCTTAGCGTAAGTAATTGTCGATGCATACGCAAGAGGTAAGCCTTGCTTGGCTATAACTAGAAAGTGCTCCATCTTATCAAAATGTCTATGATGATTAAAAGTTAAGGGAATTGATGCAAGTACACCGTGTTATTGAGTGTGGATGTGTGTTCATATGTGATGCTCCTTAGTTTAATTGTTGCTCTGTAATTAGATGAACTCTAAGTGAGACCGAGCTTTTAGTAAGGTTGATTATAGTGAGTAGATTGTTCGAGTGATTGGGACTAACATGGGTTTGGTTCAACGGTCAAGTCCTTTATAAAGATAGTATACGTGAGCATTTAATCGCAAGTGTATTGTGTGAACATGGTTCGATGGGCGAGGGATGTGGTTGCATGATAGAAACGCTGTCATGAGTTGCCATGCCTTACGGTTGAATCTGCTTGTACAAGTACCGCTAGTGACTTAGGAATGTGAGAATTGGCTATGTGTGTGTATGTGGATATGGTATGTTTGTGTATGCATTGAATGAAAAGTTGCATTTGTGCATTCATAATGGAAGAGGCGACCCATGCTGATGCGGGCCTCTGTGTTCACACGTGGTGAACACGAAAGTCCTACCTCGTAGTCCCATTCATCGAGGTGAATGGGAGCGAGACAGTAAGAGTAGGCACCTTCCATCTACGGGATGGAAGGAACGTGAGGGTGCATACCGACGGGTGGGCACCGGCGATCGATCGTGCATGGAAATGAGCGCTCATGTGCATTGCATCTTTCATAATGAGTGTTGTGGTAAATGGTGTGTCATTTGGATAGTGATTGTGGTAATTGAAGGTTGATTCGTGGACTCAACCCAAAAGGGAGATTGAATTGAATTTGATGAATTAGCGCATTTCCTTGTCTTGCTAATTATGTTGTATGAATATCGTGGAGTGAAGTCGAGTTATGAACTTAAATTCAATTGATGAAAATGGTTTGAGTTGCAACAAGGGGTAGTTAAGTCGGAGACGTTGGATTTAGAGTCAAGTAATGTTTCTTTGGCGTTGAATGGTTTTATTATCAAGTTTATTACTTGATTGCGATGAATTTTGGTTTAATCAAGTTTTGTTTTAAATGGGTACAAATGCGTATTTTCCTGATGTTGCTTCCTTTGTATTACTTGCTCTTATGGTCAAGTTCTTGTTTTACTTACGATAAACCTGGAATTGTTACGCTTGTGTACTTTCTTTGAGTCTTGGACTCACGCTTGTTGTTTCTTGTTTTAGGTACCTTGAAGTGACTTGCCGGATGGGAGTAGAGCACGTGCACGACTTCGGTCATCATCGAAACATTTAATCGATGTGTAGAACACAGTTGTATTAATTGTGGTTGTAATATGTGGTTCATCGTGGTGTAGTATTAATTTCTATTGGTTGTGAGATTGGTTAACTAAGGACTGCTAGAATGATATTATATAACGCCTTTGTTTTCTACTCTCTTGAGTGGATGTCCTACTTTCTAGAGGTCATGCTTGAAATTTTCTAAATTTCGGTGACTTAGCGTTAGGCAGTTAAGAGTTTAGAGATTAAATTCAGTTTTAGTCTTCTCGTGAGAGGTGTCGTTTGTTATTTAGGCTTTGTGGTAGCATTCGTGGTGCGTTTGGCGCCGGGGTGTTACAATATGTGTTCATCCGTTCTGTCATTGAACACTGCTTGGACATCTCCATTTTTAGCTCTGTTTCTATAGTTTCAAACATGTTTGTTGTCACGTGGGAATCCGAGTAGTATTAAGTGAGCAAGTAACACTAAGGGCGTGTTTGGATGCCTGGATGAGGTTGTATGGGATATGGCCATCTAGCATAGCAGGGATAAAGCCATCTAGGTGCCTGTTTGGTTGGATGGATATAGGATAAGCCACTTTTTTGTTTAGTTGAATGGATGAGATGGATAGGATGAGCCAATTTTTTGGCTGATTGGATGGATAGGCTAGTTATGATCAAAGTTTGAATTTTGGTTTAAAATTTTTGGACAAAATTTGACTAAGATTTGCAAGTTTGGGTAAATTTTGATGAAATTAGAATTTTGAACAAAATTTAACAAAATTTTGAATTTTTAGGAAAAATTTAACAAAATTTTGAATTTTAGGCAAAATTTGACCAAATTTGAATGAAATTTATTTGAAATTTGAATTTTTAGACAAAATTTAAGTAAAATTTGACGACAATTTGACCGACTACACTTATGCAAAATTTGAATTTGATCGAGTGCACCTCTTCATACGACAAAGCGGATAAGTCCGTCTGGCTTTTTTTTATAGCTCTATTCAGCATCTTGAGCGAATATTCTAAAAAAAAACTGGATAACTCTATCCAACCTATCCAATATCAAAACTTTGCCTCTAACTTGTGATGGTCGATCTGATCGTTCTAGAAAGTGTGTTAACGATCCGAATAGGCTATTAATTACTCCATCGCAGATGAAACAATTATCCATTGAAGGTATATATATTCTTGAATGATCATTGCCAGTATATACTGTATTTGCAGTGTCATGTAAAGGTTGAGACGCCCCATACGCTTCACGGTGTGGCAGGAGGCTATCAGGAAATCTCTGATTCTGATGCGTTGTGTGATGGGAATTTGAGTTATTCTATTAATCATTCTTGAAATGGGCATTTTCAACTGCATATTACTAGTTTTAATTACAGTGTCTTGTATACAAGTATTGAGCGCTTTTGTTTTAGCTAGAGCGTCGGCGCCGGCCGGATTCTCTTCGTTGCCATCAAGTAACTTCAGGAGGACGGCAGTGCCGTCTTTGTTCTTTAGCTCCAAACCCAAGCAAAGAACCATTCATTCATGCTTTCAGTGAATGCACCCCAAAGAGCGAACACAAGCCAAATGGCAAGAGAAACCACCTGCAGCTGATCAGTAAGACCATACGGATCTGCAGATTGGCTACTAGCTGGCACCATAGACAGCTGCTCTCCTCTCCATTTTCCGTTCTTCCTCCTCCTCCACCTGACACAAAGCATCTATCTTTCTTCTGGGTGGAAACGACGCCAGCATTTCTCAGCTATCTTATCAGCACAACTAAGGTTCTTCTTGCTCTTGTCGATTGTTGGCAACTTAGTTTTCCAAATAGTAAGCACATGGGCTAACGAGGTTCACGCACAAACATAACTAATTCGCTCGTGTAGGTGCTAGCGACTGGAGATCCATCTGGAGGTGCGGATGGGATAAGATTAATTAGTGGAGCTTCTTGTGTTTTGCTGGGCCTTCATAAAGAAATTCGCCATGCCTCCATGGGTACGTATTTGCTACATATATCTGCACGCTATTTTCACGAAGTAGAGTAGTATTCTCATTAGTATGTATATATATATATACCCATCACTCTTTTTTAAAATATAAGTCCTTAATCTTGGAATACACTATAATTCAAGAGGGCCATGTTTTGAAGAATTGCAAATAGTAGTATCTCCTCTAGCGCGTCATGACCGAACCGTACTAAAACTAAGATACCCTAGAACTACCGTTTGCTATTAACTGTCGACGGACGTACGTACGCACGTACAATCATCTCAAAATACAAATGCATATCGATTAAGATGTGTTGTATTGGATCTTCAAAGAAAAAGTTAGGTTGAAGATTTAAAAATGAGCCATTCACCGAGCCAGTGTCTATAGTTAATACTAGCTAGGGTAACACGCTACGCTGCGTCATGCACGACGATGTAACATGTAAAATTTGGTCATATTTTTTGTTTTTGTATTTTTTTTTTTAAAAAGGGTCATTAGGATCCGTTGGCAAATCTATGAACTGCTATAAACCTTCGACAAATCTGTAGTTTTTTTTAGAAAACCGCGGTTAAGACCCGCCAACGAATCTATGGGTTGCTATAAACCTTCGACGAATCTGTATTTTTTTTAGAAAACAAATGTTGTTTTTTTACGTAATTTGGGAAATTCAATCGTATTTTCGGTTTTTGTATCTTTTTAAAAATGAGTTGCTAGGACCGTCGGCGAATTTACGGGCTGCTATAAACCTTCGACGAATCCACGTTTTTTTTTAGAAAACCGCGGCTGTCTTTTTTATGTATTTTCGGTTTTCGTGTTTTTTTTTAAAAAAAGGTCGCTAGGACTGGATGGCGAATCCGTGGGCTGCTATAAACCTTCACCGAATCTGTGTTTTTTTTGTCGAGACGTATGTTTTGTTTTTAAGGCTGCTTTTCTATAAACCGTTGAGAAGAGCTAAATGTAAACCGTAGAGGGACTGAAAGTAACTAGCCACGGTAATGCGCTATCTTTGCAAGTCGTGCACGACGATGCAACATGTAAAATTTAAGAAATTCGGTCGTATTTTCGGTTTTCGTACTTTTTTAAAAAAATGAGTCGTTAGGAGCCGTCCGCTAATCTATGGGCCGTTATAAACCTTCGACGAATCTGTGTTTTTTTCTCGAGAAAACCGTGGTTAGAATCCATCGGCGAATCTATGAGCTGCTATAAACCTTCGACGAATCTGTGTTTTTTTTTTAGAAAGGCGTTGTTGTTTTTTTACATAATTTGGGAAATTCAGTCGTATTTTTGGTTTTCGTCTTTTTTTTAAAAAAAATAGTCGTTAGGACCCGTCGGCAAATCTAAACCGTAGAGGGATCTAAAGTAATCTATTTTTTCTGGGGTTCGTTCCGGTAAAAACCACCAGGAGGACCTAAAGGTAAACTGCAAATGGACCTAAACATAATTTTGATTTTTTTTGGTCTATTTTATTAAAAAACTGCCGAAAGGACATAAACGCAATTTTTAAGTTTTCGGAGGGCCTCTCCGCGAGGGTGGACACGTGGCCCATCTCACCAGCCCGCAATCCCCAGCGCTATAATATATAGTACACATTTATTTTTTTTCCAGGGTCTGTTTCGCTAAAAACCAACAGGAGGACCTAAATGTAAACCGCAGAGGGATCTAAACGTAATTTTAACTTTTTTCGGGTCTATTTTTTAAAAAAACAGCCAAAAGGATCTAAACGTAATTTCTAATTTTTCGGAGGGCCTCTCCACGAGGGCGGACACCTGGCACACCTTATGAGCCGGCAATCTCTAGCACTGTAATATATAGTACTAACTAGGGTAACATGCTACGCTGCGTCGTGCACGACAATGCAACGTGTAAAATTTAGGAAATTTGGTCGTATTTTAGGTTTTTGTATTTTTTTTAAAAAAAATGGGTCGTTAGGACTCGTCGGTGAATATATGGGCTGTTATAAACCTTCGACAAATCTGCGTTTTTTTTAAGAAAATCGCGGTTAGGACCCGTTAACTAATCTATGAGTTGCTATAAACCTCCGATGAATCTGTGTTTTTTTTAGAAAACCACGACTTTTTTTACGTATTTTAGGAAATTTGGTCAGATTTTTCGTTTTAGTTTTTTTTTAAAAAATAGGTCGTTAGGACTCATCGATGAATTTATGAGCTGTTATAAACTTTTGACGAATATGTTTTTTTTAGAAAACCGCGGTAAGGATCCATCGGTGTTTTTTTTAGAAAACCGCGGCTATTTTTTACGTAATTTGGGAAATTTGGTCGTATTTTTTGTTTTTGTATTTTTTATAAAAAATGGGTCGTTAGGACCGTCGGTCAATTTATGGGTTGCTATAAACCCTCAACGAATCCGTGTTTTATTTTGAGAAAATCGCGACCAGCTTTTTTTTATGTATTTTCGGTTTTCTTTTTTTTAAAAAAAATCGCTAGGACCCGTCGGCGAATCCGTGGGTTGCTATAAACCTTCGACGAATCTATGTTTTTTTTGTCAAGATGTATCTTTGTTTCTGAGTCCGCTTCTATAAAAACCACTGAGAGGAACCAAACGTAAACCATAGAGGGACCAAAAGTAATATATTTTTCCAGGATCCGCTCCTCTAACAACCACCAGGAGGACCTAAACGTAAACCGTAGAGGGACCTAAATGTAATTTTGAATTTTTCAGGGTCTGTTTTATTAAAAAACGCCAAAAGGACCTAAATGCAATTTACAATTTTGGAGGGAGCTCTCATGACGGACATCTGGCAGCTCTCTGGCAAGGTAATCTCTAGCGCTATAATATATAGTAACCACCAAGAGGACCTAAATGTAAGCCGAGAGGGACGTAGCGTAATTTTGAATTTTTCCGGGTTTATTTTATTAAAAAACCGCCAAAAGGACCTAAACGTAATTTTCAATTTTTGGAGGGGCTCTCCGTGAAGGCAGACATCTGGCGGCTCACAAGCCAAGATGGCGCTATAATATATAGTATACATTCGCACATTAAAAAAAAATCCACCTTTAGCCCGAACTCTAGTCTTTATTTATTTCAACTTTGAACTCTCAAACCGCCCTGAATCAAAACCTCAAACTAACGAAACAGTTCACTTTACCCCTCTTGACCCAAACCATAATGGTTTTGTGTGACTGACACCAACATTGAGGTGGTTTAGACTTGCATCCTTTATATATATATATATATATATATATATATATATATATATATATAGAGAGAGAGAGAGAGAGAGAGAGAGAGAGAGAGAGAGAGAGAAGCTTCTTTCTACTCCTCAAAGTAGTTATTCCTATGCCAGTATATCACAATATAGAGAGTATCTCACACAATGGAGGGTACATCGTATAGTATTAGAGTATATAAGACTAGTTATGTGGTATTTAAACTTTTTCAAATGTGGTATGTACATTTTTAGATATACTTCTTTTATATTCATATATAAAGGTATTTGCAAAATACGCTAAAACTATGTACTCATTTGCAATTTTTCATGTGGTTCATTTTGAAATATCTTATATTTAGTATATGAGTATATATATATATATATATATATATATATATATATATATATATATATATATAGAGAGAGAGAGAGAGAGAGAGAGAGAGAGAGAGAGAGAGGGGAAGCTTTTCTACTCCTCGAAAGTAGTTACTCCCTATGCAGTATATCATAATATAGAGAGTATCTTACACAATGGAGGGTACATACGATAGTATTAGAGTATATAAGACTAGTTATGTGGTATTTAAACTTTTCAAATGTGGTATGTACATTTTTTAGATATACTTCTTTTTATATTCATATATAAAGGTATTTGCAAAATACGCTAAAAACTATGTACTCATTTGCAATTTTTTCATGTGGTTCATCTTGAAATATCTTATATTTAGTATATGAGTATAGCCAAAGTGATAAAGGAGTATTACAAGTTCGTTTAGGTGGTATTTCAAAGGTGGTAGTAACTACACTCGGAGTAAAAAAATATTTGTCATATATATATATGAATGTGTACTAACTTGGCACCCATGCCGCATACATTGAGGTATGGTTCCTCGGTAGAAAAACATGCCACACTCCTTTAGCGCGGCAGGTGACATATGTCACATGTCGCGTCTTCCGCGGTCGAGGAGGTGGCATTTTTGCAAATTTATTTGAAATAAGGCTATATATGAAAAAAAAGCATTTTAGGAGGCTAGTAAAAAGTAGGTTTTTTCTCTCTCTTACGTTCTCAACTCGCGCCCCTGCTCCAATCACTGCAGTTGCTTAGCTCGAGCTATTGCCCACAACACTGATTACTCCTCTCCCTCCTCCTCCTCCTTTTCTCGCCCACTGTGCCCCAGATCGCTCCTTCATCCTCTTCTCTTCTTCTTCCTCCGGCGAGCTGAGGAGGTGGTCTGGTGACCATCGCACCGTCATCCAAATTCGATGCATATAGGAGATAGCCCTGTGATTTCTGCCTTTCCATCGGCGATTGGGGCGGGTAATGGAGGCAACCTGACAACCAGGATCCTTGAGCACAGGAGGCATCCCGACGACCAGTGTCCTCGACCTCTCTGCTGCCCATAAGAAAAACCCTAACGCTAATCTTGCTCTCATACCATATTATGAATAGCACTTGTATTCAACATGAGGTCAATGGACCGGTATATATTCATGTACAAGAGCGTATGAAAGAAAAGCCTATATAAAACAATATCTATATAAGACAAACAAACTCTATACAAGGCAATTAGCAATATCATATATAAGGTAACAAGGATACTATCTAACACTAGTGACTAGAGTGGTCGGAGAAAGCAACCCCCAATGACTGACACGCAGGATCCGTTGGGCAAAGGAGGCGGCCTGTCCTCTCCATCGGTGGTGGGATTCACATACCAACGTTGCCGTCGTGGCATCTCATTTTAGTTCTCACCAGCACCAAGCTCAGCTAAGCCGCTTTCATGGCGGACAGCTCTCTGTTTTTGAGCTAGCGTTGCTCTGATCTGGCTGTAAACGGTGACATTGATGCTAGCCTAGATGCCACATCAACGGAAAATGGACCGGTCAGTGCCACGTTATAAAAAAACCATATGGTCTGGGTAGGGATAAAATGGATGCACGGTTTCGTTAGTTCAAAGTTCTGATTTAAATAGTTTTTGTGTTTAGGATTGAAAAAACGAAGCGAGGCCAAAGTTTAGAGTTAAAAAGTGGATTTTTTCCTTCCAAAATTTTCAACATGCTCAACATGCTAGCCATGGCTTATAGCTAACAAACGCACTCCTATTGTATAAGCATACAATTCTTGAAATCCTTCAAATCTTGAATCGTAACATGTTCATTGATGCAGAAGATGAAAAGAACACTCGATCGGTAGCGACATTAACAGAAATCAAGCCTTCATTTTAAAAAGGATAATTCATACTATACCACTTTATTCGTTGTCACTTCCAGAAATACCAATGAGTAGTATTTCCTAAAATGACAATTTTTAGAGTGGTAGGGTACGAATAATCCCTTAAAAAAAAGGAAGGCAAGGACATTAATTCGGCTTAGCACTCACATATACACTCCAGCAATTTATTGAGAGATCTTTCGCGATCGCGTACCCCTGATCTCCTCTATATCTCTACTGGTACTCATTTTCTCTCAGTTTAATCACTACTATTAAATTTCAATAGAAAATGGCTTGAGTAGGAACGAATGTAAAATAGATATGAATTATCCGTATTATTCACACTATCATATATTTAATAGGATATAAATATAGTTTATATCTATCCATCTGCTCAATAGTGTTGAAGTATAAGTGAATTGCCCATCTTTCCTCATCACCTTAAGTTTTGAGTGAACTGGTTGGTGCATGCAATTCAATAAATAGTTCCTCTAAATATTGAATAGGGAAAATATAGAATTTAGGATTTTCCTTATGATATTTTATTTTATTTGAAGTATCTAATTTCGATTTCGCAGTGTTCATAGTACGTCGCACCATATGTAATTTAGTTGGGCATTTTTTCCTTAATTTAATGCGGATTCATGTTCTTCAGGTTAAACTTAGTAAATTGCATTGATTAGTTGTGTTGTGCATCCAAGCAAAAGGTCATTAATGTCTGGCGATTAGACAATTTACGCGAATATTCGACTTTGACCAGTATTTTATTCGAATTCAAGCTCAGTGTATTCAAAACCCTGAACATTCAAATTCGAACTTATAAATATGGATATGAATTACTCCCTCCGTTTTATAATATTTATCCATTGTACTGGGAAATGTTTGAATAAAATGTGAGATAAAAA
This sequence comes from Guadua angustifolia, assembly GCA_036346375.1. Classification (NCBI taxonomy): domain Eukaryota; kingdom Viridiplantae; phylum Streptophyta; class Magnoliopsida; order Poales; family Poaceae; genus Guadua; species Guadua angustifolia. Next base: position 341,246 of record JAYEVE010000988.1, on the reverse strand, counting down.
CTGCTACGCGCGTGAAGTGACGTCAACTAATTGCCACCGATCAATGATGCAGTGGATTGATCGGAGGGACGTCAAGGAGGCGGTATGGGCAGTAACCCATTATCTATTGGATACTGCACACCAGGTCATCTACTTGGACGGATGGGATGGACTGGGTGCTTCTGCGGTGCTTAGAGCTATAGCCCTAGAGCCTCCGCCATCTCTGAGTGAGAAGTTCGACAAGATCATCCATGTCGACTCCTCAATGTGGAAGAGTCGAAGAGCACTGCAGAGGACAATCGCGGACATACTGAAGCTTCCTCCGCGGGTAATGGCTATTTTGGATAGGCAAGACGAGGAGGATGATTTCAGCGGAGTACCTGAAGGCTCTAGAGCAACTATACAAGACGTCGGGAGAGAGATAAACAGAGCATTGCAAGAACACACCTGTTTAGTGGTCTTCCATAATGGAAGCGACAACATGGTTGACTTGTATGATTTTGGCATTCCTCGACCTGAATGGGTTGGCACTCAAATATTATGGACCTTCAGGGGGAGGCTTCGGCTGAACCCAAAAATAACAGAAAAGGTGGATTACTCACATCCTTATCTTCGTTGTGTTGTGAATGATAGTACTCTGTGGAAGGTTTTACTACTGGAAGAAGCTAGAGAAGTTGCTCAGTACACACAACATAAACAGGGCATCACCCCAGAAATAATTGCAAAGTGTTTCTTGTATTTGTTGTCGTTGAATTATGAGGTTGGAAACACTGTGGACTACAGTTGGGCTACCCATGCTTGCGACTATTGGGTCTGTGATGGGATTATACAAGGAGGCCAGTATGGTGAAGCATGGGAGGTTGCCGATGCTCTGCATCGACAGTTACGAACAGAGGATTACTTATCTAATGCATTGCCGTCTTTTGGTCATAGGCTGGAGACCCCTCCAAATCGTTGGATTTCAGTCACCTACAGGTCTAATAGTGAACAACAACAGACCGTACCTCCAGAGTCGACATCCTTCTTCCAAAGTGGATCTGATGCACCGTTGCCCAATGACATGTTTCTCCATTCAGACAATCTGCGTGTACTGAAACTTCACCGGTGCAAATTCAGCTTTTCTTCACCTCCTTTCCGTTGTTGCCGCAGCTTAAGATTCCTCGGATTGCATAGCTGCAAGGATCAGCAGCAAGAAGAAGCACCCAAACAGCAGCAAGAAGAGGAAGAGGAGGAGAAGCCAGCAATGGAATTTTTTCAGAGGCTATGGGTGCTGGACATATGCAACACAGATTGGGGCAACAATATTGCTTGGCGACGACTGCAGATCCTACGCAAGCTTCGCATAATTAAGCCTAGAAGCTCTTGGGAGAAAGGCCAAAAGGATGAATTCGCAGATATGGTGAAGTTGGAACTCCTCAACCTATCTGGGGATAGAAGCATACAAGTTTTGCCGAGCCTGTCAAGGGCAATTGGCCTCAAGACTCTGGTTCTAGAGGGTTGTCTCTGTTTGGAACATGTTGGGCCTGAAGGAGTCCCTCCATCACTTGAATCATTCAGCCTAGATGCAGAAGCAGGAGAGGGCTGTAAAATATCCCGTATCTCCTTGGCTGGCTGTGCAAGATTGGTGAACTTCAAATTGCGTGGATCATTGCCAAACCTTAAGGAGTTGGACATCTCAGGATCTGCAGTCAAAACACTTGACCTCAAAGATGAGGTGGTCCATGTCCCAAGTCTCCAGCAAATCGTTCTTTTGGGATGTGAGCAGCTCCGCTCAATATTATGGCCAGAAAAGGGAACCCAACAGCTAAGAATGCTATGCATTGACACTCGACGAGGAGGAGGAGGAGAAGAGGTCAGAAAATTATCAGCCGGTTCTTTGGTCCATCGGTTACAAAAGGACACTGCCACACATATATCGCTGTTGTGGACATGAGATTTATTCAGTTGGTGGTGCCAGAAAATAGCGGCATGTTTTATTGGCCTGACACATTTATTAATCTAAAGCTCTGCGTATATTCTCCTACTGTTGAGGAGACAGTTACTCATCATGGGCACAGCAGTGCTCTGCAGTTCCAACCGTTGGGCTGCTGTGTGGAGATTGGTGAGGGGATTATCTACACGAGCGTGGAGAGCGAACAAGGGATCATAGCTATCGCCTGCGTGATGAACATGGCCGAGTCGTTGCACGTGCACGACAATTCTTGCATCACCACTGTTCTCCCTGAACCCTTCACCAGTGATGTCCCTACGGACCCGCCAATTTATTGGGATTATCTCAGGTGGTGCCGTGTTGAGAGATGCCCCAAGCTGCACACTGTCTTTGCCACTGCATTTGGAACATTTCATAACCTGGAGACCTTGTGGGTGGCTGATCTCCCGATGGCCCACTGCATTTGCAGCAGGCTCGCTGAAACTTGGGGTGGCCACTATGCGAAGCTGCGGAGCATACACCTCTACTCCTGCCGAAGGCTCACATCTGTTCTCCCGGTGCTGACCGACCAAAATCGACCTTTTCGCAGCTTGGAGACCCTGCACATCGTCTATTGTGGTGATCTCACGCAGGTCTTCCCCGCGGAGGAAGAGCTTCCGAAGGAAATAATAGAATTTCCAAAGCTGAAGCATATCTATTTGCATGATCTCCCAAGGCTGCACCAGATCTGTCAGACCAAGGTGTCTGCACCCATGCTCGAGACCATCTGGGTCAGGGGATGCTGGTGCCTCAGGCGCCTCCCGGCCGTCGGTCGTCGAGACAGCCGCCCTGCTGTGGACTGCGAGAAGGACTGGTGCGACAAGCTGGAGTGGGACGGGCTCGACGCCGGCCACCACCCGTCCCTCTTTGACATGCGCCACTCACATTACTACAAGAAGCCTCTGCTCAGAGGCTCAATTCTCCGATGAACCAGCATAAGCTTGTTCAGGTACACATACACGATGCGCTCTCCCTTGTATTTTTTTCCTTTCATTTATGTATCATATACGATAACAATCTACAGATTCTGTGTATCTATCTGCAGCAATCTCTACATGCTATCTCAATTACATAGATATATAGCAACAAGTTAATCTCTCTGTGTACTAAACTTCTTGACCTGCTTATTTGTTCATTTTGTCTTCAATGATCCATCAAGCTTCCACTAATCAGTTGTATTTATACTTGCGACCTATGTAGATTTTATGGTGGCAAGACGTTGGTGCTTGCTATTACTGCCGTTGCTGCAGTGGATCAAGCGTTCGCTTGCCAAGTTGGTGTGTTTCCTAACGAATAAATTGGTGTTTGATGCTGCATGCATCCACCAAGTTGGTGTGTTTGATACTATGTCAATCTGTGTGTGTCTCTTATGAGACTAAGTATCATCTATGTTGTGGTTATGTGTGTGTCAGATGTGACTGTGGTGTGTGTCTATCAGTCAGAACAGAACCCCATGGCGTGAGAGTGCTGCTTGCAAAAGACTCAAGACAGATTTTGTGTGTGATTGATACAGCAGCATGTTAACGCTGCCTGACACTATATTTGATTGATTTTACATGTATTCTGTATTCTACTCATTCTTCAGGTAATTTGTCTGTCTATACCAGCTAGTATGAGTTGTCTTGTTAGTTACCAACTGCTCCAGCAGGGCATGCTTCTTTTGCACTGCCCCAAGTAGAGAAGAATTTGGTGTTCTGACGTAGCTTCAGTTGAAACATAAGCTTGCAGTAAAATTTGTACGAAATTGTCTCATCCTGTTTTTTGAGGATGGCTATAGAAATTTTTCATAAGTTGTGAGTTGTGACCTTAACATACATATGTGTTCATTCGTTCTGTCATTGAACACCTCTTGGACATCTCCATTTTTTGCTCTGTTTCTGTAGTTTCAAACATGTTCGTTGTCACCTGGGAATCCGAGTAGTACTAAGCGGCGAGTAACACTAAGGGCATGTTTGGATGTCTGAATGAGGTTGGATGGGATATAGCCATCTAGCCTAGCAGGGAAGAGAGCCATCCAAGTGCCTATTTGGTTGGGTGGATATAAAATGAGTCACTTTGTTGTTTAGTTGGATGGATGATATGGATAGGATGAGCCAATTTTTTTTGCTAATTGGATGGATGGGCTAGTGGTGATCAAGGTTTCGAATTTTGGTTTGAAATTTTTAGACAAAATTTGACTAAAATTTGCAAGTTTGGGTAAATTTTGACTGAAATTAGAATTTTCGAACAAAATTTCACCAAAATTTGAATTTTTAGGCAAAAGTTGACCAAATTTGAATGTTTGGACCAAATTTGACCGACTACACTTATGCAAAATTTGAATTTGATCGAGTACACCTCTTCATACGACAAAGTGGATAAGTCTGTCTGGCTTTTTTTTATAGCTCTATTCAGCATCTTGATCGAATATTCTAAAAAAAGAACTGAATGACCCTATCCATCCTATCCACTGATCAAAACTTTGCCTGTAACTTGTGATGGTCGATCTGATCGTTCTAGAAAGTTTGTTAACGATCCGAATAGGCTATTAATTACTCCATCGCAGATGAAACAATTATCCATTGAATGTATATATATATTCTTGTATTTCAGTGTCATGTAAAAGTTTAGACGCCCCATACGCTTCACGGTGTGACAGGAGGCTATCCGGAAATCTCTGATTCTGATGCGTTGTGTGATGGGAATTTGAGTTATTCTATTAATCATTCTTGAAATGGGCATTTTCAACTACATATTACTAGTTTTAATTACAGTGCCTTGTATACAAGTATTGAGCGCTTTTCTTTTAGCTAGAGCGTCGGCGCCGGCCGGATTCTCTTCGTTGCCATCAAGTAACTTCAGGAGGACGGCAGTGCCGTCTTTGTTCTTTAGCTCCAAACCCAAGCAAAGAACCATTCATTCATGCTTCAGTGAATGCACCCCAAAGCGCGAACACCCCAAAGCCAAGTGGCAAAAGAAACCACCTGCAGCTGATCAGTAAGACCATACGGATCTGCACATTGGCAACTAGCTGGTACCATAGACTGCTGCATTGCTCTCCTCTCCAATTTCTGTTCTTCCTCCTCCTCCACAAAGCATCTATCTTTCCTCTGTGAGGAAACGACGCCAACATTTTTCAGCTATCTTACCAGCACAACTAAGGTTCTTCTTGCTCTTGTCAATTGTTGGCAACATAGTTTTCCAAATAGTAATTAAGTACATGGGCTAACAAGGTTCACGCACAAACATAACAAATTCGCTCGTGTAGGTGCTAGCGAGTGGAGATCCATCTGGAGGTGAGGATGGGATAAGATTAATTAGTGGAGCTTCTTGTGTTTTGCTGGGCCTTCATAAAGAAATTCGCCATGCCTCGACGGGTACGTATTTGCTACATATATCTCTGCATGCTATTTTCACGAACTAGAGTAGTATTCTCATTAGTGAGTTTTGCGGTTCTTGTGCTAGTATGTATATATATATATACCCATCACTCTTTTTTAAAATATAAGTCCTTAATCTTGGAATACACTAATTCAAGAGGGCCATGTTTTGAAGAATTGCAAATAGTAGTATCTCCTCTAGCGCGCCATCACCGAATCGTACTAAAAACTAAGATATCCTAGACCTACCGTTGCTATTAACTGTCGACGGACGTACGTACAATCATCTCAAAATACAAATGCATATCGATGAAGATGTGTTGTATTGGATCTTCAAAGAAAAACTTAGGTTGAAGATTTAAAAATGAGCCATTCACCGAGCCAGTGTCTATAGTTAATAATAGCCAAGGTAACGCGCTACGCTGCGTCGTGCACGACGATACAACATGTAAAATTTAAGAAATTTGGTTGTATTTTAGTTTTCGTATTTCTTTTTAAAAAATGGGTCGTTAGGACCGTACATATACATATAAAAATTGTGTGTGTATATATACACACACATACATATACATATGTATATATACTATATATACTTTTAAAAAAAGTGTGTATATATATATATACACACACATACATATACATATATATACACATATACATACGCATATACATATACATATGTATATATACACATGTATATATACATATGTGTATGTGTATATATACACATGATAAAAAGCCTTTTACATGCTCTCGAGTACATACTCCCACCTTCAATATACCACTTAAATGAAAGTATTATACTTCTTTATCATTTTCGATATACACCAGGTCGTCTACATGGACGGATGGGATGGACTGGGTGCTTCTGCGGTGCTTAGAGCTATAGCCTAGAGCCTCCGCCATCTCTGAAAGTAAGTTCGACAAGATCATCCATGTCGACTCCTCAATGTGGAAGAGTCGAAGAGCACTGCAGAGGACAATCGCGGACATACTGAAGCTTCCTCCGCGGGTAATGGCTATTTTGACAGGCAAGATGAGGAGGATGATTTCAGCGGAGTTCCTGAAGGCTCTAGAGCAGATATACAAGACGTCGGGAGAGAGATAAACAGAGCATTGCAAGAACACACCTGTTTAGTGGTCTTCCATAATGGAAGCAACAACATGGTTGACTTGTATGATTTTGGCATTCCTCGACCTGAATGGGTTGGCACTAAAATATTATGGACCTTCAGGGGGAGGCTTCGGCTCAACCCAAAAATAACAGAAAAGGTGGATAACTCACATTATTATCTTCGTTGTGATATTTATAAAAGTACTACTCCGTGGAAGGTTTACTACTGGAAGAAGCTAGAGAAGTTGCTCAGTACACACAACATAAACAGGGCATCACCCCAGAAATAATTGCAGAGTGTTTCTTGTATTTGTTGTCGTTGAATTATGAGGTGGAAACACTGTGGACTACAGTTGGGCTACCCACGCTTCCGACTATTGGGTTTGTGATGGGATTATACAAGCAGGTCAGTTTGACGAAGCATGGGAGGCTATCGTGTGTGCCTATCAGTCACAGAACAGAACCCTATGGTGTGAGAGTGTTGCTTGCAAAAGACTCAAGACATATATTGTGTGTGATTGATACAGCAGCATGCTAATGCTGCCTGACACTATATTTGATTGATTTACATGTATTCTTAATCATCTTGTTATACTTATTCTTCAGGTCATTTGTTTGTCTATTGCTTTGTACTGCCCAGAGTAGAGAAGAATTTAGTGTACCATTGTAGCTTCAGTTGAAGCATTAGCTTGCAGTAAAATTTGTGTGAAATCGAGTCATCCTGTTCTGAGGATGGTGAAGCGGATGGCTCTAGATACTTCCCATCAGGTGGAGAAAGAGATACCGGTGCTTGTATGTAAGATGGAAAAAATATTCCCTCCAGGGTTCTTCAATCCAATGCAACATCTCCTTGTTCATCTTCCATATGAAGCTAAGGTAGGTGGCCCTGTGCAATATAGGTGGATGTATCACATTGAAAGGGCCCTCAAGAAGCTTAGAGCTATGGTTGGCGACAAAGCAAGAGTTGAAGGGTGCATCGCGAAGCATTTTCAATTAAGGAGATAGCATACTTCTCGAGTGTATATTTTGCGACGAACACAATATCAATGCTCCTACGATGCGGTACAATGTCGATGAAAACCACCTTGCGCGACCTCAAACTGTTTCAATGGAGGGCACAAGCCGCCGGTGGTTGCCACGGCCTACTATTATACTCGGGGAAGAAGCGGAAGGTGCTTTGCTCTACATGTAGACCAATATGGATGAGATGGAGCAGTATTTCACGTAAGTGTTATGCATGTAATTATCTCTTTATTCATGCTGCTATAGATCTAATTCATTTACGTTCTCGCATGCATTGAGTTCGATAAGCAAAAGCGGACTTCTAGGCGGCAACCTCACGAGCAAGCAACTAAATCTGATGCGACGGGATGGAATAAATGGAGGCCAAATTTCATCACTTGGTTCGAGAGATCATGTGCAATCTTCTCGTGATATGTTATTCTATTATATTACGTTTCAATAGTATATATCTTTATAATGTCATATCCTTATAATGCAGTGCGTGAAAGACGCATAGCGTCCATCAGGACTTGTGTCAGCTATCTTACGGAAGAGTGACTATTAAAAGCTATGGCCGTTATGATGTCAATGGGTTCCGCTTCCGTTCACCAAGTGTGAAGCGAGTCTTCCTCTTGCATCCACAACTATCTTTGGAGTTGTGACTAGGGCAATCGATGCACAAGGCGGAAACTAATTATTATGGAATCATTCAAAACATCCTCAAGTTTAGTTTTGCGAGGGACAAGAAACTTAAAGTAGTCTTCTTTGATTGTGAATGGTTCGATAACAATAAAGGACTCGACAAAACCAAGATGGCATGGTGGAAGTGAAACACAACGATAGGCTTAAGGGCTCGACAATTTTATCCTTGCACACCAAGTTGAGCAGGTCTACTATATGCCATATCCATGCACAAAGCTAGCTGCTTGGTGGGTAGTATACAGCGAATCCCCGTGAACGGTTATATACTCCTAGTGATGCTGGTTATCGTGATAGTCAGCTGGAGGCCGAGGAGGTTGATGAGATGTACCAAGATGAAGAATTGCCAAGCTCTTTTGTTATTGAGCCTGGTTCAGGACTCGATTCCTTAGTTGGAGACCGTGACGATGTAATTGTTCCCGAGAAATGAAAACAACAGCCAGTGAAGAAAAAAATTACGTGGCAGTCTTTATGTAAAAGGAGACTACTTGATCGTGATGTTGATGAATTTTGACAAGTAAACATTAATTTATAGTTCTTATTTTGTTCAGCTATTATTTTGTCCATTTATTATTATGTTCATGTATTACTACCTTGTACTTGTTTCTTGAGCAGGATGTCGTGCAAGGTCAAGCAAGCGTGAAGGGCTTCCTCGATGTTGCGAGCAAGATGCTACACAGTCGGTAATGAGAGTCTCTTTTTCAGGCGATACTTGAGAAGCCAAAGACGCCAGACTTGTTGAGACACGCGGCGGAATTGCGAGGGACGACCGATCGCACTTCAAAGAACCTGAGGTACCTAGCATTTCATATCTACTAATCTCTTATATGTACCTAGCATTTCATATGTACTTATCTCTTATGTAATTTCGCAGGATGACACAATGTCGGAGGAGGATGAGGAGCACCGGTGGATGAAGATGCTGGCGGGCGAGGACGAGGAGCACCAGGTGAATGAAGATGCGGCCGAGGAGGACCAGGAGCACCAGGTGGATGAAGATGCGGCCGAGGAGGATGAGGAGGACCAGGAGGATTCGGCTGAAGGTTTTAGCCTAGTGCGGAGGCGGACTAGGAGGAGCCATCTTGTCGCCCCCTCCTCCGGTGCCAGGGGAGGACAAGATTATGATCAGACCAGTTGGCGATAGGTGAGACCAGTTTGCTCTTAGAATAACTAAGGCAAACTCTTTTTTTATGTACTTTTTCAACTTTCAAATGTTAGATCTATCCATGAAAACCTTTTTGATTTCTGGTAATCCAATGCTCCACGAAGCCAAAATGAAGATCTCCATATAAATTAAACAGCTGTTGAAGATGTCTTTGAAATCATGGACTGCCATAAAACTCTGCCTCATGGACTGCCAGATTTTGTGTTCTTGTTGGAAATATAAAATTCCAGCAATATTTAGAGAAAGGACAACCCAGAAAGAAAGATGATTTCGTGTCTCCTTCCCAGCAAGTTTCTTGTGTTTAGCCTGTCGTTGAGCAGCAACCAAGAGAGTGAAAATTCTTCCTTCATTTGTGGCTTCATATGCTCGGACTAAGTCCAAGGTCTTCTGATATTGCTGAAAATCTCGTACTGAGAGTGAACATGGAATAAATCTTGGAAGTTATCATTAGCCAGAATTTGTACCAACGTGCGTTTGTTATGCTTTACAAAATAAAAAAGTTCTGGTTGCTGCTAATGATGTAGATACAACTCCATGTATCTTTCCAGAAGAAAACAATATTTTTCCTTTGCCAGGCTTGCGGCCAGCAATTCCCATGAATATGGTGACTGATATCTAGTCCTTCAGGGAGTTCTACATGAATAGAGTTTATTTATGTTTATTTTATGTTGTTTACTTTAGAACTAGATCTATAGAGTTTGTGTTTCTTGCAGCTCATGGGATGACACGGGTTTCGACGGCAGAGGACACCATAGGCAGGTTAACGCCGTACTGGGTAACCTCTGTCGTTTGCACTACCCGGGAATGGTGATTAACAAGGCTGGTGAGAGCATTCCTGCCACAAGTTGGAAGCATTACAAGCTATCTCCTGATGTGAACCATGTAAATGCTCAGGGAGCAGTGTGGAATGACTTCTGGGTAAGATTCTCTATAACAATTGGTTCTAGAAAAGTTTTTCATACTATTTATAGGGTTCTAGCAGCAGTGACATTAATTACTGGTTCTATTATACTTGTTTTACTGGCTAGGAAGACTAGCGCATGCCTTTGCAGTTATAATAACTGATACGAATATGTCACTCTTACTTGCTAACTTAGTTTTTTTAGAGGATATAATTAATATTTATTTGGAACAGTTTTACAAGATCTGGTAACTAGTCAGAAAGTCGAAAGATTCAAGGCTCATAGAAATTTCTTATTGACTGGCAACCAAATCTCTTGTTGGCTCAGTTGTTTAAAACTCTCTTGATTATTTTATATCAGTATACTCTACAAAAATATGAAAGAAAGCTAAAATTGGTAACTAAATGGAGTAAATATCATTTGTCTCAGTAGGCACCTAGCTTTCCAATTAACATTTTTAGTACACAATCTCCTCTTGACAACAATCAACATTATGAAGCAACAATCAACTTTTGATGTAGGTCTGAAATTAAATAAATACAGAAATAACACACATGCCACAGATTTCTTTTACCAGATCTTTTGATGTATTGGACGCAGTGTGGAATATCTCGTTTTAAAACAAGACTCTGGTCATGCCCTTAAACTGTGAAATCCTTTTGTACTTATCATGAACTCCATATTTCTTATTTAACTCAGATTATAGTTAATTAGACTCAGGACATGTAAAGTGAGTATGGTCAAATACTCAAATTGTAGGCTGTTTTAGAACACGAAATAACATATTGTGCATATTTAATTAAGTTAGTGTTTAGTATCATGCATAGTTGATTAAAATCGATAATAAATGCATTGAAAACTTATAGGCGTCTATAGGCAACTATAATATGTTCTTGATTGGATGATTTTGATTCATGAAATTGTTGAGTTCTATAATTTTGTAATAACAATTCTTAAATTTGACATTGCGTGAAGCGTTACCGTTTGGTGATCTGCCGACCAATTGGGCCTTGCGACTAATGTGTTCCATGCTAATGCAACGAAGGTAGTCGAGGATGCATTCTCCAATGCCCGGATTCAAGCAACAAATATATACTTGAAGGGCATAGGGTGTCGAACAGGCAAGTTTCAGTCAGCTTCGGAAACTTACTTGACCGAAGAACAGTATGGGCAGGTAAAGCATATTAGGGTTCATGGTCATTAGGTTGTGATGTTAATGCTATTTTGATGTATTAACACATGTGTGCAGGTCATACTTCCGTGGATGGAAGACCGTCCAAATGCTTATCAGGCTCTTTGTTAGCGATGGGCTTCTCCTGAATGGATCGCGAAGTTAAGGAAGCACAGAGACTGCAGAGGCGAAGGCGGAGGCCATATGTATGGCGGTGATGGACACATTCGTATGGCTAAACGCATGGTAAGACAGGTCGTACCAAATATTTGCAAGAACATATTCACAAGTATATGTATGCCACTAACCCCTAGCTATAGGAGGCTCAAAGTGGTGTTTAGCCGAACGACATCGAAGTTTATGTGCGAGGTCATAAGGGACGAGACCCATCACACCCCGAGCAGCTGTGCACTCAGGTGGCCTCGGATCGACCGGTGAGTTATCCACAATTTTCATTGAGTTCTCATCAACTTCGAGCTCTAAGTTGTATGGTTCAACCACTGCGGGGAGATATGGGCAAGAAATGGTCGAGGCGTCATGGTGAAGGCTACGATTGGCGGAAGGAGCGTATTGACGGCATGGCCGTGCATGCTACCGAGGCGGAAAGGCCCATGGACGGTAAAATATCATAGTTTCTCAAACTTTGCTAATCACGAGCAATAAATTGAAGTTCTAAAGCCTTTGTGTTTCGTATTTTGAAGGTACTCCATGTTCACAGTGTTTGACTCGAGGGAGGTCACGAGCTCGAGAGGGTCTTCTTTGCGAGCTCGGGGTTAGTAGCCATCGCCTCGAGCAAGAGGTAGAGGTTGCTAGGGCTGCGAGGAGCTAAAGGCGTGGGATGAACATCAAAGGTCGCAGGAGGCATACTATGCTCGATTACATGGCACGATGTGCGGCTATTCAAGTAAGTCTGAGCCCTCAGCAGTTAGCATTCCGAGCATGCAACAATATATGAACTGACACATTGCATTTACAGGCAATGTTCGGCCGAGGCAGACCATTGTCTTTCCACCATGGCAGCCGCCACCACCACCGCCACAATAGGGGATGTATCCTCCGGCACCTTCTCCTGCAGCTCAGGTTAGCTAAACTTGGTCTTTTCTAGCGATATATGGTCAATCTAGCTATACTTAGTATATTCTACATGGCACCTAAAAATTGTAAGTCCAAGTGATTCCTTCAAGTTTTTTTGCAGCCTCTTCTACTAGATTAATGTCCAAAGATTTGCTATCTGCACTTGCTGTTTGCATTAGCTGCTCCTTAGTAGCCCTTTGGAAGAGTCTTCAAACTGAGAAAAGCCAACTTGAACTATAACTAAGTGTCGTAGTGTTAAAATCTAACAGTTGAAAGAGGAAAAGGCAATTCAATACTATGCCAGTATATATACTTCCCACAATTTTTGACTAATCATAAAAATTACTTGTAGCATTGAAGAGATTAGAGTAGCGGGTTTGTTAAAACCTTTACTAGAAGAAACAAACATCTTGGAATAACTTGTCGTGCGGGTCAAAGTAATGGACAGGATACTGGCAACAACTTCATTAAAATGGTTTTCATCTACGAAGCATGAACCCAAATGATAACTCTATTGTATTGTGCAAAGTATTTCTGATGGCAAATCACAGCAAGGAAGACAGTATGACAACATTTCTATTATTCCTTCTTTCCTTTCTTACTTACATGATGGGTCATGCATCCTTTCACTTGTAGTATTGAATTTTCTCTTTTACTAGCTATAACTATAGTACTATCCACTATGGCACTATCCAAGCAATTAGCTCCAAGAGTTGGTAGTGTTGTAGTATTGTCAAAGTAAGCTAACTACTGCTAGAGTATATGATATTTCTGAAGAAAATGCTGAGCAACCATGGCATTTATCGGCATTAGTAAAAAACAAGGTGGGTAGGGTTAAGTCACCATTCTACACTAGGCACTAATCCATGGCAATTGGAAGTAACATATATTTTCTTTGGTCATGGGTTAATTTGGACTTTGCATATGTCGTCAAAAGGAGAGAATAAATAGACTCGCATAGCAATCTAGACATGTTTGTTGACACACTCTGATTATTATACTTATGTTTGAATTGCACTATCAACATGACATGATTGTACATTTTCAATTCATAGAAACGAAATACAATACTACATATGAAAAGAAAATCCCAAGAGTATATATGGTCAATCTAGCTAAACTTAGTATATTCTATCCACACTTTAATCTAGCTAAATTTGGTCTCTTTGTATCGTAGGGATTGGGGACAAATCGGTAGAGGTTTACCAGCGCCACCACCACACCCGGAGACACTTGGAGAGCATGTTCATTTGTCACTTGTCATATTCTTGGTTAGTTTTGTTACTTAGCACAATTTTTGACTAATCGTGAATTTTTATCTTTAGGATTCAGAGAGGCCATCTCAATTAAGTACAAAACCTATTTGGCTCCACAGTGGCGCCACAACTCAAATGACCCTCGTGACCCTCGTGATTTGTAATCTTGAGATGTTTGGTAATAATCTGTGAAATGATATTATTATGTGTGGATGAATGATATTATGTGTATGACTAGCGGTATGTGCATTTTCCTTGGTGGACTATTTAGAACACAAGCTGAAGCTGTATTTGAATCGTATCCATAATACTTTATGTGTGTATGAATGATATATGTGAATGAATGATGTGGATGAATGATATATGTGGATGAATGAATGATATATGTGGATGAATGAATGGATGAATGATATATATGGATGAATGAATGAATGATATATGTGTGGATGAATGATATATGTGACTGGTGAGAAATGCATTTTGTCATGGGGCATGCGTTTGGTCGGAAACCCATACCTAATGAAGATCTTGAGAGAAAGCTAGGCGATGAATTAAGGACAACGGTATATGCGGAATGCTTATGGGTAATTGGTTATTAGTGTTATTGACTTTCTTCTCTGAAGCTCCTATTTAACTTCATCATTGTACAGGTTGCTGATGAATTTGTTAAGAGATGGGAAGAGACTGAATGGTTAGTTGATATCTTGATACACATTCTTATTGTGATGTTTGTTCTTCTGTTCTAAGTCTAAATTGAGCCACCAATGGTTATTATCGATACATTTTGAGCTGTTAAATTTCTTCATCACACCACTTTGCGGGTTTGTTGACGGGGATTTCGATACATATGTCTCCCAGATTAGGCAGCCACATGTGTGGGGAGGAAAGCCCGAATTGTTCATGGCTTCACATGTTCTTCTGTAAGTAATTGGATCTCTTATGCATACACAACATACTGCTTGCTTATCTTAGCGTATAAGGACCGCCTTTATTTCTTTCTTTGTTGTGTGTTTGGTTGGCTGCGATATATCTACCGTCTCCTTCCTGATTCCTTTCGCCTCCAACCTTTGTAGCCTGCTAGGAAAGACGCAAGTTCTTCTGTTGCAATATCATGCATTTCCTCGGCGATGCAGCTGGTACTGTCAAGGAAAGTGAAATGAGCCAAGAAGTTTCTGTGGGGGACCAAGGGATGTATCGCTACGGATATTATTATCCAGGTGGGTAGATCAGTACCGCGACCTGAAAACAAAGCATGCTGTTCATCCATTTTATGATTCGATTGTTTATGGCAGGCTCATTTGGAGGATGGGATGAGAATGGCTATTTTGTTGGATTGAATGGACTAGAGATGCACCCAACACTAAGTTATCAAATAATGCACTTTATCAAGTATGGTATATGCCTTCCTACAGTAGTCACAAGTGTGCTTAGTGCATCTCTGTGGTGGTGTGGTGGTACCAACAAGCTTTGCACCTATTTGCTGTCATCTTTCTTTTCTATGTTTGGGAAAGTGGCCAACAATTTTTTAATGTCACTCTTTATTCTTCTATCCTTGTGCGAAAAAATCTCTCTGCATATTTTTATGAGAAAGATCTTAGTTTATTTTTTGTGCAGTTGTGAGCACACCATATGCTGTCATGAACACTTTCGATCACTTTAGTATAATGGTGACATAAACAAAAATGAATGATTCTTTGGTGGATGGTATGTCTATTTAGCGGGAAGAGGCTTTTATATTCCATGCGATACAAGAATGAATGAATGATATATGTGGATGAATGAATGATATATGTGGATGAATGAATGATATATGTATAAATGAATGATATTTGTTTAAATCTGAATGAAAAATGGGGTTTAAAGGGCTTTTTTTTTGTCGACTCGAATAATTTTAAATCGGCGAAAAACCCACGAAAATTAACCTAATTAACTTTCGTGGGCCGATCAAGCCGATGAAAATTAAACTAATTAACTTTCGTGGGCTAGACGTAAACCGACGAAAATTAACCTAATTAAATTTCGTGGGCTAGGCGAAAACCGACGAAAATTATTTACTTCTCGTCGGTCGTATTAAACGAAAATTAATAACTTAACATGCGATAACTTTCATCGTCAGCTCTGGTGACAAAAATAACTAACTTTCGTCAACTGCCGACGAAAATTAAGCTAACTTTCGGCTCCTTATCTCTAATGGCCGTGGCCCGACGAAAATAAGGATATTACCGACGAAAATAACTATTTTCGTCGGCAATATCCTTATTTTTGTCGGCTTCTGGCCACGAAAATGTTTAGGATTCCTGTAGTGATACAGCTGTGTTCATTCGTTATGTCACTGAGCACCGCTCTGACATCTCGATTATTTCGCTCTGTTTCCACAGTTTCAAAGATGTTGGTTGTCACTTGGGAATCCCAGTAGTAGTAAGCGAGCAAACACTAAGTTAGGCATGAGTGAGGTACCTGGTAGTGGCCCCTTATCCTAAAAGCTGTTGTCCAGATCATTTGACAAAGAGGAAAATTGTAACCTTTTTATGCTGCAAATGGTCCACACCATCTTGTAAATCTTGACAAATAGACAAAATTCATGGAAGTTGACTCCCAACTCAGTTATCAACTTATTGAGTTTGATAACCAACTTTCTGCAGCACAACAAGTGTTCCATGAATGCAGTCGCAGATGTGTTTGATTCATTGATTCACACATTATATGCCTGCATATTTAGGTAGGAAGCAGGAGTACAAATCAAATGGTGGTGTCAAGGCTAGAATGTGCTCCGCGCGGTGTTAATTGAGTAATTCTTGACTCAAGAACGCCTAGCCACCAAACGAGAGAGTCCCCAAGCGCCTGGCCGCCGCCACCGTGGCGGCGCAAGCGGTGGCAAGCTTTCACAGACATCCTCTCCTTTAATCTCTTCATAACAACTCCTAGATCTAAGCACCGGCGTCCAAGTTGTTGTCTCTATTCTTGAGCTCGGGTTGGTGGCGGCGAGCTCCAAGGATGTTGTGGTTGGTGTTGAAGATCCACGGGACCGGCGTTGGGGTGGTGTTGCATCCTACTATCTAGATCTAGGTTGGATCGTAGAAATTGCGCTTCCTTCCGTGGTGCTTCTCGTGGCACCACGAAGCACGATGAAAATGCCGTGCGTGGCGGCAACCTTCAATGGGTGCGGTGCTTGCGACCTTCCGTGGCGTCACCGATGGCGACCTCATCCACAACGGCGGACAACGCGGTCGTCGCATCGTCTTCGCAAGCCGAGCTCGAGGAGGCGTGCGAAGGCATCGTCGGTCTGTGTCGGCAATGAGGTGCTTAGCCATCTCGGCAACAGCAGCCGCCATTACCGCATTCTTCTTGGCGCGGTGGCCGCTGTGTCGACGCCGCCACGGGACATGGAGATCGGCATGCTGTGGGGTGCTCGGTAGGTGGAGCTTTCGGGGCTTGTCGATTTGGAGCAATGGTTGGCGCAGCGGCTTGTGATGCGACAAACCATCTCACCACACCAATGACTGACAGAGTCAACCACAAGATCTCTGAAATCTCCATGGTGACCAAATCGGGAAGAGCAAAGAAAGACGACAATCTTGTCTTTGGCGACTAACCTCTTGGTGGAGGCATCGGTGGGGCGTGGGGTGCTCACGTCGGTGGAGGACCACGCAGCGGTGGAGTGTGTAGGATCGGATGGCGTCAATCGAGGGGGGTGAATGATTGAGTGAAAGCTAAAACAAATTTTTAGTGATTCTTTAAACCCCCTAAACAACATAGGAAAAACTGCTTCGGTTTCGACAAAAATAGATTAACCTATGTTCACTAGAACAATAATTACTAAAGATCCCACCGTTAGATTGTTGTGAAATTTTAACCATAAAAACTAGACTCAATTTGGAAGCTAACCCAATAAATATTAGCTCGATCGGATCTACGGATCTAAAGATATTACCTTCGCAATTTTGACTGAATCAATAATGACGGGAATTGATCTTCAGAATTCAATTGGCATCAAGTTGCTTCGGCAACTCTTCGCTCTTCAGAACTCAACGACAACACAGCATTGCCGCCGATCATTCTTGAGAGTATCACCAACGTTGTGAAGCTTCATGGTGCGTCGTATACTGCGAGAGAAAACAAGCGACAATAGGCGGCGACAAGTTGTTGAGCGTAGAACAAACAAAGACAATCACGGCGCCAAGAGCAAACCACGACACGAAGTTCTAGTCGCCGGCCGCCGCAAGTTTTCTAGTCGCCCTTTCTTCTATTCGTTCATGCAAGCAAAACACAGGCTCGGACGTCACGTTGAATACACAGCCGCCGGAAGCCGAAGAGCGACGAGCTCATTGATTATTTTCCAGCCGCCGGCTAATCCTCAAATTTCTAGTCGCAGGACCAAAACAACAGCCAAGCCGATTATCTAGTCAATCGTTCCTTGTCACCAAGGACATGCATGCATGCAAGCCACAATCAACTACTAGCCACGCTCATCATGTATGCATGCAGCAGAGGAAAAACAAAACGCCTCAAGCCACCAGACCAAACCCAAAAGAAGAACAGCCGCCGGGAGCAAAAGCTATCGTCGCATAAAAAACAGTTGAATGTCCTCCCGCCGCAGAAGCAAATACACAATCCTTTTATACAACTCAAAACCCTAACTCCTTATCTCTAATACATATATGCATATACATTGACCCAATAACACATGGAGCCCAAAACTTAAACAGACACACGTACAACCCACACCATGGACAGAATCTGCGAAGAACTTCCCCATTCCACATCTTCACCATTTTTCAAATTTTTTTATTTTTTAATTAGACCGGTTTATCGACGGTTTTTAATTTGAACCGCAGGTGATAAGGTTGAAACCATCATGTTTTCAAGCGGTTTTAAATCGGTTTTGAAACCTTGTGCCCAATGCCCCTATGCAAATTCAAACTGTGCACCAAAAATCCTTCTATAGACTAATGGTACACCTCGATTATGCATCTTGACTTAGATAATCTGCCTCTATACAAATATAGAAGAGCACTAAAAAAATTCCTCTCTAGACTCATGCTCCACCTCAATGGTACGTCTTATGTTGGAGCATCCGTCTCAGTTGATTTTCCAGGACTTAGCTTGATTTGATGCATTCTTCAAGAACTTCGTAATCAAATCTTGATCCTTAGCACTCCTTGACTAGAATTGAGCTAGAAAGATCTTATATGTATTGCAACTAGTTACCCAACCGAACCAAGTATAAGTTACTAAACCCCCTTAATGGTACGGTCAAATTAAAAACACAAACATATTAACTAAAATGATCCAAACCAAACTCCTTGGATCAATTTTAGCTATAATGTCCTTAATCTTCATGAAAACCATGCTTTACCATCATTTCTACATTTCGGGATTCACAAATGCCAAAGAATCATAATTTGCCATCATCGAGACCTAACTTCCATGACAATGCTTGACATACAAGTTAGTCTCAATGAATTCTATGTTATCACTACAGAAAGCGACATCGTCGTAATAGGCCAAAATATCTGTGTCGTACGTTTCATAACCAACGACAAGTATATGCCCAATGTCATGTAGATAGACTAGCCCATTTACATACATCTTGCTCGCACGATGACTACTTGGCGGCAGGCGGGATTTTGAATTTTGTTTCCCATGAAAAGTACCTATGTCGGCGGCTAACGATTACCGACGACCACGCTTCCTCCCTAATGGTAACCTAACGCCCGGTGGAAGGACTTCAATCACGGTCCCACATGGCGTTGGGCGAAACCACGTGTCGACGAAAATAATAGGCCGTCGACATAAAGGCGATCCCATGGCAATGAACTTCAGCGGTCCCACATGACGGCACCACCTTTGTCGTGACAAATAACATCTTGATTTACATTATTAATTCAAATGGGATGAGAAAATATATTTGTTGTTCTTAAAATTTAGAAAATCAAATATACCTTTTAGAATGGTTATTACGTACTCAACATACATTTGTATGAAATGTGGGTATATTTATTTTTAATTAATTGGTATGTGGCGGTGTGTTTGTTAAATATACTCTCTAGCTAAAGTTTCAATTGATGCACTTTCTAGTGACGATTCAACACCGGGGTGATGGGAAACGAGGAATTGTAGGAACAGATGGCGTCAATCAGAGGGGGGGGTGAATGATTGCATGGAAGCTAAAATCTTATTCTTATACTTTTTGAAACACCCCAATTCAAACTCAAATTACTTGAAGACCGGTTCACGAAGTTGGGAGACCGGTTTAGAAGCACAGGCGACCGAAGAGAACACTTGGACGACCAATAGAACACTTGACGACCGGTTTGGGCACCTAGGCGACCAAGAGGGACACTTGGCGGCATAGAGAACACTTGGGCGACAGTTTGGGCACTGGGCGACGATGGGACACTTGGGCGAGCAGGTTGGGCACTTGGGCGACCGAGAAAAGCACTTAGGCGGCGGGTTGGCACTTGGGCGAGCGAGGCGAAGCGAGTTGGGCGAGCACGTTATAAATCGAGCGACTAGTTCAGAAAAACTGAAATTTCTTGAGATCTAACCATTGGATTGACATGAAATTTTAACTGTAGAAACTAGACTTAATTCTACAGCTAACACGAAAAGAATCAAGTCAATCGGATCTACAGATCTAAAGTTATATCCTTTGCAAGATGACTGAATCTAGGCGACCACAGCGAGCGATCGAGGCGAAGGACATCAATCTGGCGACCACAAAATTACAGAAGATCTAACCGTTGGATTGATGTAAAATTTTAATTGTAGAAACTAGATTTAATTACAAATCAAACCCAATAAGCATCAATCCGATCGGATCTACGGATCAAAAGATATTACCTTCGCAAGATGATACCTTTGCAAAGAACCGAATTCGTGATGAACTTCGTGGATCTCTGTGATGACCAAAAACTTCAAACGATTGATCAACTATGTCGAAGCCAAGAGCAAATCACAACCACAAGAAGAAGCTCTCTAGAAGATTGATTTTTATTTCATTGTCTAAAGTACTCCAACACAAGAGTACAAACCCTCAAACCTGAACGCTCGCCTCCCCAAATAAACAGGGGACACCTCCCCATATTTATACAGAGCAAAAACACAGAGATTGAATACAACTCCACTTCTAACATGGAAAGAGTTCGTATCTATCTCAATCTTGGCCCAACATGGCCAGAACCAAACCTTGCACGCATGAACAGCCCACCTGCTGCGCATACGTGACTAACCAGCCTTCATGTGCATGTTCTCTAGCCCGAACGTCCCGCATGACATCCTTGACCACCAAGACCTCGATTCCTCCACTGAACCTAGTCTCGAACCTCGGTTCCTCTATGAACCTAGTTCCGGTCCCACATCGACCACGTTAAGCCTCGAGCAACACTGCACATGAATAAACACAAAACCGTGCATGAGCACAAGTCCACGACTTGACTCAAAGTCAATCCATGCAACAAGCACCACTCATGCTATAACCAAAGTCACTTTACAATGCCAATTTCACCATTTAACCAATTTTTCATCACATGATCTCACAATCTCCCCCTTGATGAAAACATTGGCAACACCATTTGGACCTGAACATTGGCATTCACTTCACAAGAAAAAAAATTCATTTTAAAACAGAAAGCGAAGTGATCAAAAAGCAAAGTGAAAAATCTCCCTCTAAAAGGAAACCAAATTGTGTGTGAACTCCAAAATTTCTCCCTTTTGACAGTAAAACATTTTACTTCTCCCCCTGAATGTAAGCTTTCTTCTCCCCCATTGACAATGATTTCAGAAAGGAAAAACAAATGAGTGCCAAGATAATAACCAATGAGCTTAATTGATCATATAACCTTATAGATCACATAATAAGCACAATACATGAACTTAATATTATTTAACAAGTTAGGGAGTGACATGCATCTCAACCTCAATTTAATCAACTATAGCCAAGTACTAAGCAAAATCTTGACGGAAAAACTAGGCCAAAAATGAAGCAACTAACAACTCGGGGCAAGCAAGTAGTTTCAACTCCAATCTAGTAGACCAAATTAATCTTGATAACGATAAATCGCATGTGGCATGCTTGAAGCATACTTCTTTTATTTTCAATGAATGGCATGCTTGAAGCATACATCTTATCTTTTAGAGAATGGCATGCTTGTAGCATACATCTTATCTTTTAGGGAATGGCATGCTTGAAGCATAAATCTTGAAGCTTTTGCTTATTTCGATGATTTTGACAAGCTTCTTGCAGATTTGAGCCCCCTTTTTTCATTTATTCCCTTTTCTTTTATTTTAAACATGCAATGTGATTAAATGGTCTTATGAAAGAGTAAAGCTGAAAACACACATGCTTCATAGCCCAAATTTGTCAAGAAGATTCAATATCAGGCTTATAACAACAAGATATCACAGAGCATGCGCTATAGACAATTAAACCAAGGAATTCCACAATGTCACTTTTAGTTCAAGTAGCACAATTTAGATTATCATATATAAGCTTAATTACATAATATATAAAGAAATATGATAAAGTAAGCTCATTAAGTAAACAGACTTGGCATTAAACTCCCCCTCAAAACAAGCTCATGGGATGCTGGCTTGACTCCCCTCAAAAAGGCAAATCAAGAAGCATCAAGTGGTTTTGTGAAAATATCGACAATTTGCAACTCAGAATCAACAAAATGCAACACAACATCTCCTTTTCCACATGATCTCGAAGAAAATGATAACGAATATCAATATGCTTTGTTCGAGAATGTTGCCTTTGGATTTTAGCAATATTAATAGCACTAGTGTTATCACGTAAAAGTGGAACACTATCTATAATTAATCCAAAATCCTTTTAAGTTGATATCATCCAAAGCACTTGAGCACAACATGCGGCGGCAAGAACATATTCGATTCAAAGCAGTTGAGAGAGCAACAAACTTGTTTTCTAGATGACCAAGCAACTAAAGATGTACCAATAAAATGACATGTTCCGAGGTACTTTTCTCGTTAATTCTACAACCCGCAAAAATCAAGATCGAGAAAGGCTCTAAGTGATAAACATGATGATGAAGAGTACCATAAGCCAAACTCTAAAGTGGATTGTAAATAGCGAAGAATTAGTTTTTACCGCTTGTCGATGAGAAGCACGTGGGGAAGCTTGAAAACGAGCACATAAACACACCGCAAAGTGTATGTCCGGTCTTGAAGCGGTGAGATAAAAGCGATCCAATCATGCTTCGATACTCCTTTTAATTAACCGGTTCTCCTTCTTCATCCGGATCCAAAGTAGTTGTTGTGCCAATAGGTGTGGAAATTGGTTTACATGATTCCATCTCAAAACGTCAAAGGAGATCTTTTGTGTACTTCGTTTGGTGAATAAAAATACCTTGCCTTGTTTGCTTGACTTGTAAACCCGAAAGTATGTGAGCTCACCCATCATACTCATCTCAAATTCCTCGCTCATAGTTTAGAAAACTTGGCAACAAGAGCATGAGAAGTACCACAAAAATGATATCATCCACATAAATCTGAACAAATGTGAGATCATTGCCATGCTTGAGAGAAAACAAGGTTTTATCAACTTTGCCCATTTCAAAATCATTTTCCAAAGAAATATGATTTAAGCCTATCATACCAAGCCCGAGGAGCTTGTTTTAAACCATATAAAGCTTTGGACAACTTAAAAACATGGTGCAGGAATTTTGGATTTTAAAATCCGGAGGTTGTTTGACATAAACTTCTTGAAATAAAACCATTTAGAAAAGCACTTTTGACATCCATTTGATACAATCTAAAACCTTTAGATGCGTGAAAGGCCAACAAAATTCTAATGGCTTCAAGTCTGCAAGCAGTGCAAAAGTTTCATCAAAATCAAGTCCTTCAATTTGAGTAAAACCTTGAGCAACCAATCTAGCTTTGTTTCTAACAACAACCCCATCTTGACTTTGTTTATTCTTAAAACCCATTTAGTTCAATGATATTCGACCTAAAGGAGGTGGAACTAAAACCCAAACCTTATTGCGCTCAAAATTCTCAAGTTCCTCATGCATGGCATTAATCCAAGACTCATCAGATAATGCGTGACTTACATCTTGGGGTTGAAAAGATGCAACAAAAGCAGTATGAGCATATGAGTCATTAGTATTGTACCTGTTTCGAAGCACACGCACATTTAACTCACCAATCATCTGCTCAGAGGATGTCTTCGTTGAATATGCAATGGTGCTAAAATTTGAAGTTGCACGAGGTCCAAGATTACCATGCATGTTTGTTGGAAGAATTTAGAAGATGCTTCTTGATTTTCTTCTGTGGTTGAATTAGGTGACCGAGTTGCCAATTTGATTACCACTTTCATCTTCATCTTCATCATCACTTTCTTCCAAAAAGATACTTTCAGAATTGCAAGTAACTTGTGTCCTGAAATTTCGGGTCTAGTACCAGGACTAGCCTCATCAAAAGTGACTTCACAAGTCTCAACAATTTTGTTAGTTTCTAAATTCAGCACATGGTAACCACGAGTATGAAGAGTGAAGAGCATAACCAAGAAACAATCCATCCGAGCATCTAGATTCAAACTTATCAAGATTTCCATGTTTGAGAATGAAACATTTGCAACCAAAAACACGCATGCGTGGGAGATGCTAGGAGAACGTCCAAACCGAAGTTCATAAGAAGTTCTATGAAGCTTTGCTCTCAAAAATACTCTATTTGAAATGTAGCAAGCGGAGAAATAGCTTCCATTAAAACTTCCTAGGAGTAGAATATTCATCAAGCATTGTCCTAGCCATCTCAACTAGTGTGCGATTTTCCTCTCAACAACACCATTTTGTTGAGGAACTCGAGAAGAAAATTGATGCTCAATTCCATGTTCGAGCAGAAAGAAGCAAAAGAGTGTTCTTGAATTCTCCTCCATTATCACTCCTAATTACTTTAAGTGCTTGGTAATTCCTTGAGTAACCTTAATGCAAACTCTTGAAACAATTCAAAAGCTTTATCTTTGGTAGTCATGAAATATACCCAAGAGTACCTAGAGTAATCATCTACAATCACAAGAACATACCACTTACCTCCTGCAGATTTTACTCTTCTTTGGTCCAACCGTGTATCCATATGTAGAAGTGACCTAGAGCATTAGTCATAACAAGCAGAAATAGGAAAATGTGGTGGTGCGGTCATTTTCCATGTTGTGAGGGGAGCAAACCAAATCACGTGTTTTATCATACTTCAATTCAGGGCAAACCTCTGAGCAAATTTGTTTTACTAATGCGTGAAAGGTGATCAAAACCAATATGACCAAGTCTCGATGCCAAAAAGTTAGATCTTTTGAAACATGAGATACAAGACATGTCATTTCAGATGTTGGACACGAAAAATCACCTTTAAACAAGCGACCAATGCGAGTGATGTTGCATACTAGATTTTCGAAACATCTAATATCGACAAAATTTTTCGAAATCTTACCTCAAGGTCTTCATCAAACAACCGAGAAGCGAGAGCAAATTATATTTGAGCTTGCTTACCAAAGCTACATCCTTGAGAATGAAGTTTTCATTGACTCGCACAATTCCTCTTCCAAGAATTCTTCCCTTTGAATTGTCGCCAAAAGTGATGAACTCATCACGAGAACTTTGTGTGAGGGAGGAAAACCATTTTGAATCACCGGTCATATGTCTTGAACATCCGTAATCTATGAACCATATGTTCTCCTTCCTCTCTTTCATGACCCTCATAAAGATAATGTCGATGTCTCGATCTTTGGGGTTAGATAAAAGACATTTAGGAATCCAAGACTCGAGACACACGACAAGTAGGCACATCACGAGTATAAATCAGTTTTACTCTTTATCGTGTTTCTTGCAACAACAGGTGTTCGCATCACCTCAGGCACATAATGAGGAGAAAAGCGTGCCTGTCTCGAAATTAGACCTAGCCTTAGCTTTTTCTTGCTTCATTGTTTGGCTAGCCTAAAGCAAAAATCTACTAGATATCCATCTCTACCACAATGAGTGCAAGTATACTTAATGAATGTTTAACTTTAGAAGTAGAAGCAACATTTGCATTCATCACGATAGAAGATAAAATTCCAGTGATTTAAATACAGTTTTCTTAGGCTCATTTGCAATTTCAAACTTTCCACTTTCAAGAACTTTGACAACAATGGGAACATGTGTTTTATGATGAGCATAAGAATCAAAACCTAAACCTTTATTCACAGTCTTGACTTTTGATTGATCCAAAATCATGTTTAGGTTTTCTTTCCTTTAGTGAAACGTTCTAACGATTTTTCCAAGTAATCAACCTTCCTAGACAAAGTTAAACAATTGTTATAGGGAGCGTCCACTATTCCTTTACATTTTCGACAATTTGAGCAGGAAAGAACTTCATGAGTGAGCAAGGCATCATCATTTGAGAAACTCTAGCATTTGCATCATGCAACTTCAATTCGATATGGTGCATTTTGAACAAGAAGTTGAATCATGCAGATCAATGGTTGAACAGACTAGCATTTTTCATTTGTTTCTCATTTTCCTATCTTGCTTTAACAGAGAAGCATGTTCTTTCCTAAGTGAAACAAGCTCATTGTGAATTAAGTCACATGACTTACATGCATCATCATCAGGAATCAAAGATCTAAGCCTTGCAATTTTAGAATTGGAACTATCAATTTCTAGATCTTTTTCTTTAAGAGCCTTCTTAGATTTTTTAAGTTCAGAGGCTAATTTAACCATAGCATACTCAAGTTCATCATAAGAAGGTCCTACCTCATCAAATTAGAATCACTGTCACTATCCCTTTTAGCCATAAAGCACATGCCGGTGAAGTCATCATCAGTATCTCCTTCTTGTCCGTGGCTCATTGTCACTCTCAAAGTCCACATCACTAAGATCACACTCCTCCAAGGCAGCTAAGACTTTCTTAGCGACTTTTCAAAATTGGAGCGCCTAGGAGTAGTACGTCTTGAAATTGCGTTGTCTTGGTTCCTTTCTTCCTTCTTTTTCAACTTGGGACAATTTGCTTTGATATGCGGGAAGACCACACTCAAAGCAGCTTGAAAGACCACAAGTAGTACCTCCGCCTCCTCGGTCTCACATTGTTGAGTGCTTTGACGGTAGCGTGAAGAAATGAGCACAAGATCTTCTTAGGGCATCTCAAACTGTTCATCTGAAAAAGAAGCTAATGCAGACAAGGAGACAAAAGATGATAATCCAGAAGACGTGCTGGGGTTAGCAACAAGTGCATGTGTAGAGGTTTTATTAGCCCTAGGTGATAAAGAATCCATCTCATAAGTTTTCAACCTAGAATACAGATCATCCATGGTCAACGTATCCAAATCAATAGTTTGATTGATTGCAGTAACAACCATGCGCCATTCAGGAGTCAGAGATCTCAAAATCTTACTAGCATTCTCCTCTACTGGATTGTTAACTCCAACACCACGTAAATTGCACAAAATTTTCTCAAATCGAGAGTAAAGATCATCAATTGATTCACCTGGTCTCATAACAAAATCATAAAAGTCCTTTTGGTAAATTTTTTATGCACTTTCTTAATCTTAGTTGAACCTTCATGATAGTCACATAATGTCTTCCAAACCAGATGTGCGAGCGTAAATGAGAAACTCGATCAAATTCCTTTTCAGAGATTCCTTGAAAAATCAAGTTTTAGCTTTAGCATTTAAGTCAACATCTCGATTTATTATGATTAGTGACTATATCGGGAACATCATATCGATAGAGACTTTGCGCCAAACATCATTACCTTGAGCTTCAATATATGATTGCATGCGACTTTTCGATGAAAAATTTGAATCATTAAGCATAGGAGGACGATTAACATACTTATCGGCGCCATACCTCAACCTTGCTCGATACCACTTGTAGGAGCAGATGGCGTCAATCGGAGGGGGTGAATGATTGCACGAAGCTAAAATCTTATTCTTATACTTTTGAAACACCCAATTCAAACACAAATTACTTGAAGACCGGTTCACGAAGTTGGAAGACCGTTTAGAAGCTGCAGGCGACAAGATGAAACACTTAGGCGACCAATAGAACACTTGGACGACCGGTTTGGGCACAGGCGACCAGTGAGACTGGGCTGGTGAGCGGTAGAACACTTGGGCAACTAGTTTGGGCACAGGCGACAGTGGGACACTTGGGCGAGTAGGTTGGGCACTTGGGCGACCAGAAAAGCTCTTGGGCGAGCAGGTTGGCACTTGGGCGAGCAGTTTGGGCGAGCAGGCGAGCAGGTTGGGCGAGCACGTTATAAATCAGGCGACCAGTTTAGAAAAACTGAAATTTCTAGAGATCTAACCGTTGGATTGACATGAAATTTTAACTGTAGAAACTAGACTCAATTCTGCAGCTAACACAAAAAGAATCAAGTCAATCGGATCTACAGATCTAAAGTTATATCCTTTGCAAGATGACTGAATCTGGGCGACCATGCGAACAGTCGGGCGAGCAGGACATCAATCTGGGCGACCATAAATTACAAAAGATCTAACCGTTGGATTTATGTGAAATTTTAACTGTACAAACTAGATTCAATTGCGAATCAAACCCAATAAGAATCAATCCGATCGGATCTACGGATCAAAAGATATTACCTTCGCAATATGATACCTTTGTAAAGAACTGAATTCCGTGATGAACTTCGTGACTGCTGTGATGACAAAAAACTGTAACATCCTGAAAATTGTAAAACTATGAAATACTATAATGTGAATTTGCATTTTGAATATTCTTGAGTCTTATTGGATTTATGATTTTCTTAATTGATTTCTTGGATTTTGTGTTGCAAAGACAATTAAAGAAAATGGGAAAAATCAAAAGAACAAAAGAAATGTTGGGAAGAATTTATTTTCTGAATTCAAAATCTGTGTATAAACCAATTTATGCACTGATCAAAATATATGAATATCAATTTGAATAATGAAAATGAAAAAAGAGGTCAATTATTAGAAAGCGATTACCTTTGTCAAAATTATGAAAAATATCCGAGCTTATCTCCAGATGAAAAATTTACCAAAATACCCTTGATACAGTATTCACCTTTGGTACAAATATCAAGAATTTATCAAGTGGGATAAGTCTCCAAATAATTCAAAAGCGAAGCTCGAAATTTTGAAAATCTTAATGTCGAAATTTTTATAAAATTCGGAGCAATATCTTGAGCTGAAATTTTTCATAAGAATCCTTAGCTCAAGTTATTTTGAAAAATAAATAAATTCATTGAGATACTTTAATAATTCAAAAAGCAGAATGGAAAATCTGTGCAATGCACATTGTCGAAATTTTAGTAAATAATCTACAAATTAATTAAATCTAAGATTTTTCCTGGAGGTCATATACTTCCAGAAGAGAATACAGAAAAAGTATGAAAAATAGCTGGCAAGGATTGTCAGGAGATTCATTGCAAGTTCAGTGCACCCAGCAGGTTGACTCTTAAGTCGGTTGCCTCTCCTTCACTGCCATGTGGGCCCAAATTCTTGTCAAGCCCACTTGCCAGCCTCTCCCTCATGTCATCGTCTTCCTCCAGACGCCACAGCTTTGAACAAAAATCAAGCCGCAACTTTTGACGATTCAACGCATCACCAGCACCCTCTCCGCATCGCATTAGCCACGTTCGTCCTTGCTCTAGCCACGCCATGCTGCAGCAATGATGCACCGGCCAGCTCGCCCCTCTTCTTTGTCGCACCTGGTGAAGCTCCTAATCGAGGCCAATCACAGCCGATCGATTCCATTCAATCTCAACCGGTTCCGGAGCTATAAAAGGCGCTAGATTGTCACCAGAGACGCGCCTTCATTCCTCCCCCATTTCCCCTTGCTTTGCTCCAGCCAAGCGCCAAAACCCCAGCCCATTGCCGCCATTGCTGCGAGCTCTAAAGCTCGGCCCAAGCTCGCAAATCAGCCGAAGCACCTCACCAATTCCAAATTCCTTTGGTCTACACCATCCCCAAGCTCTACTGAGCTAAAGCCCTCAAACAAATCTTGAGCTCTGCATGCAAAATAGTGCCGCCACCGTGAGCTCATCTCCTCCAATTCCGGCCACCGTGGGCGGAGCTCTCCGGTAGCTCTCCGGCCGGGATAAGCCCCAAAACGGAACCTCCATGCTTCCCTGATGCTAAAACCCGAACCCCTTCGAGCTCCCTCACCGTGGTTTGTCCTCCAGACCGATCGCCATTTCTGCCTTGCGCTGGAGCTCGACAGCAGCTCGCTCCACTATCTCTTCTGCCGAATCGATTTCAGTTCCGGATGCGCCTGGCCATGCTCTTTCTCCTGGTGTGGTCGCCGTCGCCGGAGTATCGCTGGAAAATCTTCGCCGCCGCGCCCTTGAAGCTCCTCCGCTCTCTGTCTCTGAGTAGTGGGGCCAGGAAGTCAGAACCGGAGGTTGAAGAAGAATAGGATCAAAAGACGCTTTCTGAATTGGTAAAGCGTATTCTCATTTTTAGTTGATTTTTCCAACCGGTTAATAATAAAACTTGAATATCTATTGCAATTTTGATTCAATCTCAGTGCAACAAAGTTGTATATTCATCTAAAATCAGTAAGATTC
The DNA here is from genome assembly GCA_036346375.1 of Guadua angustifolia. Classification (NCBI taxonomy): domain Eukaryota; kingdom Viridiplantae; phylum Streptophyta; class Magnoliopsida; order Poales; family Poaceae; genus Guadua; species Guadua angustifolia. The sequence goes on along the minus strand of JAYEVE010000988.1, from coordinate 311,014 downwards.
TAAATATACAAAAATATTGAATTTTTGAATTCCAGAAAGAATTATTTGAATTAAATTTGTTTATATCTTTGATATGATCTTTATATTAAATCTGTGAATAATAAGGCAATAAATAATAATATAAATTTTTATATGATGTTAAGACCAGGATGAATTACAATCTGTAAAAATATTTGATTTTTAAGTTATAGAACAATTACTAAAATTTGAAATAACATAAAGACACTATTATGGACATTATTGCATATATGGAAAAATATAATTCTTAAAATCATTAAATAAATTTTATGTGTCTCTGGGATCATAATAAACTTAAATATATAAAACATTTAAATGTTGAACTCAGATTATATTATTTGCTTGTTAATCATCATTAAACCTTGATATGGCCATTAATGAAAGTAAAAGCATAAGTGCTCATAAAATGAGGAAATAATTTGTATTAATCTCCTGAAAACAGTAAGAGTCCATGTATGTAAAAATATTTAAGATAAGATTTAATTTGCATTCTTTTAATGAAAGGAAATGTTAATTGTGACAATAAGTAAATAGTTTATCTATTGTAATTAAAGTTAAAATAATGCCAAACTAGCTTTAAAACATTTCTAAGGTTATCCCTATTAATACCTAAAAAATGAATCAAAGATCATGTATTGTGTAGCCGCAAACTTAAATTGAATATCGGTAGATTTAAGGTTTTCGATATAATCATTTAGGCTATTTCAACTGCAGATAAAATGACCTGTCTAAACATTAAAACTTATGAAACAAGTTTAGTAATGTTCTGCAAAGTTTGTTCTACCAGATTCTAGAAAAATATTTCATTTTCAGCATGCTTTTCATCTAAATCTAGCTAGTCCAAAACCCTTAATCGTTAATGATCATGTTTACATTTTGGCGATTCGTGAATTATAAACAAGAGTTGCCACTTAAGCTTTTTAAATGATGAAAATAATAACTTGTCGAATCCTAAAACTTATGGAACTAGTTTAGTAACACTGTACAAAGTTTATACTACCATATTCTCGTAAAAAGAATCTTATTTCATTAAGGTTTGCATATTAATCTTATTAGTTCAAAAACCTTAGGTGATAATCATTCATTTCATTTCTTGCCGATTCGAATAACGTCAACTTTACAATGCCACTTAAGCCTTTTCAACAATGAATATAATACTTTATCTAAACCTAAAGCTTATGAAATTAACCCATAGCACTCTCCAAAATATAAACTACCCTGCTATGAAAAGATAATCTCATTTCACCGTGATTTACATATTAATCCTGATGGCTTAATAACCCTAAGTAATCACGTTACATAAGTGCATATTATGAATGAATGAACTTTGAGTATCAATGAGAAATCAGTTATTATGATATTTGTATCACCAGAACTTTCTCAAATATCATGTAAATAATGCCAGTAGCCTAAATCAATAAGTTAGCCTTTTATAACTAGAATATTAATTGATTAAATGTTGCTTTGACTCTGAATCCTAATAGAACCCATAAGTAACAAGTTACCCGAAATCGTATTGTGAATAGTAAAATCAATGGAAGCTTGCAACTAATGATTAATTCTATTTAATCTTAATCAATCTTTGCATCTTGAATTCGTAAAATAAGATTAATAAATTCATAAAGAGCAATTACTATTTCTTGTGAAGAATCTTTATTTGTTCTTGCTATCTCCTTTCTTTTTGCCCTTATTGAACTTAGTTCTTCGCTATGTTTCCGTTGATCGACGTGTAGAACCCGACGTTGTTGATTCCATCATAAATAAGTAAATCTACCGCCATCCTCGTCTTAAGTAAGTAGCGATGAATTAAGCAAGGCAAGCACCCTCTTTGATCATGTTGATCCTAGTATTTTCATTGTTTTACTAAATCAATTTATGCATGCGTTTACTTTATGTAAATTGCTATTTTGTGGATTGGTAGTTATACCTGTTGTCTCGTGAATCTCCTTTGATGATTATGAACATGTGAACCTTGATAACCATAGATTAAGGATTAGACATTTCTTAATGTCATCACGGGTATATGCGTTCATATTATTCATGCTTAGCCATGCTCTAGAATCAACGATGAATCAACAAGGATGATGATCAGATCAAAAGTTGTTTCTCGAGAAATGGAAACTATGTTTGGGTATAATACTGTTGGATAATGGTTAATTTGATTAAAAAACCCCAAAATAAAACTATGGTTTTGACGTGGGCAATTATTGGCAATAGTCGGGTGTGTAAGAGGAATTGCACGTAGTGTAGGGTGAAGTGTCGCTCGTGTCAGTTTAAGGACCGAGCAATGGGATGCTATTGATCCAAGATTTCCGTGCAAACCACAAGGGTGAGGATGGGGTAGCCTTAGCCTGTTAAGTTATTTGGATATGGTTTTGCTCTTTGGTAGGCGGGAGTTTGCACAGGCATTCCGGTTTGGTCTGCTTGGAGGGGTTTCCACCCATGCAACAGTGTACACCTTGTCATGAACAGAAACGGTGTGTGTGTGTGGGTATACGTGAAAGGAACCACGTCATGTGTGTGTGTTTCTGTTCCTCTGGCAGGGAATAACGTCCCGGGCTAGATCAAAGTCATGTCTAGATAATGTAACGGCTATGTATGATCGCTCATTCGCATACACTCGTATGGCGATCCACGACTGACGTGGTGAGTTGATCATTCCTTGTGGGTAAAGTTGTACACCTCTGCAGAGTTTAAATCTAATCGATTAGCTGCGCCCGCGGTCATGGGCACTTGGTGAAGTCATTCCAATGTTAGCTGTTTTATTATTTTCAAAAGGGTGGTATCATTTGTTTTGCAACTGTGTTTTATGTCAAAGGGCCGACATTGATGGATTTCAGGATATGGAATGTTCGTCACTCACGTCATGGAGGACTGTGAGTGTTACTTATGCTTTACTTATTTGTTATCAAACCATGTTGCTCTTATAAATTCCGTTTGCAAATAACTTGATTTACAATTCAATTTCGCTTTATGCAAATTAACTGTAGAAGCCTTTCCTTTGAAATGGCCTGCATGTATTATAGGTTTTGCTAAAGTCTTGCGGAGTACGAAAGTACTCACTCTTGCTTAAATTGTGGTTTTTAGGTGTAAGCTAGCGAAGCTTCGAAGGTTTGCTTTAAATGCGAGTTCTGCGGGATCTTCAACGTGATTTATCTAGGGATTTATGCCTCGTCAGTTGCCTGCGGGATGGATTGGCATACTACAAGGCTTTTCTTCTTTTACTGCCTTATACTCTGAGTTGTAAGATTTATTTGTATACTAGTTTCCGCTTAATTATTATAATGTATGGTTGTGATTCTAATTGTTGTAAATGTGCATACTAGCTCTTGATCCGAGGACTAATCTTGCAAGCACATTAGATTTCCATTTTGCATTACGTGTAAAAATGAAATTAGGTCTGATTGGTATCGAGCTATCTTGACCATAGGGTAAACCTTAGATAGAATAGTGCGTTGGCATATCTGAACTTGACATAATGTTCGACTCATCGCCATGGATAAAACTTTGAATATAGTGGAACACGTAGTAGCCACATAAGTTGTTTCCAGCCGTCTGGCGTTTAACCTTCACGGGGAGAAATTTCAGAATATCAGATGAAGAACTGATATGGCGCATGTATATTAATAATAGTTTTTGTAGTACGTACATCTGAGTGCTTACTATGACTTCGAATTCTTTCTTGAATTCTCCTTTTTGCTTCTTCTTGAACTTTGCAAATGTCCTGTTAAGGCGTCCAATGAACCATTGGTATTTTTATTGGATTCCTTCTTGAGTCATGAACTATAATCCTGCTTGTTGTCAAGCTCGATGACTAGAAGGATCAAAGTGAAACCTATTCGTATATTGCAACATATCGTAAGTAGCTAATCGTACTATCAATGGCTTAAGAAATACAAGAACAAGAGGTTTGTGAGAACACGTGCTTGAAGTTGAAGGGTAGAAGTATGTGCGGTTTGTAGTCTTTGTTTCAACATTGCATGCAAAAGGTATGCCTCAACTAGCGGTTTTTGCTTGTCGTATGACCGGACTTTCTCATTGACAATCTACGGGTCGATGAAGCCAGCGTTCTTTGCCCGGTCTTGTACATCGTTGTATCTCCATTCTACATAAGAAGGATAACTAAGTTAATTGGATTTTCAATTTTGTGGTGCGAGAGGAAGCAAGCGGTAAACTTAGTAGATCGACACTTCATGACACCGGCAGGACATGAAAAACATGTTGACCTCGTCTCCTTGGTACACATGGTACAAGTCATCAATTTCACCATAGTTACGTGTTGTTCCTTGGAAGAAATGCTCATCTTGGAAGCGGAGGAGGAACATTTGCTCTCCTTTAGATGCCCTTTCCATGTACCATTCATGCATTTGATGCATCTTGGTTGGGAGATTTTTATATCTTTTGGATCAATTAGCGGTTTGCCCAACTCATACTTCCATCTGGTTGGTGCCTTTGGAAGATCTGGTCTATTGATTGAGTCCCTCTCCTTCGGAATGCCATTTTCCTCAACTCCTCGGCCTCTTGATCTTCCACTTTCTTCTTCTTTCCCCACCGACAGAGTCAGTGTATTTTTCATTGTAGCCTTTCTTATTGTCCTTTTGTAGTCGCTCATCACAAGTGGCGGCGTCGTTCATATGTTGAAAGTGCTTCCGCAGTTTTTTATCTATTTTAACCTTGGGCTTTGGCTTCTTTGGCACAAGCTGCCACTTATCCGTCTTTACGGATCAGACTAGCTCCTCCTTGATTAGATCATATGGCCTCTTTGGCGGTTCCTTGACATTCTCTGGTGCCGGATGCTGACTTTGTGGGAGGAGGTGCTAGTCTTGGGATCCCTCTTTCGACATCGAGCTTCTTCCTGGGGAGATCTTTGGAGGCGTGGTATTGGAGATGTTTGGTGCTTCTTACTTTCAGCGGTGGCGGTGGCGCGGAGTCGGGCTTCTTTGTGGAGGCGGGAGGTGGAGGAGGCGTGGCACAGACCACGGGGAAGCATTGCGTGCGGCGGCTGGAGGAGTCGTGGGTTGTCGATGTGGAGGCGTGCTTGCTCTGCGGTGGCTCAAGCTGGGGCCTCTCTTCTTGGAGATATAACCTCCGCACCATCTGGAAATATGATGTACTTTTTGCGAGAGAGATGAATGTGCCATGAAGGGCTGTCCAAGCTTGCGTTGTCGACCCAGCAATCTCGAGCATGAGATCTTGAAGCCCCCCACCTCTTCCGTGATCTTCAAGTATCCGGAGGGTATCTGCTTGCAGTGGAACGTTTGGCCCACCTCCACCGTGACCTTCGTTATGATCGTGACGTATGTAAGGAGCATCGACATCACTGTCACGTAGGACATTTATGTCGACATCAACTGTAAAAGGAGGGAGCTCGTCGAGGCTGACCATACTCTTCCTCGCCGGTGGCGTTCTCAACTCCTACAATCCTTCGTTTGCCTTGGAGAACCACATGTCGCTTTGGCATTACCTTTTGCTTGTCCTTCGCTTTTTAGGTTTGCTTGACATGTCCATTACATAGAACCTGAATCACATCATTAGCGAGAACAAGCGGTTCGCGCTTATAGCCGACTTGAGAGATCTCGGTTGTCATGCCGTGTGTTGTAACCTTCACACCGCTTTGTAGTCGGCTTGACCCATTGGCACTTAAATAGAGGGACCTTGAGAGGTCCATAGTCGACCTCAATATTTCTTCTATGAAACCATAATATGTGTCCATCCGCCATTGTTGTCTTGGCGTCTATATGGACACCATTGCTACGTTGGTGCTCCTATTATCCTGGGATCTGGTGTAGAATATGTAACCATTGATCTCATACCCCTTGAATGTCACAATTTCTTGTGATGTTCCCCGAGCCAAGCATTGCAGTAGTTCATCGTTTGACCCTTCCTCAAGGATGTATACAGGCAATTCACTGCCGAAAGAATCCATGTGCTTCAAGGTTATCCAACTCTCTGTCTTTCACAGTGAACTCAAGGTGTAGGACACTCTTGTCTTTGAAGGACATAGGGGCGACTATAGTTGATTGCTTGAGCAGTGAAATGTGCTTGCTTGAATGCAACAAGATCATTGCATGCAATGATTGCCTTCCTATTGTCCCTTTGCCCGTAGCCTCCCTCGTAATCGTGATATGGGGACGCCTTGATTGGATTTAGATCATTTATGTAATCAACACAAAACTCTATCACCTCCTCCGTCACGTAGCCCTCGGCAATGCAACCTTCGGGGCCGCGAAGCGATTCTGAGCGTGCTTCTTCAGGACACTCATGTACCTCTCGAAAGGGAACATGTTGTGCGAGATACTGTGTCAAGAATACCTATCTCCTTGACAAGGTGAGCGGTGAGATGAACCATGATATCAAAGAATGCATGAGGAAAGATCATCTCGAGGCTAACCAAACTTTGTACCACATCAACCTCCAACTTAGGCGGTTTAGTTGGTTCGACAACCTTCTGCGAAATGGCGTTAGGAAGGAACATAGCTTTGTGATTGTCCCCGCACCCACTCGGGCGATATACCTCGGCACTCACAGGAACAAGCTGTGTCATCAACACAAAGTCATGGATTTTAGGCCTTGGAGTTTGTTCTCTTTACGTGTTCTGAGTCTCTTTACATTTGAGGAGTATCCGAAGGGACCTTCACACTTTGTTCAAACACTCAATCATGTTTTTCTCTTCCTTGCTTGGAGTGTAGCTCGCAGGATGTAGATAAAGTTGTTTTGTCCTTCTTTGTTTTTTGGATGTAGGTCACTCCTCACCTCCATGTCTTAAAGGTCCTTCAGAGCTTGCAGTGTATCTTTCGATTTGCCGTACATATCTATGTAGCCTAGCAGGTTCAAGCAAACATTCTTCGTGATGTGCATGAAGTCAAGCGAGTGACAAACCTCCAAAACTTCCCAATACGGCAGGTCCCAAAATATTGATTTCTTCTTCCATGTGGGTGCATGACCATCCTCGTTCGGCATTGGTATGCTTCTAGGACCCTTCCCAAATACTACTTCCAGATCCTTTACCATAGCAAACACAAGTCGCCCATTACAATGCTGAGGCTTAACACAATTCTGTTTCCCAGTTAAATTCTTGCCTTTCCACCTTGAAGCATGACTGCGCGGGAAGAAACTGCGGTGGCCCATGTACACACACTTCCGAGAGTTTTTCGGTACATGCAGTCCGTTTCATCTATACCTTGGTGCGAGCTTTAAACCCTTTGACAGTTTGGTAGGACGAGTTCAGAGGCGAGCCAATCGTTGATTATTACAAACAACAATGCCGCAGTTGAAATACTATCTTTTGTACTCATCCCAAACCCAGTACACCATCCTCCCACAACTTCACAAGGTCTTCAACCAATGGTTTCAGTGAACGTCGATGTCGTTTCGGGTTGCCTTGACCCTTGATCAACAATGGCATCATGATGTACTTCCGCTTCATGCACGACCATGGAGGAATGTTATAGATGCAAAGCGTCCACGGGCGGAGTGCTATGGATCTCGCTCAACGCCCGACCGAAAGGATTCATCCCATCGATGCTCAACCCAAACCTTATGTTTCGACCTCATTTGCAAAGTTAGATGGCCCGATCGACTTTCCTCCACTGCGAGCCATCTGCAGGGTGTCTAACATCCGTCTACCTTACGCTCTTCTTCATGCCAACACATCATCTTGGCAAGCGAGCGTTTCAACAGGGATCACGGGAAAATACCACAATACTTTGGTGGAGTTCTCTTCTTCGTGCGATTCCCATCTAATTCACACGGATCGTCACGCGCACCTTATCTGGGATTCTTCACACCTTGGACAAACCTCGAAATCGGCATACTCATTGCGATCTGAGGATACAATCGTTAGGACATGCGTGTATCTTACGTACTTGCAATCCTAAAGGCGAGAGGACTCGCTTCGCTTCATCGTAGATTTAGGTAGAGTGTTACCTTAGGAAGCAACTTCTTTCTGTGATAACAAACCATTGAATGCCATGTCGACACACCGTTTGTGGCCTTCCATTGCATGAGTTCTAGTGTAATCTGTGACTTTTGTGGCCACATCCCACAGTTTGGGTACAAAGCGTTTTGTAGTCCTCTACCATGCTCTGAAACTTCTTGTATTGTCTTTCCTCTGTGAACTCTCCTCTCCTTCACGGGGCATCTGATCTAGCTCATCATCGCCAAACTTCGTCAATGTATCTTCCACGGACCCGTATTGAGTGGTGTCCGACTATCTTGTTGGCTCTATCTTCCTCTTATTTGTCTTCTTCATCGTCTTCTGTCGAATCGCCTCCGTTTCGCCATGGTGGGTCCAGCAGGTATAGTTTTCCATGAAATCTCTCGTGATCACATGCCTCATAACCATCCATCGTTCGGAGTGCTCCTTCTCATTCTTGCAGTCTACGCATGGACAACGTATGAAGCTTCCTTGAGCCAAGAATACAGCGGCGGCGTCGAGAAACTCCTTCATGCCATCTCACGAACTCTCTTGACCGAGCGGTCCGCATTGTACATCCATTGCGGTTCATCTACACCAATAAAAATAATAACAACATCTATCACAATATTTAATTAAAGCTAACTATGTCTAATAGTTTTGTATTTTTTAATCATTATGTATTCTTTTAACTAAAGCCAACTAATTATTTCTATTCTATCTGCATTTTTAAAAATAAAACTAACTAATTGTTACATGTTCATGCAAACCTTTTCTATCATTCCGCATTTTAATTTTACTAAATAAAAATTATTTTTACCTTTTCCCCACCTTTGTAATTTTTCATCGTTTCACATTTATTGTATTTCATTCCATACATCAAACAATATATCACCTTAAGAACAAAAAATAAGCCAACAACGAAAGCGATAATAATTCCCACAAGAACAAAACATGATTTCTCAACATCCAATGCACAAAAAACATCAATAGATAGGTGAGAAGGATGTCGACAACATGTTACTCACCTTAGGAACAATTAATTGAGACTAATAGCCTCAATTGAAAATTTTGGCACCTCCCCATGATCTGCTCTCGGCCCACCACTCTGTTTGTCGTGTAATGCGAGCTCGAGGAGGAAGATGGGGTTTAAATGCGTTGGAAGATGGGGTTTAAATCTGTTTGGGCCAGGAAGGGGTCTCTAGCGGTTCTACACCGAACGCTTCTAGATCTCTAGAAGCGGTTCTAGACACGAACCGCTTCTAGAGATGGGACTCCAGAAGGGGTTCGTGTCAAGAACCGCTTCTAGAGACCCCCTCCCGCCCGTTGCCCACGAACCGCTTATGGCACGTAGAGCACAAGCGGTGCGCACCTAACCGCTTGTGATAGACCGGTTGTGAAGGCCGGTTCTGTAGTAGTGAAGCACTACACGCATATGCACACATGAATGAATGTGTTTTCAGATGTAGACGACAAGAGGCAGTGGTGCTCATGAGCACGGTACTGGTTGGCCTCGTGAGCCATTTCTTCAATGGTTCTATCTTTTCTTTCTATGTCCAGGTCAAGCTTTTCCTTCAATTCTTTCTCTTTCACATCAATCTGTTTCAAAACAAAATGGTAAGCTTTACGTAGAAAAAAAATAGTATATGAAACTATTAGATAGCAAACAAGGTCACAAACCGCATCATATATTTCATCATTTTTTTCAAAATCTCCTTTCTTCCTGGGGATAACGTGGATGTGGACATGTGGAACTGTTTGGCCAGCTTGAGGACCATCCTGACAAGTGAAAATAGCTATCATTAAGGAACCGCTTCTTCTTAGTCCATATATTATTAAAAGGTACAGGTGAACAAGGTAATCAAATGTGGAACTAGAGTAAATGACCAAAGAGCAAGCTAGCAAACCTGATATGGCAGTGTAAAATGCAATTTTGGCAATTAACCTATTCTATTTTGTTTTGGATCCCAAGTAGCGGAATTTCCTGCGTAATTGTGTGACTAGATATTGCAACATGTTGTATTTGTCATATAACTCTATTGTCTTTTGAAAATGTAGTTATATTTGTTATGCAATTGTAATAGATATAATATCTATACATGATTAATAGATGTACACAGTTTAATACAGAATAGCATAAATACACAATATATAAGATCAAAATCATAAATAGCTGGTATACGACCACTTGATACAATAGTACAGTCAAGATTTATACTCTAAATGCACCCACTGCTACTCCCGGTTATTGTCTAGAGAAAATCTTGAATGGAATTGTTAGCGATGTAGTACTCGCTTCAATTCGTTAAATATAACAAAAGAGAGTAATGGCTCTCAACATATTTAGATTTTTTTAGTCACATCTGAATCCAACTGAACATGTTTTTAAGTATTAGCTCCAAGGTCAGACTCCACACAAACCCGTTCGGGGGCGCTGCATATTTTAAATAAGGAGCTCGGAGCGGTGATTCGTTGGGTTCCATTACGAAAAGTGTTAGCGCTCTCGAGCTGTCCACGTTTTGGACAGCCCACGGATGTGCGCTTGAGTACGATGAGTCGTGACATGAGGGTGTACGGGTTGGGATTCGGCGGTATTTCCTTGTCGTTCTCCTAGTGCATAACATAAGTGGTCGTCGTGCAGTCGTTGCGCTTGGAGAACAACGAGTTATGCTTGCGAATTCCACCAACAGCACGTCGCACATTACCGTATAAGCCCACATCTAGAAGGCTAAGCCAGAAATTTCTAAAGGAGGGCCTAAAAATAAAGTAAATATTTACTAATGATTGATATTTAAAGTTTAATATATAGTAAGTACAATATGTAACACTTATAACTTGTAGAAATTTCAAAGTTTCACATATATATATACACACACACACACACACATTGTTTTCATGAGTCATATATATATATATATATATATATATATATATATATATATATATATATATATATATATATATATATATATATATATATATTTTTATTTTCATGAGTGCAGGGCCGGGCCCACCACGCCCCATGGCTCGCCACTACCCACATCGGTGGGTGGGTAAGCTCTCCTATTTATCATGGCTTAAAGCTGTCTAAATCTGAAATTTGGATGCATGCATTGGCGTTATATAGTAAGCAATCTTTGGATGGAAGATCGGCGGTGGATGTCGATGGTTGGATGAAGTGCAGGAGACACCACGAGCGAGTGGATCGAGAAGGCTAGAGCATTCGTGGATGATGCTTTCAAGATTCCCGACCCTAATGCAGCGATCGTGTGGTGTCCTTAACGCTGCGTGCTCAAACAAGGAAGAGGGCGTAACATCCCAAATTTCGATCTTTTGTATAAAGTTAATTTAAATTAATTAATTTCAAAATTTGGTTTTTCCTTGGAGTTCTAATTACCTGGCATCCATATCCTTCTGAAATTGAAGTTTAATCCTTTACCGTCCATAAAATCAAATTCTCAATTTCGGTCCTTATTCGAGATTTCACCCGAGTTCCAAAATGCTCTAAAAATCCCGAAACATATTGCATTAGTTTCCAAATATTCCAAACAATTTTTAGGAATGTTCTCAAGATTTTTGGAATCTTTTTGCTATTTTATCTCTCGCGGTCTTACATCAAAATCAGTATATTCATTCCGGAATAATCTAAATTCCAAAATTCATCAAAATTCAGTGAAAATAATTTTATTGGGTTCCAAATAATCTCTAATATTTTTAGGAATTTTTCTAGGATTTTTAGATCATTTTTACTATTTTATTCCTCGCGCTTTTATCTCTTCATTTCTTCCAACCAATAGTACAGCGACACGTGGCGGGGTACTGTTCATCGTCTTCTTCCTCCCGACACTGCCGTGAGCAGAAATTTTCAGTTTTCACTCCAACTTCAAATGCTCATAACTTTTGCAATTCTCAACGAAATTGAATGAGGTCAGTTGCAAATCGTCGGTCTAGTTAAGGGCATTAATTCTCCTATAGTTTTCCCCTCTGAAATCAAGTGAAACGGAAGCTGCAAGCACTTCTTTGCCGTTTCTTGTTTTAGCCATAACTCTCTCGTTTCTTCGTCTCTCCGAGCGTGTGAGTACTCCAAACATGCGTATCGACGTTCTCTATTCTGTGCTCACCTTGCCCCTTTGGTTCTGTGTCATTTGCTATCCCAAAACTCAAGAAAACAGTACACCGACGTCCTCCAAAGACACCGGCGAGCCATCTTTTAGCTCCGGTGAGTTTTTCGGCGAACCAACCGCGTCACTTTGTGCCTTTCGCTTTCAGGAACACAACCATTCAATCGGATTTGATTTTCGTTGCAGATTGACTCCAAATTTTGAGTTTGTTCGTCGGGTTGTTCGTCGCTTCCGGTGTCGATTGCGGCCATTCCTGCTATCTCCTTCAAAATCCGACACCACCATTGGATTCGCGTCGTCGAGATCTTTCTGGTGCTCACTTTCCCCAACCTCTCCATCCTTTTCCTCTCTTACACAAACATCACCTACAGACGACTCTGTCGTTTGGCCATGCGAGCACTGTAGCTTCGAGAGTTACTGTAGCGATGCTACAGTACCATTTGTTATTTTTCGGATTTAATTAATCCGACAGCATTCAAACAATTATTTCTCCTCCGTCGTAACTCCGAATAAAGTGATTCCAATTGCTAAATTCATCTAAATTCATCCTCTATCTGTCAGTATTTTTATTATAATTTTTAGTATCTTTTAAATTTATTTTATTCTTTTCGTGTTCCGGTTTGCGCGTAGTCGAAGAAGCGGTCGTCATCGCTAACGAAGAAGAAGATCTTCAGTGCAGCGCATCGCACCTCATCGACGAAGGCAAGTCGTAGTCCTTTGATCATATTGAACCCATGTTTGCAAAAGTAATTTGTTTTATACAATTGCATGCTATTTGTGTATCCATGATTAGTTTACGGGAGTAGCTATTTACCTGATTGCCGGTATGCCACCTTGATTATTGGAATGCCATGAATCTATTGTTAACCCTAGGTTGGGTTGTTTACTAGTTGGACATAATTGTAGTACCAACATTGGGTTAACGTTAGCTATGCTTAGACTTGCTTAGTTATCGTTGGGATTCATATCACTGTGAACTAATGTTAATCTTGACCTAATGAGATATGGAATTGTGGTTGGTGGACCACCTTGTTGTAAAACTTGTTGTACCATGGTAGGGAATGCCATTGGTCTTGGTTGAACAAAATGTTTTCCCTCGAGCAAGTGATCGTGCGATAAAGGGTCTTTATCGAGGGCACATTGGGATGTGGTTGTCTTGCTTGAGATAATTTAAGGACTTAATCTTGTGCGCCATTGAATGGGCTAACTGCAGTGCAACCACAAGTCTGGTATGGAGCAGACCTGATCGATTAATTTGCAATGTTTAGTCTTGAGTCTTGCCAAATGTTTGTGTGGGTTTACGGTTGTATGGGTAGATTCACATGGCTCAAGAGGGGCCCGAGAAATGAAAACCTTAGAGGCGATGCAAGTTTAGGCGTGCATTGTAAAGACTTTGTCATGATATCTGCGACACACCAAAGGAAGTGTGTTAATATCGATTGCACTAAGAGATGTTCATGTCTTGTGGGTAAAGGCTGTACAATCTCTGCAGAGTGTAAAACTATTGAATAGCCGTGTCCTGGTCATAGACAAGCTTGGAATTTCACACGGGGTATAGAGTGTTTTCTTGAAATGTGGAATTGTTGGAATGGGAGCAGGGAGTTCCTTTGTTGTCTTGTTGTCTAAAACTATCTTTGTTAAATTGTGTGGTTGATACTTGTTTCAAATGATGTAGGGTGATGCCTCGTCATTACATTTCATGTTGTCTACTAGTTGATTTACGATTATTTATTATTGATTTATCAATCTGCTTTCAATCTATTTATTGTATTTAAATTCAAGTTATTGCTTTCTGCAAATGAACCATATGACTATCCTTTGACAAGCCGTGCATGAATATATTGCATCATTTTCCCTACGGCTTGTTGAGTACGTTTTGTACTCACGGCTTTACGCCCATGTTTTTCAGTAGCTGAGGAAGAACCAGGTAATGAATATCAAGAGGAGGAGTACTATGAAGACTACGTCGACTAGGAAGGCGTTCCCCAGACGATTGCCTGTGGCATGTCGAATGGCCCAAGTTATTTTATTTCCGCTGCAACAGTTTCACTTGTTTCTTAAGCTAAGAGGCATTGATGTATGAACCTTGACCATAAGGTCGTTTGCTTTAATCAATACTAATTTGCTTCTTCTTAGTTATTCGATGTATGGAATGATATGTCATCTATGTTTCCCTTGTGTGCACTAAGCGTGATCTTGGACTAGTCACGCATTATACAAGAGGGTTTCAGTTGCATATCCAGGGTCCCGACAGAGATAGTATCGAGAACCATATCATTGTGGGTCGCTTTCTTAGATTAGCATGGTCTTCAAAATTATTTTCTAAATCAAACCAAGAAATCGATATTTAATAGTTTGTCTATTCTCATCTTATTCTTAGGTTCTTATTCCTCTCCTTTGCTGAAATATTATTTTAAAATTTAAATTGATCTTATCTCATGAAATTTCTCAAACCTCAAGGCATCGCAGAAGAATCAAATCAAAGGAGAGCGTTGATCAAGTAAATGAAGAGTATGTCGGGAAGACTACCATATAAGATAGGTTGTGGTGCTCAGTGGTTTGAGCATTCCATTTCTTTTGGTTTGAATTCGTTTAGTCTCGTATACTAGGATTTTCGATTGCACGTGTGTCGGTATGTTGTACACTTGCCTCCCGACATGGTGTCACAACCATACCTTAGTTGGAAAGCTTTATTGTTTTTTTTATTTTGTAGCCTTTTTGGCTATGTCTTTAGTTGGTCTTTGTCCTTGGGTATTACCTTCTCCCTAGATGACCTTACCACTTATCTATTGCTTTTCCTCTTACCTATCAAACCCTTGTGCTCGTCGCGAGATGGTTGATACTCGTTCTAGAGCGATCATGATTACGCCAAGGATGCTAATGCTAATGCCAGTGCCAGCGCCAACCCACCACCACCTGCAGTGTCAGATCAGAACATAGGACATTTCTTGGCAGCCCAAACCCAGCTTATGAACACCATGATACAGAGCACATGAATAATATGATGAATCGGTAGAACCAAAGCTGCGATTGCTCACGCTAATTTATTGAACCGGCAAAATCAAAATTGCATTGTTGCTGCACCTCCCAGAGCTCGTCTGCGATCTAAGCTAGAAGAATTCATGAGGACTCGTCCCTACCTTCTCCAACTATTGAGAACCATTGGGCGAGATGGTGGATTCGTTCCATTGAGAAGAAGATTGCCATTGCTCGATGCATAGATCAAGAGAAGGTTCTTTATGCCGCTCATAAGTTATAAAGCACCGCCGTTGAATGGAGGAAAACTGGTGCCACCCTTTGATGACCCCCAAACCATCACAGGTTCTCGATTTGATATGAACCAAGGTTGTCCAGAGATTAAGATATTAATCGGAGGGTAGAATTCCTAGCCAACCTCATTGTCCTAGACACCAAGTCCTTAGATGTGATCCTAGGAATGGATTGGCTCTCCAAAACCAAGCAGTTTTGGATTGTGGAAGCAGAGATCACATTAACGATCGAGATGGAACCAAATTAAAGTTTCAAGTACGCCGCGGTCGATCAAGGAATAAAAGTTTGTAGTGCCAAAGAATAAATTTGGAAGATGTGCCAATTGCGAGAGATTTTCTGATGTGTTTCAGGAAAGTTGCTCGTATGCCAGAGATAGAGACATAGAGTTCTTGATTGAGCTAATTCACAGAACATCACCCATTTGCGAGAGGCCGACATGCGGATGCACGCTAATGAGTTAGCGAAGTGAAGAAGCGAGATCAAGGAGCTGCAAGATCAAGGTTTTGTTAGACCGAGTTCTTGCCATGTAGAGAGCCCTAGTTCTTCTAGTTGAAAAAGAAGGATGGAACTTCGGAGGATGTGTGTGGATTATCGTGCTCTCAATGAAATCACCATCAAGAATAAGTACCCTCGCCAAGAATTGATGATTTTTTTGACCGACTTCAAGGGCAGTGTTCTCAAAAATTGACTTGAGGTCAGTTACCATCGGATGAAGATTCAGAAGAGGATATCCCCAAACAAATTTTCGTGACTCGGTATGAGCGATATGAGTATACCGTGATGTCTTTTGTTTTGACCAATGCCCCGCCTATTTCCTAACCACGATGAATAAAGTATTTATGGAATATCTAGACAAGTTTGTCGTTGTCTTTATTGATGACATTCGGTCTACTCCAAGAGTGAGGAAGAACATGAGGATCACTTGCGGAAAGTATTGATGAAGCTAAGAGAACATCAATTCTATGCCAAGTTCGGTGAAATGTGAGTTGGATGAAAGAGAGTTGCTTTCCTAGGTCATGCTATATCGGTAGAAGGTGTCGCTGTTGACCCGGTAAAGTGAGGGATGTGCTCGATTGGGAGTCGCCAAGGCAGGTAACCCAAGTCGAAGTTTTCTTGGAGTGGCGGGTGTCGGTACCCTGCTTAATGGTACCCTCTCCACCACATAAAGTACAATCCACGTGGCGGTCCTGCCAATCGGGCGGGCGATCACGCCGCAGAAGCAGGCGCCGATCCATCGTGAAGCGCCCGGCGAGCAGGTGGCGACACGCCTTGCTCGCCCGGCGCCCGATCCACATGGCGGGTGTGGCGAGCAATTGGGCGAGGCATACTGCAAATCCTTACGCAAAACAAAAAAAATGGCGCTGGTGGCTTCACCTCGAAGGCTCCTTAGTCGCCGTCTTAGTGTCGAGAATGGCGAGCTGCCACCCACAATGAGCTTATCTGTTACACAAGGTTTACTGCAACAAACCCATTCCTCTGGCGCCTCTCACCTACATCACGAAGGGGTCCCATCCGCTTGAATCGGGCAAAACACGCCCGAGGGCATTTAATGAGGTACGGAGGAGCAGGACAACACAGGAAGGAGCATTAAATGTGTTTAGATCAGACATGATGACCCTCCTTGTACCTACCCCGTTAGCCTGGTCTATATAAGGGCCCTCGGGTGCATGGGGAAGGGGGATCCGGGATCAATCGACCAAGCAATACTAGAAAAGGCTAGCGAAGAGCTTGTAACTCAAGAACTACAGACTTGACTCAAAAACATCCCATAAGAAATTTAGCGGGACGTAAAGGCTATTACCCTTCTCACAAGGGGCACAGAACACAGGTAAAAATCTCTTGTTCTTCCTAGTTCATAGATGCTGAAAACCCTCCGCGTGAGAGTCCTCTAGGGTTTTCACCCTCTCGATTAACTGTATTGCGAGACACCTCATATGCAGACAAAACCCGATGCATAGATCACGGGTCATTGTCAGTGGAATACGCCCGGCAGTAGCGCCAGTGGGGGGCTAGTGGTTGGCTTTTCCCGCCAACTCCCCGTGAAGTTTCGGTGTTCCTTTGCTTTCGAGCAAGCAAGCCGCGCATCGAAAGATGGCGGGCTCTCATCGCCAAGATCAAGCTGGTTAAGTGGTGTTGAAGCCTCCGCAGATCTGCATGGCGAGGAGGATCACCTCGACCCGCCTCGCGGTGGCGGCCTCGCTCCCGTGGATCGGCGGGGCCTCCTGTCTGCGATGGCTTGCCATGGAGGCGGCCACCCCTGACTCAAAACACCCGACTGTCCGTCTGCCTCTTGGACCACCCTCGGTGGAACTTGCAGAGACTCTCGGCCACTCAGGTTTCCGGAGCATCGCCCGTCTCTGTGGATGCTTGGCCCGGCTAGTAGGGCCCCAGAGCCAGCGCGGGCACAGTTAGTGCGATAGTGCAGGGGCGCATGCTTTGAGCGCACCAGAAGCGTCGGCCGCCCGACAAAAGGTAGTCGTGGCCAAAGGTAGGCTGACCGGGCGAGGAGAAGCTGGGCGCCGGTCCCGGCTCAGCGATGAGCCGTGGGGACTTTAGAGTCGCACTTTGATGAAAACCGCTTACAGGCGGTATGACTGACCTCCTTGCAGCCGCTTGCCGCGCCCGCTGACCACGAGGCGCCGCCAGAAGCGAGATAGTCTCCGGCGGTGAGAGTTCCCAAGGCTCTCATTCCGGACCAAGGAGGAGGTTCACTCCTCGACTAACAGGAAGCAGTGCCAGGCCGTCGGCGGTCTCGGGCCAAGGCTCTGGCGGCGGTTGGGTTCCCTCGGCTCGGGTGCCGAGCTTTCATCGCCATTGCGCTTACGTGGTGTGGCAAGCAGTTTCACCGGCATCCATGGAGAAGTAATGTATGGCACCACCAACCCGGAGGAGTTCTTACAAATATACACGGCCAGAAGTCTGCGAAAGCGGTGGATCTGAAAAGGTCATGCGCCAATTACCTTCATTCGGCTTGGCCAGACTTCTGCCGTTCTTGGTTGATGAATCTCCCTAGAATCATGTGCACTCGTGGGGGGAGAGTTGTCTTGCCACCTCTTGTCGCCAACTTGTGAGGTCCTTATACGCAACCGAGCGTAGAGGATGACCTCCACGCCCTAGAGCAGAGAGAGGGGAGTCGCAGGTGACTTCATTCGCGGTTCACACGTCGCTGCACACGATCCCCATATTTACGGAGCGTCCGGTTGTTATACGCCCGGAGGGGGCGCGGCGTGATCAAGAAGATGAAGAGAAGATGGCTACCTGCACCATCGATACTCACCTCCGAAGCTTTTCTCTCCTCGCACACAAGTGTGCGCCGGACATGAAACAAGGCTGGCAGCGCGCTCCCCTGGTGGCCGAGGCAAGGATGATGGCCGGACCTCGAAGATTCCGCCAGTCTGAGCAAGAAAGCGGAGCGTGAGGGCAGAGAGACCAAAGGCGGTCTTGGCTGTCGAGTGCGATGAAGAAGATCCGCGCTGGCTAAAGCGCACCGCCGGACCCGCAAGCATGAGCGATCGCCGTGGCCGGCGTGATAACTCGCCGATTGATCGGCGTGAGACCCGTCGTGACCCGGCGCGAAGATCGCCGTGGTCGTTCAAAGCGCATCGCCGCTTGAGCGTAAGGAGGGCGAACTCTAATGCCCATCCACAGGACTAACACGCCGCGACACTCGACGGATGTCGAGTCCAGTAAATAGGATAGGTGGAAGCGGCGGCTCAGGCGCCGCCAACATGATGATCGAGATGAAGATCCGCCCTGGCGCTTTCAGCGAAAGCGGATCACACTGTGGCATACATCTATGGTGGTTCATCCACCATTCCTTCTAACTTCCGCCTATAAGCGGCTCAAGAGGAGGTGTGCGCCACGGCGTCGAGCTTCGGTGGTCGGACCTCGAAATGGTCGAACAAGCGATCACCTTCGGGCCGGGCCGACCACCCGAGCACTCCAGCGATAGGGCCTCTCCGTCGTGGTAGCACCCACGGTCCGGAATGTGCTGGTAGGGCGGAGTTGAGTCGTGGGCGGAGGTAGCTCCTCAACCTCATCTGCTGTCGCGGCATTCATGGCGCCGCAAATCCCGAGACATGATTTGCGCCGAAACCTGCCGTTTCTTGAGGTAGCCCAGTCACGGGCTCGTTCCCCAGGTCAAGTTTGCCTCCGTCACTTTCGGGAGAAGGATAACTACCGCACCGGAGATGGTGGACTTCGAGGCCGATTTCGACCTCCCATATAGCGCCTTACTTGGCGCGGCCGGCGTTGGTCAAGTTCATGGCGATTACCCACCACGCTTACATGGTGGTGAAGATGCCCGAGCCAATGCGCCCCATTGTCCTCACCGTGTGGATGAGGTCGGAGCCTGCATGGCGCCTGGCGGTGCTTGGGATCTGGCCGGTGCTGCCACTTGCATCGGCCGCGGCACGCCACTTCCTCGGGAGCCCCTCGAGCCGGACCAGTGCCTGGCGCCAGCTCCGCGGTGAGGTTAAGGTGGTCGCATGAGCGGAAGTGGCGAACGAAGCTATCAAGCTTGCAACATCGGGCGCCAACCTCGGCGCCAAATAGGAAAACGCTTTCGTCACCTCTCTCGATCAAGCGCTTGAGCGTGTTCGCTGGCAACCGCGGAAACATGATTTGGGGTCCCCTGAAGGAGTTGATCGAGCCAGCCGATTAACTGGCAACGCTGATCGGCGCTTTGATCCGTGCAGAAGGTCCGGACGGTAGGCGTTGGTAACGCAGGACGCCATTCGAGAGGAGGTGGAGAAGGCTGCCGAGCGGAAGTCTCTTTATCCTCTGAGTGGCTCGCCAACCCCGTGCTCGCTCAAGAAATTCAACGGGAGGTGGCGATGTGTGTTGATTTCACCGACCTCAACAAGGCCTCAAGGATCCTTATCCGCCGCTGGTCGCACTCATCGAGATTCCACAATAGGGTGTGAGTTGTCAGTGCTTTTTGGATGCGCATCGGGTACCACCATATTAGCATGGCGCTCAAGATGAAGAAAAGATCATGGTAACTCCCTAACCAGCGATATTGTTATGTAAGGATGGCTTTTGGTTTAAAGAATGTCTGGTTCTACTTATCAGCAAGCTATGCATATTACTTTCGCCCTCAGATAGGGCGAACCTTTGAGGTGTACGCGTGATGACTTGGTGGTGAAAATCAAAAGAGTGAAGAAATGATCCAAGACCGGAGGAAACCTTTGCTAACCTCCCTGATGAATTGTCGTCGAAGCTCAACCGAAAAAGTGCGTTAGTTCGTGCCCCTCCGCAAGCTCTTGGGCTTTCGGTGTCCACCGCATCGGGTTAATCTCGATAAGATATCGCCATCGAGCACATGAAGCCGCCAGCCATGCGACTCAAGCAAGTTCAGGCGGTCCGGCCGTCGCCTTGCCTCCACGGGCGATCTATTGTTCGCTTGGGAGAACGGCCTCGCCCTGCTCGTTGTTAAAAAAGACTAACCATTTTGAATGGACGGAGGAAGCACATAAGGCATTTGAAGGCCCTGGCAAGATTTCTCCTCCCTGTTGGTTTCAACACGCAAGAAGACTTTTTTTTAGATATCGCCGCCACCCCGAGGTGGTGAGCGCAGTTGTTGGTTCTGCGAGAGGAAGGCGCCCGTAAGCCGGTCTACTATATCAATGAAGGTGTTACATGAAGTAAAACCCAGATCCTCAAGCTCGTAAGATGTTTGTATATGCGGTCCCGGGTTATGCCCGTAGTCATGACACTATTTTCGGGGCGAAATCACCGTCACATACTGCCTATCCTCGGGAAATTCTTCACAATCGTAGAAGCCGTCGATTGCTAAATGGTCGGTGGAGCCGGGGAATTTAATATCAAATTTGTGCCCCGCACCGCCATCAAGAGTCAAAGTTGGCGAATTCGTCACGAGTGGACTCTCGCCACTCTCGAAGTGGGAAGCGCCCGCCGCCTTCCCCGACGTTATTTTTGATGGGTCCTTCAGCCGAAGGCGCGGGGGCCAAGGTCCTGGTCTCCCTTTAGACGGTGACACCCTCCAAGATGTGGTCGCCCTCGAATTCAAGGCCACCAACAACATTGCCGAGTATGAAGGTTCATCGCTGGCGCACATCGCTTCCGGTACATGGGCATTAGGCGCTCCAAGTCAAAGGAGACTCCTCGCTAGTCATTAATCACACGGAAGGAGTTCCACTGTTCCGACTCCACCATGGCGGCGCATTCATGGGGTCCAAGAATGGAGCGCCATTTTGAAGGTCCGGGGTATATTCATATCCCCGGCATGACAACCACCTTTTGGCGGACGTCCTTACCTGCATCCTCAAGGGCCTCGTTCCGGCCGGGGTCTTCGAAGAAAGACTATCGCGATCATTCATCGCAGCCCACTTATCTGTGGGGATGATGGTGTCACGTCCGCAGCCCACGCTTCAGTGGGGGACGACGCAAGGTTGCTGCGGGCTCCGGCCAAGTGGGGAAGGCGGTGCACACACGGCCTCCAATTCTGTGGAGGGAAGGCAGCGTGCTCCACCTCAAATTTCTGTGTCCCGGAGGGAAGACGGCAGTGCTGCCGAGGCAGCGCCAGGGGAAAAGCTCGCCAAACGAGTACCCGGCGAAAGCATCGAGTGGTCGCCACCCTTGGGAAGGAAGATCGATGGATGGACCCTATCCTCGCCTTCCTACGTGACCAAGTGATCCCCGATTTATGATGCCTCAAATTGAGAAGATTGCACGAAGGCTGTGCTATACTGCAGGTGGGGACCTATATCGCAGAGCGTAAACGGAGTTCTACTCAAGTGCATCACTTTCGGGAAGAGGGGAGCACTTACTCTCGACATCCATGGAGGCGCAAAGGGAGCCATATGTCCGTCAACTCTAGTCGGCAAGGCGCTTCGCCAAGGATTTTATTGGCCTACCGCCTCCGTGATGCTTAGCGAAGCCGTGAGGACGCAAAGCTTGTCCGGCTTCCAGTAAACCCAATCACCAGCCCAGTTCGCAAACCATCCCACTCTCCTCGCCATTCATGTCCGGGGCCGATATCCCGGTCTGTTCTGCTGGCACGTGGGGCTTCACCCACCTCTTTGTAGCCATCGACAAGTTCACCAAGTGGTCGGCCGGGCAAGGCGGGCTATCACGCCACGCCGCCGTTAAGTTCATGCGCGATCTTCACCGCTTGGAGTCGCTAACGATCATCACCGCATAACGCACCTGGGCTCACCAATAGCGCTTTTTCTCGAGTTCTGTGAAGAAATGGGCACCAAGGTATGTTTCGCTTTCTGTGGCCCATCCCATGAGCAATGGTTGCGAACGCGCCAATGCGCCGGCATCAAGGGCCTCAAGACAAGGGCGCTTTGATCGACTCCACAAGCCGGGTGCAAGATGGACGGAGGAACTTCCCTGGCGGTGCTGTGGTCGCTTCGCGACCACGCCCACCGCATGCGACCGGGCGAGACACCCTTCTTCTGTGTATGGCGCCGGGCATTGCGCCCTCCGAGTCCGGGCGGCTCTCGCCAAGGCCTCCGCCTTCAATGAGGAAGACCAAGAAGACCTCCGCGAGAAGAGGTAAACCTCCCGGAGGAGGTCTTGCGGATCGGGCCGCTTTGCGCGCCGCTTGGATTATCGCGAAAGCCTCAGCGATACCACGCCACCCGTCCTCGAGAGAACATCAAGGTGGGTGACTGGTCTTGGCAGACCAGACGCATGACGCCGGGATTGCATAAGCCGCCTCTTGTGGAGGGGCCCTTCAAGGTGGTCTCAGATTCTCGCACGGGCGTACGGTTGGCCAATCGAGGCGGCGAGGAGTCGGCGAACTCCTACAACATCGAGCCGCTTCGAAAGTTCTATCCTTAAGGGAATTGTAAGTACTCAGCCGCTTGCTCCGGTCCAATTCGAGGTACGCCCCTCTCCTACCGGTCGCAATGGTCACGCGGTCAAGAGGGTCTGCTATTCGGAAAGCTCTTTTTGCTTCACCATTATTGTTCCTCTTCGCTGTGCTTTGAGGGCAATTACGCGCATGTATGTCGCTGGTTCTCAGACGCTTGCTAATTCCTTCGTGAAGTCCATGACGATCCTCGCACTGTATACGCTTAGCCCGGCGATCGGGGCGGGCTGGGTACGCAGCCGACGCTGCTCAGACACCTCGGTTGGCTCCTCGGCACCGCTATCGTCATCATGAAAGCGCCGGCCTAATCGCCACCCCCGTAAACTCTCGCCGCTGGCACACGCTACCGCTGCTTGATTTCTTAGGCACCACAAGGACTTAGAATCCAAACAGTATGCAGCCAGACATTTCATGTCGACTTAGGATGTTTTGAGCTTACCTTGCGATACCTTTCCGTATGTGCACTCACCTTTCGATAGTCGCTCCCAGACGCCGTGGGTAAGCATAAAGATGTCGGGCTTATTTCCACGAAAAGGCCCTCGCCTTCGCTGTTGCCCAAAGGCTTGGGGTCGCCGCCAAAGCCCAGTTGCCGTCAAATCAGCCCAATGTGCTCGGCGGCCCGCCTGGTATTCGTCGCCTGGCCGCCTGTAAGGTCGGGTCGCCTGGTTGCCTTGGCCGCTACGCCCGAAGGTTCAAGTCTGCCGCCTAAAGGTCCAAGTCGCCATCTCAAGGGCGTATGAAACAAGATAAGCGCTTTATACCGTGATTTAGGCCATTTCACGATCATATCCTAAGATGGGTCGAACTCACGCGTGATTATCGCAAGTATTGGAAAACCAACGCTCCTCATGATAAAAGAAGATGTGCTATGTTAACGTCCCATGAGACCAAGTCATCGAGTGTCGGGCTAGACACAATGCTCAAGACGCTCCATACGCCTCGGGTTGGTTTCTATGAAGCAATCACCGGTCGCCTCCGCTTGAGTGTTGCCGGCCTAAGAGCACTTCCGAGAACTTGCAGTTTCGCCAACGTACGCCAGAGCATATTTTTCGAGCAATCATCGTGGTCTAAGTTCCGGAAGGCTCAAACCGCGATAGTCTCGAAGGCAGAAACTCGACGCTTAAGGCCTTGCCGTGTGTTCTATGCTCCTTGTTCGATTTAAGGCGCTACCACATTTTATGTGGTCCTTATAACTGTGGCTTACATCACGGCAAGTACATGAAATCACTTGGCAGACTTAGAAACGCTACCTCAATTAGATGTTTTCAAAAGTGTTTTGCTAAGTCAAATGACGGCCGTCCGACAAGCAAATGTAGTGAATTCAAGCATGCAAGAATAAGCAAACACATGAATGACGATTAAATGTCTAATATTCATCCAGAAGTTGTCCAAGGTTTTTCTGGACGCAATTTCACCGATAGAAGCAACAAAACAAGCTGGCATATGCAGGTAATTTTAACTAAGAAATATTCAAAGTTTATCGCGCATATGTAATAGATGAAAGTAAAATGAAGACAAAACAAAAGAACAACACTGGCAGTTTCGGCTCATCACCGTTGCCGCACGAAGTCAAGCTTCGTCGTCGCCTTCGCTTCCGCCGCCAGGGGGTGGAGACGCCCATGATCGGCCGGTTCACGGCAACTTGATCCGGCCATGTGTTCGGCGGCCGCGCAGACCAAGGCCCGCCGGGCAACGCTCTCGACGCTTACGGTATCACCACCGCCATTGATCGGCGGCGCCACGGGTCGGGCGCAGCTGGCCGTAATGTGGGTCGCGGTCATGATCGCGACTCACGCCCTTCTCAAGTGAGCGAAGCGGCGTGGCTTGGCAGTTCCCTCGGAGCGCCTCGCGCCTCGGTTGGTCGCGGGCGAATCGCAGCGTGAGTCTCTCCGCAGGTGTGTTGGCGCCACACTTTCAAGGGTTCCGTGCACCTTTTAGTGCGCTGGAATGCCTTCTTGAGCATGAGCGGATAGGTTGCGCCGCAGCGAAGCGACTCCACCCGAGGTCTTCAAAGACCGCTCGCCCTCTTCCGCTCTGCTTCGCTTTCTCGCTCATACCGCATGGCGGGTCGATCGTCCTCTCTCGCACTAATGTCGCCTGCCGCCGCTTTCGCCCGGCTGCAAAGAAATTACCTTCACCGACGCCAAGCGTTCGGTAGTCTTGGCCCGCGTGCTCGGGCGGCTTCGACGAGGGTGTTGCCGAATCGCGCTCAAGATCGCCGAGCCGGGTGAAGATCTCGACGTGGCGCGGCGGGGGTATGGCGGCGGAGGCTTGGAGCCCGGAGGCGCTGCCTCGGGTTGGCCTCCGCGTTTCCGTGTTCGGCGGCAACGGAGGCGCTGGGTAGGCGCTCTCGCCTCGCTTGGTGCTAGGCGCCATTGGCGCCGAGGAGCCTACCCTGGCGGCACCTCAGCGAGCCCGGCCGCCGGAAGCGCTGCACCACCATGGTGAATGGTGGCTCGGGTCCGTGGCCGGAGGTGTCGGCACCGCGATCGCGCGGCGGAGCCGGGAGATGGTACCGAGCTGGCGCGCCGGAGGCTGTGGCATCAGAGGCGAAATCCAGAGTGGGGCGTTTGTATTGCCGCTTAGGAAGACTACCGCCGCAGCAGGCTAGCGGCGGGAGGAGTTTGTTCTGGCCCGCCTCTTAGGGTCCGAACCTGCGGGTATCCGGCACCGGTCGCTTGCCCGGGCTGCCGGTGGGGGCCGGTCTTGATCACCAACGGCCTGGGTGGTACCACGGCGACTTCGGAGTCCATTAGCGGGAGCCGCCGACGTGTTCAGCGCGCTCCACAGACGGCAGTCGTATGCAGCGGTCGAGCTACCGTAGGCTGAAAGATGAATCGCCGACGCGACAGCAGATCAAGACGAGAGCCATCTTCCGATGATTATATCCTCCAAGTTTCCGCCACCGTAAAAGGCAAAGGAAATTACCGCTGTTAGTAGAGCCACAGAAAGAACACGGGCGCAGTAAAAGAAAAACAAAGAAAGAATGAAGACTTACGCCGGCACACGGCGTAGTGCTATCATCGTCGCCGAGTATCTTGCTATGCTTTGGGCGGTGGCGGCGCGCAGCGGGCTAACCTCCGGATGCGGTCCTGTGCCACCATCGCTCCGAAGATCCGCTGACCGCGCATTGCTGATGCGGGCGCCATGGTAAGTGATTTCCGCCGCCTCGACCGGCCTAATTCCGGCCAGAGGCCTCCGCTTCGGCAACTCCTAAGGCGTCGATCTCATTGGGTCGTTGCTGATTTATGCCCTGTCCCGTCACGCCATGCCTTCCAGCTTGATTTGGGTTGACGGCGGCGTAGTGGGAGGCCATCCCATCTCAAGACGAAAGTAGTAACTCCCCACTACCTCATTGGTTTGTGGAGGCGCGAGGAAGAAGAAGTAGGAAGAGAGGAAGGTTCGGATTACTTCCCCATGAACATCTCCCGCGAGGTATGCGAAGATGGAAAGAAAAATGATGGAGTTGGGGGAAAGGTGAAGATGGTGGATCCCAGAGAAATGGAGTACGGTGGAGAAAAAATCGGGTAAGGGCGGGACCAAACCCGCCATCGCTCTAAGTGTGTATGATGATCTCGCTCAAAGGCACCGTGGCGCATGTCCTCGCCCGAAGCGAAGGTGCCCTCCGGCGCTATGACTATTATTCTTCACCGCGAGAGTATCCGCGGTCGGCAGAATGGGCCGCCATGGAATCAAAGAAGACGAAGAGCTCGGGGAAAAAGAGGCGAGGAACAAGAAGGCAAAGTGCGCAAAAGGTATATGCGGAACCGCCGATATAGATGCATCTATATATGCGCATTCACCCGACGGCCTCGCGAAGAGACAGAGTTATGCGCCGCTTTGTCCCGAGGGAAAACCGCAGGATACGCTACAGAACCGGCGGCGTAGATCTCATGAGCGTGGCCCCGCCAAGAGCGCGCTTAAGCGTTAAGGCATTAAATGAAGGTTCTAAAGCAGAGTCTTAGGCTCGCGCCTAGGGCAGGGCTACGGCTATCACAACGACTACACGCTTAGGGTACCTCTCCACCGAGTAAAGTACGGAATCCACGTGGCGCGTTCGGCAATCGGGCGCGGCGATCACGTTCCGCCGGGCGCGCCGATCCACGAGCGCCGGCGAAAGCAGTGGGCGAGCACGCCCGCCGCCGGCGCCTACCCACGGGCGGTGGCGCAGCAATTACGAGGACGCCTCCGCCCCGCCGCAAGGCAAAAAAATGGGCGCGGTGGCTTAACGCCTCGAAGGCCTTTCCGCCGCACCAGATCCGTCGAATGGCAGCCCGCCACAACAGTTTATCGCCTGCAAGGGTTTCGTCAACAAACCCATTCCTCCGACGCCTCACCTACTCCACGAAGGGTCCCATCCGCTGACCGCAAAGGCACGCGAGGCATTTAATGAGGCCGGAGGAACGGACAACACGGAAGGAGCATTAAATGTGTTTAGATCAGCATGATGACCCTCCTTGTACCTACCCCTGCTAGCCCGGTCTATATAAGGGCCCTCGTGCATGGGGAAGGGGGATCCGGATCAATCGACCAAGCAATACTAGAAAAGGCTAGCGTAAGAGCTTGTAACTCAAGAACTCTATATCGACTCAAAACATCCCATAAGAAATTTAGCAGACGTAAGGCTATTACCCTTTCTCACAAGGGGCCCAACTCGGTAAAAATCTCTTGTTCTTCCTAGTTCATAGACGCCAAACCTCCGCGGGAGTCCTCTAGGTTTTCACCTCTCGATTAGCCACCGCTGAAGACGTTTCATACCGAACAAAACCCTATTCAGAGATCACGGGCCTGTCCGGTGGAATACGCCGACAATGAGGATATTATCGCCGCTTATAGAAGGTTTTTCCAAAAGCTAGGTCGCCACTCACCTTTTGAAAAAGGAGAAGAAATTTGCTTGGACATCGAGTGTGAGCGAAGTTTTCAAGAGCTAAAGAAGTGTTTGACAACCGCCTCAAAGACTTATTTTGCCGATATCGTGAAGGATTTTGAGATATTTTGTGATGCATCCCGTCAAGGACCTTGCCAGTGTCCTAATACAAGATAAGAAGGTTGTGGCATATGCTTCACATCAACTAAGACCACATGAAGTCAACTATCCGACCCATGATTTGGAATTGGCTGTCGAGTGCATGCTTTAAAGATTTGGCGCCATTACCTCATCGGTAATCGTCTGGAGGTTTATACGATCATAAGAGCCTAAAGTACATTTTACTCAACTGATCTCAATATGAGGCAAAGAAGATGGTTGGAATTGATCAAGGATTATGACATTGGTATTCATTATCATCCAGGCAAAGCCAATGTCGTAGCTGATGCTTTGAGCAGAAAGAGTTACTGTAATATCCTGATGATTAAAGAAAATCAACCAGCTCTTTATGAGGAATTTCAGAAGCTTAGTCTAGAAGTGGTTCAAGAAGGTTATTTGGCTACTTTGGAAGTGTGTCCAACATTGGAAGATCATATTCGAGAAGCCCAAGTTGATGACGCTGATATCAAAGAGATCAAGAGTAATATGAAGAAAGGAAAAGCCCTGTGTTTCATCAAGATGAAAAGGGTATCTTGGTATGAGAGTCGACGAAATTCGATTAGAAAGAGCTAAGGAGCTATTACTCAAAGAAGCGACGAGACTTTGTATTCCATACACCCCGAAGTACCAAGATGTATCAAAATCTCAAGGAAAGGTATTGGTGGCCTAGCATGAAGCGTGAGATTGCGTAATACGTTGCTCAGGTGATGTCTACCGAAGGTCAAAGCGAGCATCGAGACCAAAGAGTTACTTCACCATTGAAAATTCCAGAGTGGAAATGGGAAGAAATTGGTATGGATTTTATTACCGACTTCCTAAAACCCAAGCGTGTTATGATTCGATCCGGTGATAGTGGATCGATTGACTAAGGTAGCTCACTTTATTCCAGCTTAAGACTACCTACACCGGAGATAAATTGGCGTAATTATATATGTCAAGGATTGTCGGTCTTCACGGAGTGCCTAAGAAGGTTGTTCCATAGAGGAACCCGCTTACCTCTCGCTTTTTAAGTGTAGTTTGCATGAAGCGATGGGAACTCATCTCGAAGTTCAAGATCGCCATCATCCTCAAACCGATGATGACATGTGAGCGAGTGAATCGATTCTTGAGGATATGCTAAGAGCCTGTGGCCTTTAACCTATGGTGCTAAGGGACAAGTGTTTGCCATATGCGAGTTTTCTTACAACAACAAATATCGTGCCACCGCAAATGTCTCCTTTTGAAGCATTATATGGAAGGAAGTGCGAACCCTCTCAATTGGAAAGAGACTGGAGAAAGACAGCTTATTTGGTCCTACCATATTGCAAGAAGTCAATAGCAAGTGCAAGCAATTCGAGACAAGTTGAAGATAGCTCAAAGCGCATGTAAGAGTTATGCGATAATCGCCGCCAGATTTGAGTTTCAACCCAATGATTATGTGTATCTTAGAGTCACCCTCCGAAAGGAGTTAAGAGATTTCAAGTAAAAGGAAAGCTTGCCCTAGATATGTGGGACCGCTCAAAGTTCTGGAACGAAGAGGATAAGTTGCTTACAAACTCGAAGTTGCCTCACTTTTGCTGAATTCATGATGTGTTCCACGGTCGCAATTGAAGAAGTGCTCATGAAAGTGCTGAAGAACAGATGCCATTGGAAGCCATCGATTTGGTAAGAGGATCTCACCTACAAGGAGCAAATGAAGATTTTGGAAGTTGCAGTAACGATCACCGTAAGCAAGATCAACCGCTTCGCAAAGTCCAAAGGAGCAATCATTCGAAGATGAAGCTACTTGGGAGCGAGAAGAGGATCTGAAGTCCGAGTTTCCCCACCTATTCTCTAGTTATCCGAATCTCGGTCGAGATTCCATTTATGGGAGGTTCAGAACATCCCAAATTTCGATCTTTTGTATAAAGTTAATTTAAATTAATTAATTTCAAAATTTGGTTTTTCCTTGAAGTTCTAATTAACCTGGCATCCATATCCTTCTGAAATTGAGTTTAATCCTTTACCGTCTGCAAAATCAAATTCTCAATTCCGGTCCTTATTCGAAATTTCACCCGAGTTCCAAAATGCTCTAAAAATCCCGAAACATATTGCATTAGGTTCCAAATATTCCAAACAATTTTTAGGAATTTTCTCAAGATTTTTGGAATCTTTTTGCTATTTTATCTCTCCGGGTCTTACATCAAAATCAGTATATTCATTCCGGAATAATCTAAATTCCAAAATTCGTCAAAATTCAGTGAAAATAATTTTATTGGGTTCCAAATAATCTCTAATATTTTTAGGAATTTTTCTAGGATTTTTAGATCATTTTTACTATTTTATTTCTCGCGCTTTTATCTCTTCATTTCTTCCGACCAATAGTACAGCGACACGTGGCGGGTACTGTTCATCGTCTTTTCCTCCCGACAATGCCATGAGCAGAAATTTTCAGTTTTACTCCAACTTCAAATGCTCATAACTTTTGCAATTCTCAAAGAAATTGAATGAGGTCAGTTGCAAATCGTCGGTCTAGTTAAGGGCATTAATTCTCCTGTAGTTTTCCCCTCTGAAATCAAGTGAAACGGAAGCTGCAAGCACTTCTTTGCCGTTTCTTGTTTTAGCCAAAACTCTCTCGTTTCTTCGTGTCTCCGAGCGTGTGAGTACTCCAAACATGCGTATCGACGTCCTCTACACCGTGCTCACCTTGCTCCTTTGGTTCTGTGTCATTTGCTATCCCAAAACTCAAGAAAACAGTACACCGACGTCCTCCAAAGACACCGGCGAGCCATCTTTTGCTCCGGTGAGTTTTCCGGCGAACCAACCGCGTCACTTTGTGCCTTTCGCTTCCAGGAACACAACCATTCAATCGGATTTGATTTTCGTTGCAGATTGACTCCAAATTTTGAGTTTGTTCGTCGGGTTGTTCGTCGCTTCCGGTGTCGATTGCGGCCATTCCTGCCATCTCCTTCAAAATTCGACACCACCGTTGGATTCGCGTCGTCGAGATCTTTCTGGTGCTCACTTTCCCCAACCTCTCCATCCTTTTCCTCTCTTACACAAACATCACCTACAGACGACTCTGTCGTTTGGCCATGCGAGCACTGTAGCTTCGAGAGTTACTGTAGCGATGCTACAGTACCATTTGTTATTTTTCGGATTTAATTAATCCGACAGTATTCAAACAATTATTTCTCCTCCGTCGTAACTCTGAATCAAGTGATTCCAATTGCTAAATTTATCTAAATTCATCCTCTATCTGTCAGTATTTTTATTATAATTTTAGTATCTTTTAAATTTATTTTATTCTTTTCGTTCCTATTATACAGAGTCGAAGAAGCGGTCGTCATCGCTAACGAAGAAGAAGATCTTCAGTGCAGCGCATCGCACCTCATCGACGAAGGCAAGTCGTAGTCCTTTGATCATATTGAACCCATGTTTGCAAAAGTAATTTGTTTTATACAATTGCATGCTATTTGTGTATCCATGATTAGTTTACGGGAGTAGCTATTTACCTGATTGCCAGTATGCCACCTTGATTATTGGAATGCCATGAATCTATTGTTAACCCTAGGTTGGGTTGTTTACTAGTTGGACATAATTGTAGTACCAACATTGGGTTAACGTAGCTATGCTTAGACTTGCTTAGTTATACGTTGGGATTCATATCACCTGTGAACTAATGTTAATCTTGACCTAATGAGATATGGAATTGTGGTCGTCGACCACTGTTGTAAAACTTGTTGTACCATGGTAGGGAATGCCATTGGTCTTGGTTGAACAAAATGTTTTCCCTCGAGCAAGTGATCGTGCAAGAAGGGGTGCCGCCAGCACATTGGGATGTGGTTGTCTTGCTTGAGATAATTTAAGGACTTAATCTTGTGCGCCATTGAGCTGGCCTAACTGCAACCACAAGTCCGGTATGGAATGCACCTAGTCGATTAATTTGCAATGTTTAGTCTTGAGTACGCCAAATGTTTGTGTGGGTTCCGGTTGTACGGGTAGATTCACATGGCTCAAGAGGGGCCCGAGGGGCTAAACCTTAGAGGCAGCACCAAGTTTAGACGCATTGTAAAGACTTTGTCATGATATCTCTGCGACACACCAAAGGAAGTGTGTTAATATCGATTGCATTAAGAGATGTTCATGTCTTGTGGGTAAAGCTGTACAATCTCTGCAGAGTGTAAAACTATTCGAATAGCCGTGTCCGCGGTCATAGACAAGCCCGGGAATTTCACACGGGGTATAGAGTGTTTTCTTGAAATGTGGAATTGTTGGAATGGGAACGGGGAGTTCACTGTTGTCTTGTTGTCTAAAACTATACTGTTAAATTGTGTGGTTGATACTTGTTTCAAATGATGTAGGGTGATGCCTCGCCATTCTCGTCATGTTGTCTACCGCTGATTTACCGCTTATTTATTATTGATTTATCAATCTGCTTTCAATCTATTTATTGTATTTAAATTCAAGTTATTGCTTTCGCAAATGAACCATATGATTATCCTTTGACAAGCCGCATGAATATATTGCATCATTTTCCTACGGCTTGTTGAGTACGCTTTTGTACCACGGCTTACGCCCATGTTTTTCAAGAGTCGAGGAAGAACCGTAATGAATATCAAGAGGAGGAGTACTATGAAGACTACGCCGACTAGAAGGCGTTCTCGAGATTTATTGCCTATGGCATGTCGAATGGCCCAAGTTATTTTATTTTCACGCAATAGCTTTCACTTGTTTCTTAAGCTAAGAGGCATTGATGTATGAACCTTGACCATAAGGTCGCTTGCTTTAATCAATACTAATTTGCTTCTTCTTAGTTATTTCGATGTATGGAATGATATGTCATCTATGTTTCCATGTGGTAACTAGCGTGATCCTCGACTAGTGCAAGATATACGAGGGTTTCGGATTTGCATATCCCGTCCCGACAAGGACCAAAAGGATATTAGCCATCACCTATGTAGGCATGGCTTCAAACCAAATTACTTTGTATGGGTAGCTTATGGTGAGAAGAAGCGCCCCATGGCGTGTGTGTGGCCTTGTGGAATTCGAAGAGGGCTACGACAAAGTTAAAGTTGATAGATTAGACGAGCTCATGGATGATGTGGCTCGGCCACGATCTCCCCCAAGGAAGAGTCCGAGCCACTTGCCAAACAATTCGAGAAGCCCTTGATTCTGCCAAGTTGTCGCCGCATGAGCATACCGATGTGATCAGTATTATCGGCAAAGGTCGCGCCTAATGGCGGTGAAGACCAAGTACAACCTCACACCAATTGCTTCAACGACCTTTGCAAACCGCTGGATAGCCTCCTTCCGAGTGGACACAATATGACTAATCTTACGAGTCAAGAAGCTTTATTGCGTGTTAGGCATGTCGTATGGACAGGATAGACTATTGCCCAAAGTTCTCGCATGCTTTATTGAAGACCGATTCGGGCTGACTCATTGTAAGCATTGTAATGAGAGTCGGACGAGGAAGTTAAATGTACAAAACGTGGAATGAGATGTATTTATGGTGGCCCAAAAACATTCCTTTTCTTTCCGACACTCAACGCCTGCGCTGCGTCTCAGACATGTCCAAGTCCACGGCGAGACACATGAGGTGGCACAAAGAGGGCAAGCGAGAAAGGAGGGCGTGATGATTCATCCGTCGATGCAGGTTTGGAGGCACTTTGACCAACAACACCTCAATTTGCGGCGAACCTAGGAATGTGCGATAGGCCTCGCGACCGATGGATTCATGCCATTCAATATGATTGCGCACCGTGATTGCGGCTTGGGCGGTGTTTGTAATCCCATACAACCCGCCGCCTCAACTCGGCTCGAAAGAAGAGTACATGTTTTTCTATTATAATACCGGCCTAAGTCTCCTGGAAAGAACTTAGATCTATTCATGCAACCTCCGTAGAAGAGCCGATCGACCAGTGAACTAAAGGAGTCTTGACACATGATAGCTACAAGGGAAGAACTTTAGGATGCGTGCGTGATACCGTGGTCAATACACAATTTTCCGCGTATGGCATGTTCTCGGTGGAGCACGATGGAAAGTTGTCATGCCCTATATACTGCAGAATAATCGATGCTTTCATCTTTGAAAAATGGGGGTAAGTCCTGTTGGTTCGACCGTCACCGTTGTTTCTCGAGCCGAAGCACCTATTTAGGAATAAAAAAGGCATTTCAGAGAGTGAAGGTGAAGAACAAAGCACAAGTTGAAAGCAAGATGCGGCTTATGATTCAGAGATCGCCTACTTACGGACAAATACTTTATGACAAAAAACAAGGTCCATGTACCACAACCAAGGTATAAGAAGGCACATCGCAGAATACTTCCAACTTGGAGGTGTTCCATGACCAAGCCGGATGCAATGTCAAGAAAACACCACACGTGACTTGGATGCGCCGAAAAATTTGATTCGGTTGTACGGTAATGACAACATGGATGAAATGAAGGTGTACATCGAGTAAGTCAATAAATGTCTGAAATAACTCATAAATATGTACTTATGAAAGGGAAGAAGCGGAGGAAGAGGAAGAGGTTTTCCAAGAACAAATAGCTACTGTGAGAGCTTACGCCGATATTGGTGATGGGCTAGATAATATTTTGGGATCGTATACCCATCTCATGTAGAAGGAGAAGAAGAGGAGGAAAGGGAAGAGGCAGAGGAGAGGAAGAGGAAGTCAAGATTTTAAGCTATTTAATTTTATATACTTTATGTCATTTAATTTTATATATGTTTATATTTTATTCG
Organism: Guadua angustifolia; assembly: GCA_036346375.1. Classification (NCBI taxonomy): domain Eukaryota; kingdom Viridiplantae; phylum Streptophyta; class Magnoliopsida; order Poales; family Poaceae; genus Guadua; species Guadua angustifolia. The sequence continues at coordinate 276,114 of JAYEVE010000988.1, read as the reverse complement.
TTTCAATTAATATCAATGTACTTTATGTTATATAATTTAATTTGTGCAGGATGGCTAGAGGTGCGAAGAAGTTGGCTAAAAAATTGAAGAAGGTCTTCGAGAAGGGGGGCATGAGGAGTGCAGGCGAGGGCAGCTCACCTCAGTGCGATGCTTCCGACGAGGGGGAGGAGGTGGTGGTTACCACTGACACCCAGGAGGGGGAGCTGGGGGAGGACGAGGTGGACGACGATGAGCTTCGTTCGGGTTGGTGGGCTCAAGCACTTGAGGAGGGGGATGAGGAGGGGGATGAGGACTAGGATCCATGGGAGTCAGTTGGTACCGAGTCAGGGGGTGCCTCGAGCTCCGCGGGAACCAAGAAAAGTCAGGGGCCAAGTCAGGGCACGTCGACAGCAGGCCGCCTCTTCTGCCAGTGCACAGTTGGAAGCCCAGGCGAAGATGATCACAGAATTGCAGCAGCAGAGGTAGGCGGACGAGCAGCGGAGGCAGGCGGAGCGAGAGGAGGATAGGAGGCGGTACGAGGCCCTCTAGAGTCAGAACCTCTGGATGTTCAACTATCTGCAGGTAATTAAGATTGTATACGTAGCTACGTTGTACTTACACGTTTCAGATGCTAACATATCATATTCACGATACGTTGCCGGGGCGGACCCTCCCGCCAACAAGATATGCCACCTCCGCCATTCTTCACGCAGACACCGACACCGGGGTAATGCATTTGTTCCGCCGCTAACTATTCATACAAGTACACAAATGCACAAAAGTTTTGAAAATTGTGGTTTCTCTAATCTTGCAGTGTCCACCTTAGCTACCGCTTCCTCATGGATGAATGCTCCGCAGGGAGGTGATTCTAGTGGCACAAGATCAGCCACAGATCAATTCGTCGACGAGGTGTTTGCTGATCCTTTTGCTGGTTCACAGACTTAGTTAGTTATTGCTTTTGTTGGTGGAATAGCTGTCATGTTGTACATAGACTTGTTGATTGTGAATGTAATGTACTCCTTTGCTTTGTGAGCTGAATTTGTGAATTATTGATGCATTTTGCTATATGTGCGTTTGTGATCAATTGTGAATTGTATCGGTGAATGCGAATATGGTAATGTGCGTGAAATTAAATGTTGTGATTGTTCTGGGCAATTGGGAATATAAAACTGCTAGGAATGGGGTTTTATTGCAGGTTACTTGTTGCTCAGGTCGGCCACATGATTCAAGTCAAGTGATAATACTGAAGAGGGATGAATACCTCAAGAGATTGATGAGCCTTCCTAATCAGGTTTCGTGTTTTGCATTCTACTATGCACTGTTGCTTTCATTATTGCTTTCTCTTGTGGATAGTTTTGACATGGTTATCCTATGATTCGGCAGAAATGGGCGGAAATAATTGACAGCAAGCCAAAGCATTGATATCCTGAAGAACCAAGATGTTATTAGATCTGTTCTTAACATCTTACAGGTAATAAATTTGATGCTGAAGAGCTTCATTTTACTACTATTGCTTAAATGCTCATGTAAACTGCAATAATGTTGGTTGTTTATTGCTTTGAAGTTCTTTAGTTTGCTTGTAGAATTCCTTGTAAAATTGTGCCTGGGAACTTCAAAAAATAAAGGGGTAAATTGCTCAATAACACTGCAAAGATCACTCAAGATGGAAAATAACATCAATATGTCACTGACAAATGGTCCCAGAGTCTACTTGTCGATCTCAGATGGGATGTTATTTCCTAATTTTTACATCTCTGCAGTGTTTACTGAGCTAATTTCCCCAAAAATTAAATAAAGGGAATGTCGGCAACTGCACTTGCTTGCTCTGGGTTGTTCAAGTATGTTTTGGTGTGTGTTGTTTTGCTGGTATCATGTGCTTAAAACTCCTGAATGCCACCTTTTGGATTTTAAGTAGGTAGCTATACCTAAACATTGTGTAGAGCACTAAATACTGGTCTGAACTTACAAAAAATGCACCATAAACTCACAACCGCAATTCAATCTTGATATCAATTGTTACCAGTGATGACACCTGAACGCATAATTGAGCTATTAGATTTGGAGTGTTTTTCACCTAAGCAAATTATAGCGGTTTCATTTGACATTTTCACTAAACAACATCATTCTTTTTTAGTATGCCATGCACTTCTTAATGTACCTAAAGTTAGATCATACTGTTTGATTTTGGGTTTCATTGTCACTGGTTGCACAAAATGTCTCCTGGGTACTATCATAATTTCATTTTTTATTACTCCAGTACTAACATCTTAGCTCACCAATGAAGTGGCTAGGATGTCAGCACCAGTCAACATCCACAGGAAGGTGTTGCTCCTAGAACCGAGGAATAGGATTGAGGGCCTTCTTGGAGACAAGCAAAAGCTTTGTCCAGTAAAGAAGGAGTTTAGTACTAAAAGGGGAGCATGAAGAAGGGAAAGTGTTCCAAGGAGGAGGATAATTTGATCAAAAACCACATTGTGAAGTATGGCATTGGCCGTAGTTGGCAGGCATTGTCCAATACTTTAGGTTTGTTTTTTCACCCCTCACCAAGCATACACAACGTTTTGAACTTTTGATATTGGACTAAATTGATCTATTCTCACTTTTGATATTGGACTAAATTGATCTATTCTCTCATACTTCTATTTAAAAAAGAAAAAACCAGTCACTAAAATGTAATATAATTGTTTGTTCGGCTTGCAAATGATCTATGTTACACCTTGAGAGTTATTTTTGTTGTTTTCTACATTAGTTATCCTTCTGTTTAGACTTGAACATAAGTAGTACTAGATGTGTAGCATGGTTTCACTTTCCATGCATGTTATTTACTGCAAAAATTGAAAGTATGTGCGGTTACTTGGCTTAAATGGTATCATTAGTCTTATCTTAGTCACAGAAAATACATATTTGATGAAGCATTCAAGCCCTGAGAGTTATTTGGGAGGTTTCTCTGTTGATTTTCACAAACAGTGTTTCTGTTAGGAGTTAAGACCGCTAAGATCTTACTGTTCTTTAACAGTTTAATCATATTTGACATCTTGTTTCGAAAAACTCATATTTGACATGATCATGGCAATGCTTGTGTAAGCTAACCATCAGTGATCACTGTGGCTGAATTACTTTGCAAAACTCCTGAGAAGTTTCTTGATCGATCGTAGGGCTGCAGCGGTGCGGCCGGAGTTGCTGTTCGTGGTGGCTGAACTACCTCCGTCCGGAACTGAAGCACGGCAACTTCACGCCAGCCGAAGAGAGGATCATCTGCGAGATGTACAGAAAGAGGGGAAGCTGGTAACCCTCACATGAATCAATGTCTACTGCCATTGACAAGCTAGGCTGCACCTTTTGCCCAACCAACAACAATTGATTCCCAGTGGTCTTCTTCAGAAGTTCAATTAAATCAGAGCTAAACATTGCATGCTTGATGCTTCTTTTCTTGTGCTTGTTAATTTGATATTTTGATGCATTTTGCTATATGTGCGTTTGTGATCAATTGTGAATTGTATCGGTGAATGTGAATGTGGTAATGTGTGTGAAATTAAATGTTGTGATTGTTCTGGGCAATTGGGAATATAAAACTGCTGGGAATGGGGTTTATTGTAGGTTAAAATTGGATTTTTTTTTAAATTTCTAGTATTTTTTCCTTTTTATATTTTTTGTCCACTATGGACATAGTCAAGACACAACAGAAACAGTTGGTTCGAGCCAATCCCAAGAGGGGTTCAGGTCGCTTGGCCACAACAGAGTGGCCGATGATAGAGAGTGGGCAATGGTGTAGGCTGCCCATATGTAGCCGACGACATAAGTGGGGCCCACGCGTCAGAGCGGCGTTGCTGGGGCCAATCCCAGTAGGGGTATTTTTCGTCGGGCACGGTCTTAGCCGACTTACACACAGAGTGGGCAATGGTGTAGGCGGCCCATTTTAGCCGACGATACAACTACCGCAAGTGGGGCCCACGCCAGAGCGGCTGCCGCTGGGGCGCCCGTTGTAGGCTGGTATGTGTCGGCGGCTACAATATGCCGACACAGGCCTAGTTGACGGGCCGCCCAGATGCGCTTTGGGTCGGCGGGTTTATAGTTAGCCGCATACGGTTCTCGTGGTCGCCGACGCTGTGTCGAGGACTTGTGTCGCCGTACCGTCCGTCGGTAAAAGCCGATGACATTGATCAAGATCCTGTAGTGTATTAATGACCAAACAACATAATCAATGAATTAATCAAGATCCCTGTAGTGTCTAAATGCTTGCTGATACAATACAAGGGTTCATAAAATAGGTGGAAATCGGCTGGTTCGAATCAAAGCAAATCGGTCGGCAGAGGTGGTGTATTAAAATTTGACCGTTTTATCACCCATTAATTAGAGATTTACTCCGGCTTACCATTTTCACTGATTCCAATCTATTGACAGCATTTGTGTCAATTCGAACGGTGCTTCTCATGCGTGCAAATTATGGTATTTGTTTCTTCAAATTTGGTGCACTTTATCACACATATTTTCAGTGTCATGTAAAGGTTTAGACTATGGGTGGGCATTTTTTTTACCAAAACAGAATTACCTAATAAACCAAACCAAATTAACCAATTTTTTTTGTTTTTTAGGTTATCAGTATATGGTTTGGTTCTTTGGTTCCAGAAACCAAAATGACCGATATCGAATGCCCATCAGCCCACAGCCCACTAGGCCAGGTCCCATCTCTTCCGGTCTTTCCCCCACCTGATGAGATCCCATATCTTCTCCACCCCCCTCTCTCTCCCCATCTCTCTCCCCCATGAGATCCCACCGCCCTCCTCCCTAGCCACACCACCACCTCCACCCACCAGCCCACCGTCGAAGCTGTGCCACACCGCCTACTCCTCCGGCGGCGGAGGAGGCCATTGGCGGTCGCCACGACCCCATCTCCCCTGTCATCGGTCGTCATGATTGGGCGATTGTTGGTGAGTTCTGGCTGAAATTGATAGAGCAGTTAACTCTCTGGATGGTTTTGGCTTGATGAGGACAATTTTGGTTAAGTTTTGAGACTGCTTCTGTAGACCGCTTATTGACTTCTATGAGATGAATGCTATTATCATATTTTGGTTAAACGAAAAAATAAATTAACTAAATCAATTTTTTTGGTTAAATCAGTTCGGTTTCTAATTTTGGTCTGAGAATTTCAGTTACCAATTTTTAAAAACCGAATTATTTTTAAACTGAACCAAAATAACGAATGCCCACCCCTAGTTCAGACGCCCCATATATGCCTCACGGTGTGACAGGAGGCTATCATGACATCTCTAATTCTGCGTAGGACAGATGGATATTTGAGTCAATTCTATTAATTACAAAGGTCTTGTGTACAAATATTGAGCACTTTTCTTTTAGCTAGAGCGTCAGGGCGGCTGGATTCTCCTTGGAGCCATCGAGTTACTTCAGAGAGGCCGGCAATTCCATCTTTGTTCTTAAGGAAGCCTTCTTCTTCTTCCCTTTCTTTTGCCTCCAACCTCGCTTTATTTGCAATCTGGCCTTTTGTAACTAAATTTGAAAAGGGTTTTGATAAACATCATCCGAATGTTTTCTTTATTAAAACCACCCAAATTTGGGAGCCTCTTGCAACATTTTTTATCAACTCTTGCAACATTTTTTTCTACACGTAAGCAACGTTTTATCAGCTTAAATTGTAATGACAAAACCCACGAATTTAACTGATAAATTCGTGGGTTTTAATGGGCTCACGAATTTAAGAGCCAGCTATACAAAAAAAAAATTGACGCTAGTTTGGTCTTTGACGTGAGGATTGTTATCTGACATAGATGTATTCATCCACACACAAAAAAAAGCAGCCAAAACTAACATGATACTAAAGGATATTTCAGTAACACTTATACAAATCAAATTAGCCTTAGGGGTCTAAAAGTCAATGTTTAAGTAAATAACGAAAACATGGGGGTGTAGAATGAAGAGATAAACAACAGGGTGAATATACATAATTTCTCCATTTCTTTCATAGAAAACAATGAATAACAAAAGTCCAAATCACCTATACTCTGAAGATTCTGGCTGCTTTTTGAAAGATGTTGAAAGTCATCTACCGTTCTTTTGATATTCATACCGTGGTCCCCAAAGTTCTCGAACATGTTAGCTCTAAAAAAATCATCTTGTATCGATGATAGAACCACCTCCTGTACAAGCATATTTCACATGGATCAACACTCAACAAAGATTCCATGCATTATATTTCATCATAACTCAAACAGAAGAAATTCGTCATTTATCAACCACAGCGTCTTTAGGGATATTAGCAAATCCCCTAAGATCCACTTTATTGTTCTCAATTCCAATAAGCTCATGAGCCATTGCCTGTGAATCCATAATTGCAAGAAAATTAACAGAAAAGTACATTTGAAACAGGAAAAATAGATAATCTTTTTTAGAATACCGATATGTCCATTGGTTAAGTAGTGGGGTGACAGGATCATCCCTTCGTCAATCACCAACAACAAGGAAGAGTTCTTAGTTCGCTTAAAATCAAACAGGCCACTTTCCTGCTCATACATCAATCTGCGCGATTTCAAATTGTAAGTGCTTCTCGACGGAGTTTCATATTGGTGGGTGTGTCGAAAACAAACACTTGTACCATAGTGACTCCTACAAAGATGACATATAGAAATTATAAAAATGACTCCAAAGTACAATAAAAACATCACTCCAGAACTACAGACCTTTTATATTTATACCACTCCACCCATGTACATAAACAAAATATAACTATACCCTTGTGAGTCTATGGCTCTACGCCGCATTCTCACTGCTGGCTCAACAGGTAAAAGTTATACAAATTCCAAGTGACTCTCAGCTAATACCCCTTCTGATTTACAGTCCTTAAACAAAACATATAGGTTGTATGGAGGTCAGAATCAAGAAAGGAAAGACCCCTACATACCACTCACTCCAAACAAGCAATGACTGAAAAGTTTTCCATTACCTTTGGGCACGATGCTGTTCCCCATGCCATGGCTGAGATTGCCTGAAAGTAAAAAGCACCTTTGTCGTTCCAGTTGTAGTTGTCAACTTGAATTTCTTCTCCAAGCCTTCTTCCTTAGCTATGTTCATTTTTTCCTCACTCAATTTGACCACAAATTCCACAAAGTCACCGAAATGTACAAAATTTTGGCATGACCTCTCTAGTAAATAGGACATCCACTCAGCAGACAAAAAAACATTTGCAGTTATAATATATATATCAATCTCTCAAACCAAAAGGAGAATTCAATCACACATCATTAAAACCGCACTAGATACAATCCACATTTCATTAATTACAATAAGTCCATGACAATAAGTCCATCAGAAGTTGTCAATCAGAAGCTCAATTCATATCACTAAAAAGGATAATATGATGCTACTTTAAATAGGTGGGCAGCTTACCACAAGAATGTTATCACCCCCTATTTGGCTAAGCTAATTTCGTTTGGCAGACAGGAAGTCTAGGAAACTAGTATAAGAACATCAACACAGGGAAGCTGTTGTTCCTGACTCCTGAGGTCAACACAGGGAAACTAGTATAAGAACATCAACACAGGAAACATGCTGAGGACTGAACTTGGCATCAGGGGGCACACTGCAGTGAGTTGTCAAGAACCATTATTTCACAGAATGTTCAATATTACACACTGGCAGCATCAGAAGATATATATGTAGAGGTGCAATTCAAATCTGTATCGAGACTAAAAGAGTGTCAATTCAAATCTTCCTTTGTTTCCTTTTCATTTGCATATGAGAATACTAACACATTCCAAGTCAGTCAGTGAATTCATGGTTGTATATGTTCGAACAAATCAGGATATTTTGATAAACATGTTATTGGATAGTAAATAAAAAGCTGAAATAAAGTAGTTGACCCAAATCGATTACAATGTAAATCCAAAGGTCATAAACCAATCTACAACACTAGCAGATAGTATCTTTCAGAAAAAAAAATTATTGGATATTGATGGGATGCCAGACGGGATAATGGAACCAATTACTGTGCACCAATTTCTATCACTGATCAGACACACTATGGTAGAAGAAAACATGATAGTTTACCTATGATCAAGGCAAGGACTTCTGGATCAAGTTCCTCTATGATCAAGGCAAGGACTTATGGATCAAGTTCCTCTATGATCAAGGCCATATATTCTTCTGCCAACTAAGGGGCAAGTCCAAACACAAAGATCAAGAAAGACCATGTTACTTCCTCGTGAACCCTTCTCCTTGTATGTCTCGAACAAACTACTTTAATTAGACCTGCTAGGCCATTTCTCTCAAAATCTTCCCTTATTACCAAAGGAAGCCAAATCATAATAGCAGAAAAAGCATATATCCTTTAAAGCACATGACTGAAAAATGTATTCAACGGTTGGATTCCCTGAAAATCTTTATTATATTGAATGGCCATAAATATCTATTTTTCCAAAGACAGGTAATAGCCAAAAAAATGCTTTTGTACTCTTGCTAATGTAAATTTTGCTTTGTTGTATGCTTTGCACTTCACATTGGCATTATTATCCTCTCGAGTGCTGCTAGAAAAGAGTGATTCTTATAACATATGTTTTATGCGCTTCTTAAACCATTATTTGCCATCTGTTGTGGTGATTCTTAAACCATTTTTTGCCAGATGGTACTATCAAGTGGTTGAGAAATCTTCCGTATCCTAATTTAAATATTATGAAAAACCATAACATAGCACCTAAATTAGTTTTTTTGTGCAATATCACAACAAAAAAGCGATCTCAAGACTCCAAGCTTGCACAATTACAAACTAATTGTTGTTCATAGCGCTTACAACATTCGCACAACTCATGCAAGGAAACAACCCAGATCATCTTTCTTATGATTATCGACTTATCACTATTCTGTGCACACCAAAATCAATGCCAAGAAGCATTCATTTTACATTTCATAGAACGACCTAGTGAAATCTCATATAATCAACGACTCAGTAATGATTTGTGAAACAATCAGGCAATCACTTCTCACATGTTAATTAGTCCCCAGTTGCTTTCTTACCTTGCCGAGGCCGCCCTCTGCTCGTGGAAATCGAACGCGGCACACGCTGCTTCAGACGGCGGCGACGGCGCTGGCTAGCGACGCAGGAGCTACCCGCCTGCGTGCCGGACTCACCAAGATGCACCCGGGACGAACTCGAGGTAGGCCACCACGAGGCTGATGTCGGCGATGTGATCTGCGTCCGGTGGCTGAGCACGAGCGACCAGAGCTCGGGGGTCGGGGCGAGGAGGTGGACGAACCCACCGCCGGCCTTGCCGCCACCGCCCTTCCGTCTGCTGCCGAGAGGACGCACGAGGCTGCGAAGAATGGATGGCTTCATCCGGGACGAAGGTCACGGGCTACACGAGAGGACCCATAAAGGGCGGGGGGGGGCTGCGCGCACGGGCAGCGAAGGGTGCGAGGGCGGGAAGCGCGGCGCGGCGGGGGGCGGAGAGGCGGGCGATGGCGTGGCAAGGAAGAAGCGGCGGCGGGGTAGCGGCGGGCGGGGCGAGGGCGGTCGCGGAGAGCAGCGGGGCGGGCAAGCGGGTGAGAGGAGCGCGAGAGAGAGCGAACGAAGAGAGAGACATGCCCGAGGCAGCCCTAATTATCGTGCATAAATTGCAGCTTTTACGCTTAATTAATTTAAGTAATTTCGTGGGTATATTTTCAAGCCGATTTAATTTAAATAAATAAATTCGCGGTATTTTTTGCCCACGAATTTAAAAAACCCACTTAATTTTTCTTTCATCGTTTCTTGTAGTGCTCCTTGACTAGCACGGCATGTTTTTCTCGCCGAGCAACCTTTCCTCCGCAAGTTCATAAATTAAACACCTTGATCGGCCACTTAATTAATCACTTTAATTATGTTATCACTTAATTAAGTCACTACGAGCTAGGATTACTCGGCAGGTCCATGCTACGAGGCAGGTGGCTGGCCGAGCTTGGAGGCGCTGCTGCGGTAGTACGGGAGCACGGCAGGTTACACATACCATCTGTCATGCTTTTTACGGTCGAGGAGAAGACCATTTTTACAAATTTATCTGAAAAGTACTAGATTTAAAAAAAATGTCAGAGAGCAAAAAGAAAAAAATTTGTTCTTTAGCTCCAGCCCCAAGCAAAGAACCATTCGTGGTTTCCCAAAGCCCGAACACAAGCCAATGGCAAAAGAAGCTACGTGCAGCTGATCGGTAAGACCCATAGACAGCTGCGTTGTTCTCTCTCAATTTCCGTTCTTCCTCCTCCTCCTGACACAAAGCATCTATCCTTCTTCTAAGAGGAAACGACGCCAGCATTTCTCTGCTATCTTACCAGCACAACAAAGGTTCTTCTTGCTCTTGTCAATTGTTGGCAACTTACACTACTACAGAACCGCCTTCACAACCGGTCTATCACAAGCGGTTAGGGTGCGCACCGCCAGTACTCTACGTGCCACAAGCGGTTCAGGGCAACGGGCAGAGGGGTCTCTAGAAGCGTTCTTGACACGAACCCTTTCGAGTCCGATCTCTAGAAGCGGTTCGCTTTAGAACCGCTTAGAGATCTAGAAGCGTTTGAGACACGAACCGCTTCTAGAGATTGGGATCCGTGGCGGTTCGTGTGTAGAACCGCTTGTAGAGACCCCCATCCCGCCTAAATAAGATTTAAACCCCATCTTCCAACAGATTTAAACCCCATCTTCCTCCCCGAGCTCAAGACAGATGACAGAGTGGTGGGCCGAGAGCAGCTCATGGGGAGAGGTGCTGCCAAAATTTTCAATTGAGGCTATTAGCTCTAATTAATTGTTTCTAAGGTGAGTAACATGTTGCTGACATTCTTCTCACCTATATATTGATGTTTTTGGTGCATTGGATGTTGAGAAATTATGTTTTGTTCTTGTGGAAATTGTTAGTGTTTCTGTTGTGTTGGCTTATTTTTTTGTTCTTAAGGTGATATATTGTTTGGTGTATGGAATGAAATGCAATAAATGTGAAACGATGAAAAATTACAAAGGTGGGGAAAAGGTAATAAATAATTTTTATTTAGTAAAATTAAAATGCGGAATGATAGAAAAGGTTTGCATGAACATGTAACAATTAGTTAGTTTTATTTTTAAAAAAATGCAGCAGGATTAGAAATAATTAGTTGGCTTTAGTTAAAAGAATACAAAATGATTAAAAAATACAAAACTATTAGACATAGTTAGCTTTAATTAAATATTGTGATAGATGTTGTTATTATTTTTATTGGTGCAGATGAACCGCAATGGATGTACAATGCGGACCGTCGGTCAAGAGAGTTCGAGATGGCATGAAGGAGTTTCTCGACGCGGCGCTGCATTCTTGCCTCCAGTGAAGCTTCATACGTTGTCCGTATGAGATTGCAAGAATGAGAAGGAGCACTCGAACGATGGATGGTTATGAGGCATGTGATCACGAGAGGTTTCATGGCAAACTATACCTACCGGACTCACCATGGCGAAACAGAGGCGATTGGACAGAAGACGATGAAGAAGAGGAAGAGGAAGATAGAGCCAATAAGATGCCTGACACCACTCAATACGGGTCCGTGGAAGATACAATATGAGTTTGGCGATGATGAGCTAGATCGATGTCTCCGTGATGAGAGGGAGAGTTCACAGAGGAAAGACAATACAAGAAGTTTCAGAGCATGGTAGAGGACCACGAATCGATTTGTACCCAAACTGTGGATGTGGACACAAAAAGCTGCAGATTACACTAGAACTCATGCAATGGAAGGCCACAAACGGTGTGTCGACAAGGCATTCAATGGTTTGTTATCACTCAGAAGAAGTTGCTTCCTAAGGTAACACTCTACCCGAATCCACGATGAAGCGGGCGAGTCCTCCGCCTTTAGGATTGCAAGTACGGAAGATACACGATGTTCTAACGATTGTATCCTCAGATCGCAATGAGTATGCCGATTTGGAGGTTTGTCCAAGCAGCGAAGAATCCCAGATAAGCCGCAGCTGCGATCGATCCGTGAATTAGATGGGAATCGACGAAGAAGAGAACTCCACCAAAGTATTATGGTATTTCCTGTGATCCCCTACTGAAGCGTCTGCTTGCTAATGAAGGTCATGCCAAGATGATGCGCTGGCACGAAGAAGAGCGTAGGAAGACGGATGCTTAGACACCCCGCAGATGGCTCGCAGGGAGGAAAGTAGATCGGGCTTACCCGAACTTTGCAAATGAGGTCGAAACATAAGGTTTGGGTTGAGCACCGATGGGATGAATCCTTTCGCCAGCTTGAGCAGATCCATAGCACTCGCCCGTGACGCTTTGCATCTATAACATTCCTCCATGGTCATGCATGAAGCGAAGTACATCATGATGCCATTGTTGATCGGCGTCTGGCAACCCGAAACGACATCGATGTTCACCAAACCATTGGTTGAAGACCTTGTGAAGTTGTGGGAGGATGGTGTACGGTTTGGGATGAGTACAAAAGAGAGTATTTCAACCTGCGGCATTGTTGTTTGTAATAATCAACGATTGGCCCGCTTCTCAGAACTCGTCCGCCAAATCGCAAAGGGTTTAAAGCTCGCACTCAAAGGTATAGATGAAACGGACTGCATGTACCGAAAAACTCTCTAAGTGTGTGTACATGGGCCACCGCAGTTTCTTCCTCGCACTATGCTTTAAGGTGCAAAGGCAAGAATTTAATCTGGGAACAGAATTGTGTTAAGCCTCAAAGATCGTAATGGGCGATTTGTGTTTGCTATGGTAAAGGATCTAAAAGTAGTATTTGGGAAGGGTCCTGAAGCATACCTGTGTTTAACGAGGATGGTCATGCACCCACATGGAAGAAGAAATCAATATTTTGGGACCTCGCCAGATTGAAGTTTTGGAGGTTCACACCACTTGACTTCATGCACATCACGAAGAATGTTTGCTTGAACTCGCTAGGCTACATAGATATGTACGGCAAATCGAAGATACACCGCAAGCTCTAAGGACCTTGAAGACATGGAGGTGAGGAGGACCTACATCCAAAAAACAAAGAAGGGACAAAACAACTTTATCTACATCCTCGCGAGCTACACTCCAAGCAAGGAAGAGAAGAAAAGCATGATTGAGTGTTTGAACAAGGTGAAGGTCCTTCCGATACTCCTCAAATGTAAAGAGACTCAGAAACACGAAAGAGAACAAACTCCAAGGCCTAAAATCCCATGATCGCTTTGTGTTGATGACACATTGTTCTTGAGTCAGAGGTATATCGCCCGAGTGGGTGCGGGGACAATCACAAAGCTATGTTCCTTCCTAACGCCATTTCGCAGAAGGTTGTCGAACCAACTAAACCGCCTAAGTTGGAGGCCGATGTGGTACAAAGTTTGGTTAGCCTCGAGATGATCTTTCCTCCTCGCATTCTTTGATATCATGGTTCATCTCACCGCTCACCTTGTCAAGGAGATAGGTATCCTTGGACCAGCAGTATCTGCACAACATGTTCCTTTCGAGAGGTACATGAGTGTCCTCAAGAAGTACGTCCAGAATCGTCAAGGCCCGAAGGCTGCATTGCCGAGGGCTACGTGACGGAGGAGGTGATAGAGTTTTGTGTTGATTACATGAATGACCTAAATCCTATCGGCGCCCCCATATCACGCACACGAGGGGAGGCTACGGGCAAAGGGACAATAGGAAGGCAAGCTTGCATGCAATGATCTTGTTGCATTCAAGCAAGCACATTTCATCGCTCAAGCAATCAACTATAGTCGCCTCTATGTCCTTCAAAGACAAGAGTGTCCTACGCCATGAAGTTCACAGGAAGACAGAGAGTTGATAACCCCAAGCACATGGATTCTTTCGGTGGTCATGTATACATCCTTGAGGAAGGGTCAAGCGATGAACTATTGCAACGCTTGGCTCGGGACCATCACAAGAAATCGTGATATTCAAGGGTATGAGATCAATGGTTACACATTCTACACCAGATCCCGTGATAACAGAGCACCAACCGTAATAATGTGTGTCCGTGATAGACGCCAAGACAACAAATGCAAAGTTGGACACATATTATGGTTTCATAGAAGAAATATGGAGCTCGACTATGGACCTCTCAAGGTCCCTCTATTTAAGTGCCAATGGGTCAAGCCGACTCCAAACGGTGTGAAGGTCGACAACACGGCATGACAACCGTGGATCTCACAGAAGTTCGCTATAGGCGCGAACCGCTTGTTCTCGCGAACGATGTGATCCGTGTCTCTATGTAATGGACATGTCAAGCAAACCTAAAAAGGTATGACAAGCAAAAGGTAATGCCAAAGCGACATGTGGTTCTCCAAGGCAAACGAAGGATTGTAGGAGTTGAGAACGCCACCGACGAGGAAGAGTATGGTCATTCGACGAGCTCCTCCTTTTACAGCTTGATGTGACATAAACGCCTCCAAGGTGATGTTGATGTCGATGCTCCTTACATACGCCACGATCATAACGGCGAACAATTGTAAAGACGAAGACTTAAGATGTACTACTTGTATACAAATTATTCCACATGATCATGTTGATATGTTGATGTTTCCACTCTATGAAAGGATCTATAAATTTTAGCATACCTAAAAAAGGAAATTACAGATATACAAAGAGAAATTCAGCTTAGCATAGTTAGCTCATAAATTCCCATACAAAAACCCAAAAGCAAAGGTGAAATTTACACAACCGATATACAAGCTTTCAACAATTTGAGCACAAAGTTATCTATCGCTACTTACCTAGTACATCATATAAAAGGAGCAACATTACAATGATAGCTATATTAACTAATTTCTTTAGCATGTCCTCTACTCTTTCCATCCTTTCTCTAGCTTTTTAATACTCTTGTTGTCATCGGCAAATGGATGTGCATCTCTCTCGCTTGCAACAGATTAAATGTTACACCTCGCAGCCATCATCACTTGGCAAAGAAATCTTCTTGAATGCAGCAATTTGCATTGCAAGATTTTCAACACCATGGTCTGGCTTTATCACCTTAACGCTAATACTTGACATGTCTGCCCTTCAAACAGAAAAGAATGGAAAGGAAGGTGAAAGTCAAGGAATATGAACAAATGAATAACTTCAAAAACTTACCGACATATTCAACACTTCATGAACACTCGGATGGATTCTTGGATGTATGGGAGGTGAACACATTTACAGGATCTCCGTGATCGAGGACACGATAGCTTCATCCGCAATGCCTCTAGTTGTCTCTTCGCCTCGCCATTTGATGAAGCCGCCGACATGAATTAATAGCTTAAAAGAGTGAAACAAATTAGCATCAACAATATTTTTTCATTAATCCAACATCAACATATCAATAAAACTCCTTGTGGGCATTTCACCGAACACCTTGTGGGCATGAAAACAGAGAGCAGGAGGGAGGGCGCGACAGAGAGGAGGCGCTGGGACTTAGAAAATTTGAAGCTGTGGGGAGTGCATCGGGATCTATTTAAAGTTCTACCCACTTCTACAAGCGGTTCGTAATATAAACCGCTAGAAGTAGTATTCACCTACAAGCGTTTCAGACATTTAACCGCTTAGAACGGTCTGCATTCTAAGCGTTCGTAATACCAACCGCTTCGTACAAGTGCTTGTATGCGGATAATATTCAAAGAAATACGGTGCGATATCGCTCGATAAGATCTCTTCTCCCCGGCTAGCGCTGGCGTGCTTGAGTGTGCGGGCTCGCCCACCACGGTTCAACGCCGCCGCGCCTTGCCATTCTTTTTTTATCGGCAGCTTTCACAAGCGTTGGTATTATAAACCGCTTTGTACAGACTTTCTACAAGCGGTTCAGTAATACTAACCGCTTGCATAGGGCCTTTCACATCTGTCGCCCTATTATAAAAGCTTCTACAAGCGGTCAAGAATATTAACCGCCAGTAGGTCACAAGCGGTTGGTAATACCAACCGCTAGAGTATTTCTACAAGCGGTTGTGATTACCAACCGCTTGTAGATGTTGGTGCCCTATATAAAGTCGACACTCCGCGCTCTTCCTCACACCCCAAATTTTCTAAGTCCTCAAGGCTTCCAAGTCTCAAGTTGCCCGCTCTGCCGAGACCTCACTACGACGCCACCTCGCCAGATCCGCCACCTCGCCATCGCTTCCTCTCGCCATCGCCGACGCTGCGCCACCATTCCACCCCGGAGAACTAAGGTATAGCTACAAGACGCTTCCTCCTCCTCTCTAATCCCACGCCTGCAAGGTGTTCTATGCTAAATGTCCGGGCCAGGCGTTGGGAGGTAGGGTGCTAGTGGTTTGTCAGGAACCGACCAGTGGAGTATGCCGAGGTACAAGGTGGTGATTGTATTCTATTTCCGCATAATTTTGGATTTATTCCGGTATGAATTGTTATGGCAATATATGTTATGAAGATGTTTGTACTGAGGGATCCTGGGAGATAACTATCTAAATGAAGCTGTATGTGACTGAGGATGCTTGATGTAGGTGGGGATCCTGATCTGGGAGGTTGTTCTGTTGTTGTCAATTAGTTTTGGTCGCTTTTTAAGTTCTGTGAGCTGCTATGAGGGTAGATGTTGTCTGGGCATGAACACTTATGGATACTTCTGTTGGTTAATTTGCTTAATAAAAAATAATGAATCATTCTTATTCCACACTAATATGATTTTCAAAAAATGAAAAAGGTTATAAATCCACTACTAGCACGCCTTCTCAAGATATAGGATGTTTTTTCGATCGTCGGCACCTAATATCGCCGATGGTTAAGAACGGCCGCAACGCGAACGACACGCCGCCATTGTAGGAGTCCATCGGCGGCATTAGGTGCCACCGCTGAGAAGATCCCGTTGATATGGAATAATCGCTTTCTTTTTATTAGTGTGGAATAAGAATGATTCATTATTTTTATTAAGCAAATAAGTATATGTGAATTGTCAATTGTATATGTATCAAGTGAAATGTGTAAGTATATGTGAAATGTATAAGTATATGTGAATTGTCAATTGTATATGTATCATGAAATGTAAGTATATGTGAAATGTGTAAGTGGTGCAGAGGAAAGGTGAAAATCTCTAAATTTCTTTTTACCATTTTCTAATATTTATCTTGTTGATACTATTTCTGACACGCATTTATTACAATATGCTTGTGTTGTAATCTGTAATATAGAAGAAATTATGTCAACATTCATGTCAACATTTTTTCTAAGTCCCCGCGCTCCCCCACATCCCATGTCCCTGAGAACTATAGAAGAAATTGAATGATTCCACTAGAGTCGCTCTTAAACTATGCTTTCAAACTCGAAATGTTCTCAACTATCTTAAACTACGCCTACTCTAGATGGCGACGCCAAGACGTGGTGACCCGCTTACGGCGAGGCGGAAAATCATTGCTCGAGACCATTGCGCTGGTAGCATCTTAGCCAATGAGGCCATTAACACGGATGGTGCCGCTAACGCCGCTGGCGAGGCCGCAACACGGTGGTGCCGCCAACGCCGCTGATGAGGCCGTTAACACGGTGGTGCCGCTAACGCCGATGAGTCCGCTAACACGGAGTACCGAGGTATACTCTACCCATTATAAAATCACCGTAAACATGTTAATTATTCTAAAATCATTCATATTATATGTGTTTGTGTCTCCACCGCACCTCATCGCCACCCAATCCGAATGAGCCGAGGACCTAACAAGAAGCCTTCGACAAAGTACGTGATAACCAAGTCGGCGACGACGGAGTCTGCTAGCCCCGAATCAGCAATTGGCCCTTTCAACAATGCTTATGGGCTACCACGTGAGGGATCACGCCCCAATCAAGATCCGTAAATGGGTCAAGTCCCCGCACTACCAAGGAACCGCCTCGAAGGATATGAAGGAAAATTTCACTTTTCCGTAAAGGTACGAATGTAAGGCCAAGGGATGGGCTTTGAAGAAGATGGCAACTTCCTTTCAGAAGGGAAGTCGCCCTCACCCGCAAGTACATCGACAAAGGAGAAAGGCCGACTTCAATCAATTTCCTAAGCCGCCGATCATTGGGATGCTTTCGAGGAGTACAAGCCGCTTGATGCGTGATGTGCCGCGAGAGAGAAAAACAAGGTGAATGCACAGAAGAAGAAATACCACCACCATCTCGGACCGTGGTTACATCAAAGCCGCAAAGAAATGGGACAAGCGAGAAGAGGAACTTCGCAGCAGGATGTTATACCTGAACCGAGAATTGGGAGCCCCGCCGCAATTGGTTCTTGGGTCACGGGCAAACTTGTCGATGACTCGGTAGCTTGGTGATGGCACCGCACCAAGAAGTTGGTGGAAGGATTGTAGAAGCCATCGAAAGCGACTTCGGTCAGATCCTTGCGACGGACAGGAGAATGACGAGCTAACATATGCCCTTCAAAACCCCGAGCACCGGACGGACACGAGGATTCGGAAGGTGCCATGGAGGCACGGCTTTGCCAAAGACTCAAGCACTTACAGAGCCGCCGTAGCAAGAGGAGAGATCAGGCGAGTGGGTCGATTGAGGAAGAGCTTAGAGCTACGAGGGCTTCCATCGATGTCTTGGTCACGCAAAAAGTGTGCGGCTAATCAGCCGCCTTTGAGGGAGCACTACGTTCGCCAATGTTCAGCAGCGCAGAATCCGGATAAGTCCGACCGCAAAAAGAGCAGCTTGCGCGTCCGCCGTGGGTTCTCAGTAGAGCATTTACCCGCAGTTCGCTATCCCGTGGAAAGATCAAGGTTCGCCGCCATGGCGAAGCTACACATTGATATGCGTAACTCTCCTTCAAGGTGGCTTACGGCATGGCTTATCCGGTGGAGGCGGGCTGACATTCCATCGCAACCAGACACCACGGATACTCAAGGTCACGGTGGAAGAGGTGGTGGGGGCTTCAAGATCTCATTCTCGATATTCCTCGGGGCGACGAGGTGACCAACCTTGACAGCCCTCCATGGCACATTCATCCTATGGCGCAAAAAGTACATCAGATTTCCTGATGGTGTGGAGGTTATATCTCCAACAAGAGAGGCACCGCAGCTTGAGCCACCGCAGAGCAAGCACGCCTCCACATCGACAACCCACGACTCTCCAAAGCCGCCAGACGCAATGCTTCCCTGGTGGTCCGTGCCACGCCTCCACCTCCCGCCCACAAAGAAGCCCGACTCACGCCACCGCCACCGCCTGAAAGTAAGAAGCACCCAACATCTCCAAATACCACGCCCAAAGATCTCCCCGAGGAAGAAGCTCGATGTCGAAGGAGGGATCCCGCACTAGCACCTCCTCCCACGAAGTCGGCATCCGGTAGCCAGAAAATGTCAAAGCAACCGCCAAAGAGGCCATATGATCTGACTGCGGAGGAGCTAGCTGCATCCGTAAAGACGGATGTGGCCAGGCAGCTTGCGCCAAAGAAGCCAGAGCCCAAGCTTAAAATAGATAACAAAACTGTGAAGCACTTTCAGTCATGCGGAACGGCGCCGCCGCCTGTGATGAGCGACTACAAAAGGACAATAAGAAAGGCTACAGTGCAAAATACACTGCTCTTCAACGGAAAGAAGAAGATAGCGAAGATCGCAGAGTGCCGAGGAGTTGAGGAAAATGGCATTCTCAAGGAGGCGGACTCAAATCAATAGACCAGATCTTCCAAAGGCACCAACCAGATGGAAGTATGAGTTGGGCAAACCGCTAATTGATCCAAGTGATATAAAAGATCTCCCAACCAAGATGCGTCAAATGCATGAATGGTACATGGAAAGGGCATCTAAAGGAGAGCTAATGTTCCTCCTCCGTTTTCAAGATGAGCATTTCTTCCAGGAACAACAAGGACTATGGCTGGAATTCGATGACTTGTACCATGTGTACCAAGGAGACGAGGTCAACGTGTCTTTCATGTCCTGCTGGTGTCTGTAAGTGTTGATCTACTAAGTTTACCGTTTGCTTCCTCTCGCACCATAAAATTGAAAATCTAATTAACTTAGTTATCCCTTCTTATGTAGAATGGAGATACAACGATGTAAAAGACTGGGCAAACAGAACATTGGCTTCATCGACCCAGAGGTTGTCAATGAGAAAGTCTGGTCATACGAGAAGCAAAAAACACAAGTTGAGGCATACCTTTTGCATGCAATGTTGCAACAGCACTACAAACCGTACATACTTCTGCCCTTCAACTTCAAGTACGTGTTCTCACAAACCTCTTGTTCTTGTATTTCTTAAGCCATTGATAGTACGACTACCTACTTACGATATGTTACAATATACGAATAGGTTTCACTGGATCCTTCTAGTCATCGAGCTTGACAACAAAGCAGGATTATAGTTCATGACTCAAGGAGGAATCCAAATTCAAAAATACCAATGGTTCATTGACGTCTTAACAGGGCATTTGCAAAGTTCAAGAGGAAGCAAAAGGAGATTTCAAGAAAGAATTCAAGTCATAGTAAGCACTCGTGCACGCACTACAAAAACTATTATTAATATACATGCGCCACATCGCTTCTTCATCCGATATTCAAATTTCTCCCGTGAAGGTTAAACGCCGATGGCCGGAAACAACTTATGTGGCTACTACGTGTTCCACTATATTCAAAGTTTTATCCATGGCGATGAGCCGAACATTATGCCGAGGTTCAGATATGCATGTTAATTATTTGTTAGCTACAACTTACATTTTAATTAATTGCATGCGATCGGATATTTATATACTTCGCTTAATTAATTGTCAGCCCAACATCGATGAGCACGTTAACGTGTTCTCGCCACCGCAAGCAGACTTCAAGAACAACTCATCGGCTTCTTTGTCGATTTAGGTTGTATCTCCAAATGGCGAAGTTCCACGAGGGTTTCTCGCTTGAACACCGATGAACTGATGACGACATCCACGTCGACCAAGGACAAAAAGAGTGACGCATGCAAGAAATGAGTTAGATAATTATTTTTTAATCATTCAAACTTGTAAACATCGGTTGCGTGTATGTACTTGTCCATTTTTTACACTATTAAGTTCGTTTTTTTGTGTAGTGAGCTAGCTTGTGAACATGTGTATGAGTATGCATATGTAATATATATTTAATTGCGCAAAAAACTCCTCCACTCATATTTAATTTTATGGTCAAAAACGATATACAAAAACACTGTAAGAACATATTCTATAATACATATAATCGAAAATTCAATCCACAAGCGGTTGCTGACTCCAACCGCTTCGAGTGTCAAGACTCACAAGCGGTTCAGTAACACTAACCGCTTCGATATCCTTCTCCACAAGCGGTTTGTAACACGAACCGCCAGGAGTCCCCACGGTGGCTCCACCGCCTTCCCGACACCTTCCCAACCGCTTCGAGCCACAAAGACAAGCGAAAGTTGAGAACCGCCAGATACCCGGCGAGTATCACACGCTGTTGCTTAGAAGCGTTATAAAACCGCTTCTAAAGGGGTTACGAGCCGCTTGTGGTTGCTGGTTCTCAGAGTAGTGTTAATTAGTTTTCCAAATGGTAAGCACATGGGCTAACAAGGTTGATGCACAGACATAACTAATTACGCTTAGCAAATGGAGGTCCATCTGGAGCTGCGGATGGACATTTTGAAGAATTGCAAATAGTGGTATCTCATCTAGCGCGCGTCATCACCCAATCGTACCAAAAACAAAGATATCCTAAACCTACCGTTCCTATTAAGGTGTGTTTGATTAGTGGGATGAGGTTGAATAGGATAGGATGATTCTGTACCATTTGGTTCCATTGTTTTGGGTGAATGAAATGATTCAACATCTGTAGAGAATATTTCTCAAATTTGTATCACACCGTCCAGGACGGGATGATTCCATTCGAGCAACCAAATACATGGATGGCATTTTTCTTGAACTATCTCATACATGTACCACTTAATACAAGAAACCAAACACACCCTTCTTAATTGTCGATGTTGTAAGATCGAGGATGAGCCTAGAGGGGGGGTGAATAGGCTTTTCTAAAATTTCTATCTCTAAATTCAAGTTTAATGATTGCTAAGAACAAGTGATAATTTTACCGAATTTAATTCTTAACAATTCTAGTGATCACAAGATAATATCACTACGCAAGTATAATAATAGCTAAGCAAGAAGCACACAAGAATCAAATGGCTAGAATTTCACGAGAGTAAAAACAAGCAAACCACAATTAATGGACAAGAGAACTTTTTCCCAGGATCTCGAGACTTGCCGGCCTCCCTACTCCACGTTGAGGTAGCTTGAACTTCTTCAAGCCGGCTCCACTCGCTTGAGCCTTCCCCGATCACTAGCGATAGCTCTTCCCCGCTTCGGGTAGGTGAGCTTTGTGCCTTCACAACCGCCTCGTCTTCACACAACCTTTTA
This sequence comes from Guadua angustifolia, assembly GCA_036346375.1. NCBI lineage: Eukaryota > Viridiplantae > Streptophyta > Magnoliopsida > Poales > Poaceae > Guadua > Guadua angustifolia. The sequence continues at coordinate 253,860 of JAYEVE010000988.1, read as the reverse complement.
GAAGATCACCGGAGCCTCACGCCTCCAAGCCGTCTAGGAGGCGGCAACCTCCAAGAGTAACAAACTTGAAGTGGGCTTGAACCTCAAGAGTGCACACAATATGGCTCACTAATGCAAATGCACGCAATTTTTCTCTCCAACACTCTAGAATCAAGAATTCAATGCACAAGAGAGTGGAGAGAGTTGCTAGGGCTTAGAATGTATTCAATGGAGTCACCAACCAGGCCCTAGCACGTGAGGGGTATTTATAACCCCACCAACTCAAACTAGCCATTATTGTCTCTCACTGCAGATTTTATGCATGGCCTGTATTTCATCGCCCTCTAAGGGCCGGTAGTACCGCACCAGGGGTGTAACGGCTATAACGGGCATTTAATGCAATCGACACGTAGTCAGTGCATAGCTGTTTATATATGGCCGTATTATCAGCCATGGAAAGTGTAGTACCGCACTGCCGAATCGAAAATAAACTATTCTGGAATAAAGTCATAGCTGAAGTGCCTAGAGTATCGACTTTATGCGTACTACCGCCTAATCCATGCGTAGTGCTTACCGAGGACCAAGACACACCGCGATCAAGATATAGCTATCAAGAAGTTTAGGTGCGGTAGTATCAAGATTTAGGTATCTACCGCCAACCTAAGCGCCAGAGTGCCCACGAGGATTTTCAAGAAAACTTCTTCGAAAAAGGCTACCGCTATAGAAACCCCAGAGTATCAAGACCAAGCAGTATCATCAAGATAATGCACGCAGTAGTGCCTACTTAGGAGATTTTTCGGTTTTCGCTTTTAACTCTCGAATGCATGAGTATATGAATGAAGTATTGAGCCATATCTTATGCACTTTCAAAATTCAAGGACCCATATCAAGTCCCTCTTGATAGTACGGCTACTATCCTAATAATCCAATCTTTTTCCCAACTCCGAGATCGGTGAAAAGACTAGAAAATACTTCTAAATTTTATACCTTCACTCCTCTAGCTTCTTTTGTGCGTATTCCTTCCATTTTAGTACTTGAAGCCATCCAACATCTTTCGAGGAATACGTTTATCCTGTTTCCAACTTACTTGCACAAACATTGTTAGTCTTTTTCAAGTGATTGTCATTAATTATAAAACCATAACCACATGGGGGCCTAGATGCTTTCAGATGTACGGACATACAATCATCTCAAAATACAAATACATACTGATTAAGATGTGTTGTATTGGATCTAGAAAGAAAAGGTTAGGTTGAAGATATGAAGATGAGCCATTTACCTAGTCATTCAGTGTCTATAGTTAATATTCGTACATTAAAAAATCCACTTTTTAACCTGTACACTAGTCTTGATTTATTTTTCAACCTTAAACTTTGAAATCATCAAAATCAAAACCTTGAACTAACGAATTAGATCTCAAAGTAAGAAACCACTTACTTTACCCCTCGATCCAAACCATGATGGTTTTATGTGATGTGACACCAGCATCGAGGTGGTTTAGACTTTCCAAGCATCCTAATATACGAGTGTGTGCTAACTTGGCATTCATGTCAGCAATGCATGTATTGTTAGCAAATAAAATAAAAGGAGATAGAAGGACCCTTGAGTCAGTCTCTCATCCCCTCTCATCACCGTCTTCGTCTCTCTACATGAGCCGCCGGTGAACATCTCCCTGTCAAATCCCCCCCCCCCAACACACACACACACCCCAAACACTCTTTTTTTACATATCTAATCCCTTTCAAATAAATTTATAAAAATAACCCTCTTCTCGATAGTGTAAGGTGTAGCAAGTGATATATGTCACAGCTCAAGAGTAGAGACCTGCAAGCTACCAAAGCTCTGCTGCAAGTTACTAAGGTAGCAAACGAAGTGGCTTAATCAGCCAATTCATTCAAGAATGTCACTTAATTAGTGACTTGACCGAGTGATTAAATGATGAAAGTGATTGATTAAATAACTAATCAAGTTGCTTAGTTGGTGAACTTGCCGAGGTATCACTACTACAGATCGATCTTCCATACCGCCCATCACCCCGGTTGGATTTGAACCTGTGATCGATGAGGGCTTCAGATCAGCTTCATTGGCTACAGGATCGCCGTGGCTTTCAAGATTAAGCCAGAATTTAACCGCATCGATGCCTCACATCAGATACGGTTCAGTTATCGCAGACTGTTCGTGTTATTAACCGGTACTAAAGGGGGTATATTAGTACCGTCCGTAACACTAACCGAACCCAGCATCGATGCCTCATTTGAGGAAAGTTCAAAAGGAATGCATATTCTATGTATATCAGTACACGATGGTGGGTGGGTTGGTTAGAAGGGTGAGGCTGGAGTCACGAGGTTGCGGGTTTGAGTTCCACTTCTCCCATACACCCTCGACATATTTTGAAATATTTCTAGTCCTATCAGTCCCGGTTGGTGGAACCCACCAACCGGTACTGATGTCCAGTGGATATCAGTCCCGGATGACCTATACCGGTTCAAAAACCGGTAGTGATGGGGCTTATAAACCGATACTGAAGGCCATATGTCTAGTAGTGTATGGTTGTTCGGAAAAAAAATTAACTTGCTGCACTTTTTTAGCGTGGTAGGTGACATATGTGATGTCACATGTTGCGCCTTGTGCGATCAGAGAGAGGACCATTTTTACAAATTTATTTAGAAAGGGATTAGATTTGCAAAGAAATATTTTGTGGGCTAGAAAAAAGTAGGTTTCCTCTCTCTTCACACACCTTCTCAACCTGCGCCCCTCCTCCAATCGCTGCAGTTGCTCTGCTCCAACCACTCACCTACTGTGCCCTAGATCTCTCCTTCATCATCTTCTTCTTCCTCCGGCGAGTTGAGGAGGCAGTCCGGCGACCATTACACCGTCATCCAAGTTCGACACATATAGGAGATAGCTATGTCTGCCTCTCCATCGGCGATCGGAGCGAGCAAAGGAGGCTGGGATCCAACAACCAGGCATCCTCGAGCAGTCGAGCACAGGAGGCGTCCTGATGACCAGTGTCCTCGACCTCTCTGCTAGTGACCAGGGTGGGCGGAGAAAGCAGCCCAATGACCGATGCGCCAGATCCATTGGGCAAAAGAGGCAGCTCGATGATCGACGGCCTCGTCGTCTCTATCGGTTGTGGGATTCGCATACCAACACCACCGTTGTGGCATCTCATTTTAGCCCTCGCTAGCACCAAGCTCAACCAAGCCACTTTCATGGCGGATAGCCTCTGTTTTGAGCAACTGAGCTAGAGGACTACCACTGTGCTCGGATGAGGTGGTAAACGGTGACATCGATGCTAGCGTAGATGCCACATTAGCGGAATGCCACATTAGCGGAAAATTGACAGGTATGTGCCACTTCGTAAAAGAGTTATTTTACAGTGGATTAAAATTAATATTAGCCATCCATTTCTTTGTATCTAAGGCCATTCCCAGTGCATAGTTTCATTTCTCAGTTTCCAAGAGTGCCACATCACTTTTATCTAGGTAATCAGTGTATCTTCGGTTTCATCTAGATGAAACTCTCTCGCCCCCGTGAAACTCTCTATCTCTCTCTTCATAATTACTTGCTATATCACCAAACATGATGATATGTCATCATTTAATAAGAATGAAACTCCCATTGTGAATGGCCTAATAGTTAAAATCAATTTGGATCTAGTTATACTATCATCTGTAGTATTGGTAGTAATATTTAGAGAGAGATAAAAGGGTAAAAAATTTCGTCATACTATTTGTTCTCTACGGTAAAACACGTCCTGTGATCCTCATGAATGATGGATAAATGGATAAGAGGCCTCTGAAGATCACCAGGTATTCGGTGAATCCAAAACCGTAAACGAATTAGAAAAAGTCTAAAATACCCCTGATGAATGGATAAGAAAAATCTAAAATACTCTTGAAGAATGGATGGTTAGGTTTGATTTCTACTATCATTACTAAAAATTCTCTTATAAAAAACCTTGTGCTTTGGGTAGCAATACAATGGACGGTTTTGTGAGTTCAAGGTTTTGATTTGGATGGTTCGGGTACCCTGATCTCTTTTATATCTCTACTGGTACGCATTTTCTTCTCTTATTCTTCCTCTAGCGATCAGAGGAGGCAGTCTGGCAATTGGCGCCAGTGACCTCAACCTTATTAAGACTAAGGCTTAACATAAACTACATCAATATGAACTAGCCTTAAGTCATGATCAGTTGATCACCAAAATAATACGGAAATTAAACATTAGATACTAGCCTGGAATAGATGAACATGATTCCATTAGTGGTTTGGTCGGCGATCTGAGTGTCGGTGTAGATCATTGCCAGAGAGGAGTGGTAGGCACGATAATGAAGCAGAAGCACTGAGATCTTTCTCGGTGGTGGTTAGGGCCTTCGGTAGCCTCACACCAAATCTTTTGATCGGATGAATTTCTGAATAAAGGCTAAACATGAGAGTAAAATCAAATCTAACAAGTGCCTGCCTCTCCCTATTTATCTTGGCCTAACAGTTCAACCGAGGATCACAACCAACAAACCTCTACCCTGGCAATTGAGTGGGCAAAGGAGGCGACCGGACGACTGGAGTCCCCAGGCATATGAGGCATTGGTGACCAAAGTGGGCGCAGAAAGCAGCTCGGTGACCGTCGTGCCGGATCCGTTGGACCCGGCGATCGGTGACCTTGTCCTCTCCATAGGTGGTGGGACTCGCACGGTAACATTGCTGCCGTGGCATCTCATTTTAGTCCTCGCCGGGCGCCACCGAACCCATCCTCACTGGCACTAAGCTCAGCCAAGCTGCTTTCATGGAAGACAGCTGTCTGTTTTGAGCTAGAGCACTAGCACTATGCCCTTATGAGGTGGTAATGTATGGTGACATGGATGCTAACGTAGATGCCACATCAGCAGAAAAATAACATGTCAGTTCCATGTTATACAAAATCATCAGGTTTGGGTCGAGATGGGTAAAGTGGATGGTTTCGTTAGTTTGAGGTTTTGATTTAGATGGTTTTACAGTTTAAGGTTAACAAACAGATGAATGTCAGATTTTAGGGTTGAAAATAGACTTTTTTCCTTCAAAAAATTCGAGATATGCTAGCCATAGCCCTGTAGGTAACAAACATATATACTCATGTTGTATGAGCATCAAATTTTTGAAATCCTTCAAATCTTGAATCGTAACATTTTCATTAATAAATACAGAACACTCGATCGGTAGCGACATTAACTGAAATCAAACCTTCCATTTTTTTTCAAAAAGAAGGCAAGGAAAATCACTAATATTAATTTTTGTAGAAAATCGCTATGAGGAAGGCTCCAATGTTTAGATTTTGAAATCGTGGGGGTTGTGGTGAATCTGAATTAGTTCGTGACTTATATATATATAGAGAGAGAGAGAGAGTTGCTAATGTGTTCTCGAGAGCACGGATTTTCGTGTTTCGAGAGATTTTAGAAATTGTGATAAAATGTTTGATCAATTATTCATTTTTCATCTTGTTGAAATGGAGTTATAGATAAATTTTTTATTTTTACTATTTGTTTTGCATTTTCAAAATCACGCTGATTTTAGAAAATGCAAAACAAATAGTAAAAAAATTCAAACAAATACGAAATTTTGTCTATAGCTACATTTCAACAAGATGAAGAAGATGAACGGTTTGGATCAAATATTTTTATCACGGATTTCGCAAAAGTTCTCGAGTGCACATTAGCATCCGCTTGAAAGATCTCGAGTCTACTTTCCAAAGGATCTGGCCTCACCTCAAAATTCCTTCAGATGCGGCCCGAATCGCTTAAAACCACACGTTGTTTTTCCAAATCCGAGTCAAACTCGAGTCAAAGAAGACTTGGTGTTTTGGATTTGAGTTGTATTAGATTTCCTTTACTATGGAAGGCCCCCTCCTCGCTTCCTCTAGTATAAATAACCACCCAAACCCTCATCTAGGACTTGGGTTTTGTTTAGTTATGTCTAGCCTTTGCTACATACCGATAATCACGCGGTCGACTAGACCGCTTCGCTTATCGTTACGTAACCCCACCGCTTGTGTTTCTTTCAGATTTGAGCTTAATACATATTTGCCAATTTAGTTGGTTGTTTATCTTGTTCTTGCTATGTTCTTCGATTGCTTGCAGAACATTGACCTTCGTGGTCGTTGATCGCGCTTCAAAGATCAATAACCATCTGAGTTGGTGTATCGGTTGCTAAGGCGCAACGCTCCGGACGGTTGTAGTCGGGCGCCAACATCGATTCCTACCAAATCGATAGTTACCCACCTCTCATCGAAAGATCGGGACCCAAAGTCGCATCGTGGTATATATAAACAAATTATGCTAAAAGGGTAGACTTTGATGAATATTTTTGTGGAACTCACTTTGGAGCATCTTATAATCAGATAGAATATACTCAAAAGGATAAAGAGGTATAATAATATCATTTAAACGGTATACTAGAGGTGGGAGTACGTGACTCTGTGAGTATGAAACTATTTTCCTATATATATATATATATATATATATATATATATATATATATATATATATATATATAAAAGCAGTTAAAGCACTTGATTTAATTCACGAGCATGCATGCATGCATAATGCACCATTAAGTCTGTTCCTAATCAAAACTAACAGTTAAGTGCATGCATGCTATTATAGATAGAATGTAAAAACCCACCCATTTGTTATCTATAATAAATTGGGACGTTAGTATTATCTGTCTATTTTCTGTTGAAGAACCAGTAGGGCCAATTCAAAATTAATCCACAATGCTCGACTCCAAAGGTATCAAAATCTTATTGTAGTATTGGTCTCTATGCAATGCATCACCTCGACCGAAATAAAACCTAGTAAAACACGACAATAAGACTGACGGTGCTCGGACTTGATATTATATTTCACAGACATATAGGTCATCGCGAATCAGAATTTATTAGAAGTGGGTAATACTATAATTAATTACTTTTATCATTATTTCCAAATGCCAAACTCATAAAATATTTTCTTATTTCTATGTCTGTGTGCAATGGATAATTTAGGAGAATAATTAAAGCAACATAAGTTATGTTATAAGACTCAATATTATAAATGGAACATGCTTAAACACTAAGCAATATAAGGAAGTAGCTTTAATCACAACCATACAGAAAAACAATAGCCTACAAACAGATAAATCAGTGTAGTCCACAAAATAAATGAATACCTCCAAAAGGATGTCTTATGATCAACATAAAATGATCATATGTTTTTTACTTACTTCCTTAATCAGATAATAGTATATCATAAGTTTTATACTGTTTAATGACTCAAGCTCATCATCATGCCAATGTTCGCTTCAGACCTTAAGCCTTCACAAACTTCACGGTTAAACCTTAATCTTAGCATTAAAAAACCTCTCATGGACAAGTCACTGTATCATGCAAGAAAGAAGAATAAACCACGTAGTACACAAATATCGTGAGCACAAACCACACACAAAAGCCAACACTTAAGAGGCTTACCTCTCTGGCGTTAAAACACAAACCCAGCTGATCAAAGAATAATAGTAGCTAAAAATGACCATGTCTATTTAGTTATTTAATTAACAAAATGTTAAGAAACAAGTTCCTGGATAACTTAGATCACACCTATTAAATAACTTACCCCAGAACCACCAATCTAATACAATGCATGCTATGCTACCTACATCTTATTCCACCAACTAACCTTCAGGTAATAAATTGTTAATATTTATAAACTGTCGCATTTCCATTATTACCATAAATAACGTTAATCCATTGCCACATCTAGATAAAAAAAAATTCCAAAAGACATTGTAGTTATACACACGTATATATGTATGTATATAAATATATGTGCATATATACATATGTATACACATATACACACACATAAGCTTAGATGCTAAGATATAAATAAGCTTTTATATATATATATATATATATATATATATATATATATATATATATATATATATATATATATATATATATATACACGCACACACAGACATTATATTAGCTTTCTATATGAACATTTGAAGACATCAATACTTAATTCATGACCAGATAATTATGCAAACAAGAGTAAAATAGCCACACAAGGGAATAATCATCCACGAAGGTATTTATATTAACAGAACAATTAAAGAGCAAGAAGTTTAATTTATGGTCCAGTTCTCTCATTATACACAATATATTTCATTCAGGAGATCACATGCATATATATATAGATAGATATATGTATAAATTTAAATGTCTACACATATACACAAGCTCAGCAGTATACATCTACATACACATGTACATGCAAATTTCATCAATATATAGATTCATACACTCACAATCTCGGCACAACAAGAATACATTATCACATCCACATGATTGACATCCAACTTTATTTCCCAAAAATATCACATACATCCATCATATCCAAGAGGTGAAGATAATTCAATAATTACAATAACATACATCATAGTTTACATTTCTACCCTCAAACTTTATACAAATTATAGACCAATCCAAACTCATTTACAAATGGCACCCTGCCTATTTTAGGCCTTGAACTGCCAGTTGGATACAGATTTTCCTCATCCTCTCCCTTGCCATTTGGGCACAAACAATTCGAGAAGAGGAGGGGGGGGGCATATGGCAAACTGCAAGCATGCATTCCTGCCACCTATAGCCCCAGCCCACTGGTTTACAAACCCAAACCCAACCCACAAGTTTCCCCTCTATTGAGTTGCATGCACCAACCAGTTCACCCAAAAGCTTAAGCTGATGAGGAAAGGTGGGCAATTCACTTATACTTCAACACTCCCTCACGTGAGGCGCCTTTAGGCAGCACTCAACATGTGGAAATAGGAGCGGACGCTAAATTGCGTCTACCAGACTCGAACTCGAGACCTCCGCTCGATACCATATTGAGTTGCATGCACCAACCAGTTCACCCAAAAGCTTAAGCTGATGAGGAAAGGTGGGCAATTCACTTATACTTCAACACCCTCAAACCACCGCTTTCTACTTGCTATAAATACCTAACACCATCCCTGTCCACTTTCACCTCTAGTGCTAAAGGAAACCAGCCAAGAAAAAGGAAGGAGAGACAACAACCTTGCCCTTTGTTCTTCTCTTGCACTACTAGAAAAAAGCACATCAGTGACGGTTCAGAATGTTATTAGTGACGGTTTTCAAACCGTAATCGATATAGTGCCACCGATAATCGGAGATTATCGATGGCGGTTTTGGCAACCGTCATCGATAGATAGTGACGGTTCTGGCTAGAACCGCCATCGATATATATCAAGCGGTTCTAGCCAAGAACGCCCACTAATAATCACATTATTAGTGACGGTTCTTGGCTAGAACGCCATCGATATTATCGCGACGGTTCTAGACAAGAACCATCATCGATAATATTATCGCGGCGGTTCTAGCCAAGAACACCACTAATAATCACATTATGAGTGACGGTTCTTGGCTAGAACCGCCATCGATATTATTATCGCGGGCGGTTCTAGCCAAGAACCGCCATCGATAATGTTATCATTAGTGTTTTTTTGCTAACTGGCAGTTTAAAAATACTAATTTAGAGGGGACTTCCTAAGAGGTCACCCATCCTAATACCATCCTAATACTCCTCTTGCCTAAGGACACTCAATTTCAGAATTCTAATTGTATTCGGATTTCATTTCCCAGGAGGTCACCCATCCTATTACTACTCTCCATCAAGCACGCTTAACTTCGTAGTTCTTATGAGATCCATTACTCTAGTGGTGGTATGATAACATCTAATATATAATATGTCCTCCTCCTCTAACCTCGTGAAGAACCCAAACACCGATTTTCAATTATTTCAAATTAGCAAACTATAGAGGTAATTAGTAAAATTTAAAACTTTCAAATTTATTTTTCATACTTTTGACTATTAATGATGCTTGTAATATAATGTGCTAGTACTATTCACGAACTTGTAAAAACATCATAACTTTTGACTCGTGACTTCGATTTTGGTGTTCTTGAGCTTTTCGAATCATCGACGATGAGCTCTCCGATTATATTTTTTGGGCCCGATTCTAGTTTGCAAATAAGAAATCCGGCACTTTTGTTAAAATGGTCATAACTTTTGACTCGTAACTCTCGATCGGGGTGTTCTTTGGCTCGTTTGAAAGATAATGAAAAGTAGTACCCGAATTTCATAAGTGCGACAAAATCAGATGGTCGGATCCTAATAGTTTGTGCGAGTGAGTGCGCGGCGACGGAATTCCAAAAAAACGTCGTTTAGGGCCTCAAAACGGCCTCCGAAGTTTTTAATCTATTTTTGTCGTTCTTTTCAATTATTGCAAATGGAATATTAGTTCCAATTATTTTAAATGTAATATTATTTAATTTCAATTTTTCAAATTAGAAGGCAGTGAGAGGTAATTAGCAATATTTAATTTTTTTCTATTTTTATTATTTGTGACGGTTTCAAATTAAAACCGCCATCGATAATGTTATCATGGCGGTTTTAGAACCGTCATCGATACTCACATTATCGATGGCGGTTCTAGCCAAGAACAACCACTAATAATCACATTTTTAGTGGCGGTTTTGGCTAGAACTGCCACTGATAATGGATTATCGCGATTCGTTCTAGCCAAAAACTGTCACAAATAGTCCTCGACATTATTTGTGGCGGTTCCAAAGAAAACCGTCACAATAATCACTTATTTGTGACGGTTGAAAACAAAAACCGCCACAAATAGTCTTCCCACCATTTTAAACTTTAGAACCGCCACAGAGCAGTAGTATTTGTGACGGTTCCAAAAGAATCGCCACAAATAAGGCGCCACCTATGTGCTATTTTGTGGTAGTGTTGGCATCCTCGCAAGAGATCCAAAAGGTGCTCATCATTAAATTTAGGCCATGTTTGGATCCCTGAACTAATTGTTAGCTGACTAAAAATTAGTCCTAGTATATCCAAACAGGAAGACTAATAGGTGGACTAATTTTTAGCCAACCCCTCAACTAACAATTAGTCCATTAGTTGGTGCGTGGGAGCTAATTTGGACTAAAAGCATGTAACATGCTAGGAAAAGTCTGAAATACCCTCGCCATTATGAGGGGCAGACATATTATGAGGGGCAGACATGACTTTTCAAAGAAATTAGCCCAATCATTAGCCATGTATCCAAACAGCCCTGGACTAATTTTAGATGGACTAATTATTAGCTGGCTAATAATTAGCTCTAGCCATTAGCCAGCTAACAATTAGCTCTAGTCCATCCAAACATGGCCTTAAAAGCCTTCTTCTTTCTTATTAGTCAATAGGAATAAATGACAGCAGCACGTGATAGTTAAACATTTAATTACTAGGTGGATCAACAATACTAGTAATCTAAGGATATAATATAATTGGTTTCAATAGATGGAACAAATGATTGAGTGACAATTTGGCCCAATGCATATAAATGCTCATGAACTATTCATTAAATTGCAAACTGGACCATGCACAGAAGTAGCACGCCCATAGTAAAATTGGTGTAGAAAAAGGTATTGAGGGCTATGGAATCTAATCATGCCTTAGCACACACAATACACTATAATTACAGTTTCATACGATCATTAACCTCTGTCTTAAAGACGACCACACAACTTCAAAACACATGTATATGGGTTACTTAGAGATCACAACTAAACAGTGTGTTATAGGCAATCAGGATGCACCTTTGTTCTAGCATGAACATACACACAAATCCTAAAACATGAATTCTGACTACTACCAAACCACAATGCCCCCATTTCAGAACTCCATAAACGTCCACACACATGAAAATCTACTGAACAACAACTCTAGCTACATCAAGGAACCAAGGAAGCATGCATAATCATGCACACCTGCCTTTCCAGAGCACAGGTACACAAATTATTACCAAAATAAAAACTCACAACTTAGAAGTCACACATGAATTAATTTAATCACTGAACACCATCTCTAACAATCACTAGGTGAAGGGAAATAGGCTTGTTTTTGTTAACCACAACATGAAGAAGCTCAGTATTAATTCATGTACATCAAACAAGCTCACACAAATAGTTGGCCAAGGTCGACAAGAATAAAACAAAGATGAGTAGCTCTAGCAAGAGAACGGAGGGGTGGATTTGTACTTAGCTTGCGGAGTTCAAGTAGAGGGGTGGCGCAGGAGCTCACCGTGGCAGTAGAAGTGTCATACTGCAAGGCCTCACTCCAATTTCTGGGCTTTCCGCCGGGAGTGTTTTGGTTGTCCGGCTGGTATTCGCAGGGATGGTTGGGCCACTCAGGGGTATTGGGTGAATAATTCTTGTGTGGGAGGGGTACTTTTGGAATTTCCTCTTCCCCACCTACCTCTTCTCACCTAACCCCACCTCTTTCTCAAATGAGTGGCTGTTTCTTTTTGGCTGGTTGCCTTTTTCCCCAAATCCCCCATGCGACAACCTCCTGGCTCCCTTCCCTGGCTTCCTGCTCCTCCTGCCGCCTGCTGTTCGATCGTCATGGTCTCGTCCCATGGCCGCCTGCCTTCGCCGGGTCTGGCCTTCCATCTTCTTCCTCAGGCGACGTCCTTCCCTCACTGCTGACGCCACTTTCCTTTGTTGCGCTTCCTCCTAACTCGCTGGCGCCTGCCTTCCCCTGCTGCTGCCACCCCTTCATCCCTCCTCCATGTTGGTAAGTGAGGAGGATTTAGGGTTTTGATTTGGAGCCCTTGCTGCTGGTTGGGGTTAGGCTAGGGCTCCTAGTGTTGGGCATTAAGGGAAGCACTCGCTCTAGTTGGTGGAAAATCTTGTTTGGCGGTTGGGCTGTGCGCTGTTGACATTTGCGGGCACATTTTGGGCAAGCTCGAGTTCCCTGTGACCGGGTGGCTGTAAAGGAATTGAAGTTTGGGTTCTCAAGTTTAATTAGGGCTCAAGAAGTCGCGATTTGGCTCAGCCATTTGGGAGTTGTGGCTGTTTTCGTGCAGGCTGTCCACTTTCAGTCAAGCCGTGGATTCCCTCTGTTCCTCGCCGATCTGGGTTCAGCTGGGGCACTGTCTAAATGCATGGTTATATTATTCGCGTAGTTTATTCCCTCGCGGTCGTTTCGAGTATAAGAACGCGCAAATCCGTTGAGCCAATCAAAAGTTACGCTATTTGGAAGTTTTGTCCTGCAGCTTGGGAATTTTCAGCAAGATCAGTTTTGTGGTGGGGTTTTAGTATGATTTGGAGGCTTTTCGTGTCATCTCTCGCATGAGTGGCTGTGAGGAGTTGTAGGTCAGCCTCTTATGGATTGATTAGGTTAAATAACCCAAATTTTGATTAAGCCAATTGGGAATTAAGCTCATTAGAGCGCTTGCTGCCCAATTTCCAATTAGCAGTTTTGGGGCTGTTTTTGCTAAGGGGTAGTATTGTTCCATGAATAGTTGTTGTGAACTATCTAAAATGGGAAGTTGAGTTCGCCCATGTTATTCTTTTCAGGTGGAGAAGCCAAGGAGGCTTCAACTTCTCGCTATTCTCTTTCTCGTGTTGAAGGCAAGTGTAGGGCCAAGCTTGCACTACAATCACCTAGTTGTTCATGTCTGTAATTAAATTTACTTTATAGAAATTATGTGATGCCTTTCCCTGAATTTTATCCATGACTTTATTTACTCTCGCATGAATCACACTTGGGAAATAGCAAGTAATTGGTACTTCCATATTGGTTATGGCTATGTGTAGTAGAAATGAATGAGTGATGAAAATGCATTCAAGTCAATTGCATAATTGCATTCATGATGGACGAGGCGTCCCATGTTGATGTATTCTCGTGCTCACCCGTAGTGAGCACAAAAGTCCTACTCAGAGTCCCATTCACCGAAGTGAATGGGAGCGAGACAAGAAGAGTAGGCCCTCCACGGGATGGAAGGAATATAAGGGAGCACACTCGACGGTGTGCGCCTTGCATTACGGTATAGCGCTAAAGAAGGTTGCATTCATGGACATGCATGATGCATTGCATATTTGTGGCTGTAAATAGAGCATCTTGAGAGCTTTCTGAATGGAATTCGGTGGTTATAAATTCCTGTATGTTAAAAACAAGCATGGGTCTTTATATATGTTGTTGTATGTTTATGCCTTCATTTCTTGTTGCATTGAGATTTGATAAGGAATGAACTCACGCTTGTGTGGATGTTTCATTCTAGGTACCTCCAAGGCGACATTTTGGGAAGCGGGATAGCACACTTCACTCACGCTGACTACATGTAGTTAGAGTAGTGCAACAGCCTATACTTTTGGTTATGGTGGTAGTTATGGTGAAAGTAATTTTGGGTTAGCTGATCTGTAAGAAAATGGAGATGGTTTAAACCCTTATGCTTGGGTGGTATGGTGGCTACTAGGTAACATCGATGGTGTAGTGCCTGTCTTGTTATTCTGTTGAACCTTTATGTACTTACTTAGTTGGCATGTTGGTTGGTCAATGTTGAACCGTGAATGTGGGTATTTGGTTGTGAATGACTATAACTATGTTGTTGTTTTTAAATTGTTATCTTTTGTCTGCTGAGTGGATGTCCATATTTTTAGGGGAGGTGCTGCCGAAATTTCTTCTTTTGGTGTGGCCACCTTTTGGATTGTTTAGCTGGTTTTTAGTGTTCTTCTCTACTTCCTCGTGTGGCTGATGCGCAAGGATGTAACATTTGGGGCAAAGGGGTTGTCGGGGTGTTACAAGAAGTGGAGACAGAGGCTAGCGCAACCCAACCCTGTGCTCCCATGAGTGTGATGCTGTGTTGGATGTGCCATCGGCTCGACCACATCATTAGCGCCGCAGGAGGCAAACCTAGGCTAGGCTGAACCACATCGACCAAGGGCTATGGCTACGCCATGGGGAAGGAGTATGAACCACTGAGTCGGTGATAGCCGTAGACATCAGAGATGGTGATGAAACCGCTGGATCCAGTTGGGATTCCATGCTATCAGAGTCGGGAAGGTAGCCAGGGAGGGCCATTGGTGGTGGGGAAAATCAAAGGTGGCGCTCGAGGGTGGTGTGGTTTCGGGAGGTGATGGGGTAGTGAGTAGAGGGGAGCCGGTGGCGGCAAGGAACGCCACTGGAGGCGATGGATTCGGGCATCAGTGCCATCATTTGGGAGTGGGTAGAGAGGGAGGCGAGGTATTAGGGGTGGCACAATTTAGGCAGCAATGAAGCGAATGAGTCAAGAAAGGAGGAAGAGAGGGAAGGGAGGAGAAGCCGAGAGGGCACCGACATCGGAGAAGAAGGGATGGCGACAATGGGGGCAAGAGGGAGGAGGGGGAAGAAAAGGGAGGGAAGGGTAGAGGAGAAAGGTGGCACTAGGGGAGGTTAACAAGGCGTATGGAAGGGTTAGCAAGACTAGGGAAGGATGACAGTGGTGGCGAGAGCTTGTGGCCGAGGAGGCGAGCGAGAAATGGGGAGAACGGAGCGGAGGTGAGATAGAGGATGAGAGCGAGTGGCAGCTAGGAGGGGAGAGTGGAGAGAGAGAGAGGGGAGAAGGGTTAGGTTTAGGAGGAGGCCAACTAGGCTGGGCCAAGTAGGCCAAACCAGGGAGCCAAACAACATTCTATTTTTGTTTTTCTAGTTTTTCTCTTTTCTTTTCTCTCAATTAAATTTCTAATATTGGTTCTTGCTACATTTATAGTATATAGAAATTAGTAAATTAAGAATCACCTAATAAAACTACAAACGACACCTCAATAAAATTAACACATATAACACATGATTGAAATATATATTTTTAATTATATGCCATATTTAAGACACAATTAAGGAAGATCCCAAGTATTGAAAATTTTGATACTTTCGTTATGAAATTTCTCTAAGAGCAACCTTGGGCAATTAGGGTTGGCTAAGATTTAATTCTTTTATATATTTTTCTGTTAATAATAAAGTCCTAATTCATTTAACCCCTTATTTTGATTACTCATACACCCATAGAATAACCTTAGTTAACATAAACAATTAAAACATCCAACATAATTATATTTAAAACCTTTGTAAATTAGAAGAATGCACACCATACACAAACAAGGTTTTGCATCATACTCAGGAGCATTCATGATTAAAACTTTAAGGCCATGCTTAGGAAATAGCGAAGGCATACCTTAAAACTTAATTTTGAATTATTGCAAGCAATGATCTCAAGAGTTGTCTAGGAAACGTAGGAATGTTTCTCAACACTGGCAAGCTAGATGGAGCTCACTCAAGCAAGTCGACCTTTGGTCGTGCCTTCTGAACTAATTTTGTGGGTTGTGGATTGTTTTTGGAATTCTTGCATGTCAACCATAAGGTTAATTTCTAAAAGAAATTAAAACGTGTCAAGTGGATCAGGTAGATCCAGTAGGTGATATTGATGAGAATGGACTAGAGAGGTCCAGTGGTAATATTATAACCTAGGTAGGGTTATGGAACTATTTGGTGGGTAGAGGAGTTTAGAAAAGAACAACCTGTAGGGTTCTTGTGAAAGTCGGACTTTCTACATAGGATATCACTTAAGAACATAACCAAATTGGCAAGCATTTCAAAAACAATGTAAACCTTACTAACCATAGACCTAGAATTAGGTAGGCTGGACTGATTAACCAACTATGTAGCTGTCTCTGCCATGGGTGAGAAGGTGATTGTGCTAAGTAGGCCAGTCACCCTAGGGCAAGACTGCTAGGTAGGAGTCTCAACGCATGTGCCTATGGTGAGGCAGTGTAGTATTGGGCAGAGATCAATGTACGGGTTGGCCAAAGGTTCTGTTTCCTTGATTTAGTCATGTGCCAAAGTAGTACATATTTTGGCCAGATATTATAAGCCAAGTGATGCTATGGACAAAGCAGTACACCTCTTATCAGAGTTAAAATGTGATGTCACTCCTAGCTTCCGAGTTTGGAAGTGCGTCATGTGAGTTTTCCTCCAACATAGGTTGTAAGATCTCACGTCGCTCTGCCATCAGTAGATTTATGAATTAAAATTTGACCCTTTTTAACAAATGGGTAGTGGTAAGTTTACTTTTGGATAACGAGTTACTTTTGGAGAAACGGTCTAGTGATCAAGAATATATGAATATATATAGACACACACACATACATACATACATGCATCAACTTTTCACGCTTGCTGAGTACTTTTGTACTCAGCCTAGTTTCGTTGTTGTTTGTCAAACTTGTCATCCATAAGGTAGAGGCTGAAGCTCATTATGGCATGAGTTCTGTTGCTGTTGATGATGGGCTACAACTACGGGAAAATTGGAGACCATGACTTTATGGAGTCGAAGACCATCAGGAGGGAGGCACTAGAGTTCTATATCGGATAAGTTGAAGGTGTAGTGTACACCATAGTTAGAACTAAGGAAGCACTATATGTGCCCAACTAATAAGGTACCATCTACTAAACGGTGAAAGATTCTACTGGCTCATATCACTGTTTTCCTTAGCTGATCCTAGTGCAACTCTGCTCTGTGACATTCTCCATTGTTTCGACTTAGTCAGACATAGTGGGGGCATCACACAGAAATAATATGTTGAATGAAAATGTACAAAATACCTGCCTATCGCCATTTAAAATGGCGATATGGTCTTTATCGCCATTCGAAATGGCTATGAGACCATGTCGCCATTAGAAATGGCTACAAAGGCCTGCCGCCAATGGTCAAACTCTCTGTCGCCATTTGAATGGTGAGAATGAGGGTATAAAATTGGCCTAGCCCTTGCTTGGCTAGAACAACTGCTACCCCTACTAGCCAAAGAGAGAAGAAAGGAGAGAGGGAAGAGAAGAAAGGAGAGGGGAAAGAGGATGGAGGAGGGGAAGAAGAGGAGGAGGAGGAAGAGAAGGAGGAGTAGAGGTCATCCACAATTTTGCATATATGTTTTTTTTTGCTCATTTCAATTACTACTCAAAGGTACAACTTAGCAACTAGATTAATTAGATTTATAAGTAATTAGCTAGGTAGAATAGCAATAGTTATTTAGATACATAACTTAGTGAACAGATTAATTAGGTTTGTAAGTAATTAGATGTATAGAGTAGTAATAGTTGTTTAGATACATGACTTTGTGACCAAATTAATTAGGTTCATAAATAATTAGTAGTATTGAATAGCAATAGTTATGTAGATATATAGGTATTTTTACATTCATACCTACTGTGTATGGCTTAGGATGGATCTGATTGGACATACAAAATTGTGAAAAGTACATGAGTAGTATGTAGTCAAAAAATAAATATATGTATGCTTGTAGCAGCTTGTTTCATGTAGCGATAGTAGGTCATCGTGGTACATAGGTGTAGTGGTATAGGTAGGTTTAGAATTTTATGAGGTGTAGTAGGTACTGATAGACTTGATGACATTGTGTTGTGCATAAGAACTTGATGAAATGCTTGACAGGTATGGATGAACGAGTATAATTTAACATACAATACAGAGAAGGGATTTCGCACATGGGTGCATAAGGGGTGAAACTAGGTCATTTTTCAAATGTGGTGGCTATCCTGTCACGTGCACATGAGCATCCATGGGGCACAGTTACTAGATGGTATGCCACCTGTTCTCATTGGACCGTGAGTTGCATGATCTGAAATCGCACAGGGTAGGCTGTCAGACATGGCATTGTACGTACTAGGAGTTAGTGGAGTTAAAGGGGCTGAAGTCGTGGAGCTCGTATGTCATATTGGAGAATAAGCGAGAATGGCCTTTAGTGTTGTTGGTGCAAGCATTTTAGAAAGTTGATGTCGGCCAATGGACATAGGAGGAAGAGGCTATTGGTGATGAACCGAACGAAGTTGGGGAGAGCAGCCGAAGTATGGAATGCTTAGAGAGGTAAGATGTGATTTTGGGTCAGGAGGGAGTGCAAGGTGAGGAAGTTGGTGTTACAATGCCAGAGATGAAGGAATGAATGGGTGTAGCAGATGAGAGAACAGATTTAAGTGTTGGTGGAAGCGATGGAGGCTGAGGGCCATGACTATGAGGCTTTAAGTGATGAAGAAGGTGATGAAGAGTCTTTTCTCACGGATTGGGAAGAGTACCAACGATAAGCTCGGTGGTCAACGAGGGTGAAGACATCGCATGGGAGTACGATTAGAATAAGGTGAGGCAAGGAGCAATTTACAAGAGTAAGTGTGACTTGCAGGAAGCAATAACAGCATGGATAGTTTTGCTGCAAAGAACCTTTAAGGTTGTGAAGTCAGATCAACAGATGTACAATGTGAGATGCCAGATGTAGGGTTTCTCATGGCATGTCCATACGTGACTTAGCCTAAGTGGGACACCATTTAGAAGTGTTTTATAGTCGTCCCACACTCATGTGTGCTGACAGAATCTATGCAATCGCATAAAAATATATCTTTAAGCTTTGTTGTGAATGCAATATATGAAGAGATTGTGAGCAATCTAGATTTAGAGCCACATGCTATCATACTTATAATAGAGCAAAGGTTCCAGTATACTGTAAGCTATACCAAGGCCTGGAGAGCAAAGTGAAGGCTTTGGAAGTAAGGTGTGTGACGTATGAGGACTCCTATCAAAATTTACCAGGTATGCTTGAAGTGATCAAGGAAAGAAATGATAGGACTTATGTCAATATCTGTGAGCAACATTTGTAGCGCTTCTTTAGGAAGATGGTAATAAAGTGGGCATTCTTTACTTTTGGTGCATGCATCAACATGTTCATACATTACCGTCCATTGCTATGTGTGGATGGGATATTTCTGACTAGGAAGTACAAGGGCCAGATAATGACTACTATAGGAGTAGATAGCAATAATCAGGTTCTTCCTGTAGTACTCACCTTCATAGAGGGTGAGAACACTGATAGTTGGCTATGGTTTCCAAGGAACATGATTTGTCCATGTTCGTGGTTGGTCCGTGCGGTGATTTGTACCATCCAAAGTAACAACACGAACATGGGCACCGAATAGAACTGTATGTGCCATGTAATCTCACGTTTATTATGAAATGGTATCTGTCGTTCCTTCTTTTGTTTTCGAACATTAAACATCATATCACTTTATTACAGATGCGTACCACAAAATCGACCATGAAGTGTACATGGCCTTGTTGCACATAATTCTTCCTCCCTTATGAACATGCTCGCTCATAGTAGCATGAATTCTTTCGAACAACTATTTCCATACGAATATAGTCCTACCTGCTTTCTAAACCCAATGGACAACATGCAACCACTACCTTTGTAAGGCCGATTGGACAACATGCAGCCAATAGCTTTGTCGGGCCGATTGGATAAGACACAATGAGCATCTTTGCTAGGCCTATTAGATAGCATGTAGCCACAAGTTGTAACAATATTGGTAACTAGAACTTGCAAATTGACAGCATACATCCACTATATTTCACAAACTAAAAACTTACTATAAATATGGCACTTTGTTGAACATACATTCAATACTACACCAAGCCAACCCCTACATCCAACACTACATCCCTACCACCACCACACCCAACACACCCCTCCATCGGCCAGTTCACGATGTCCAATAACATAGTGATTCTTCGTAAGTAGAAGTCGCATTCCAAGAAGATGGAAAGCTACCCAGATGTTTCATGCAAGGATGCACCTGTGCTATCAGAGTATCCCCACCCAAACTGCGACTACGATACTCTAGCATGGATAGTGCAATCTAGCCATGCACACACCACTGGCTGGGCATACTACACATGTAGGTCAACCTTCGTAAGTTAATGAAATGCATGTACATTCTATAATGCATTTTTCATACTTCTAACTTCCTGCATGCTTGACACCAAAAAGATGATAGTTGCTACTTTTCCAATGGATCGATGGCCAAGACAAGTGCGATAAGGAGTACTTCATGTAGAAAAACTACCTGAGCTACCCAGTTGCGTCCAAGTGCTATGTCCATCCTACACCTCCCCCATGATTGCGGAAGATGAAACAAAGCTCCCGTCCTATCGCCCTGAATCAGCATAATTTGGAAACCCCACTATGAGCTTTGGGAAAAACAAAAGAAGTTGAAGGAGCAAGCTGATGTGGCTCACTTCAAAGAGCAGCTGAAGATCGTTCTAGAAGACTATTATTGGGTTGATGTGTATGGAACTAATTGGAAGAAAGCTAAGGCTGTAAGCCTTGCCAAATCAAAGGGGAAGGCACCAATGAATCCTTCCATATAAGGTCTACAGTAGCCAGCATGACTTCTTTATAATTCCAATAGGTGCACATGTATCATAGTTGTATTTTTCGTTCACCATTCGTTCATGCCACCATTTGTATTGTACAAGTACGAAGGCTAACATAGGCAATGAACCAAATTGTATGTGACATGTAATGCCCATGTTTATTAGGGAATGGTATCTATCATTTCTTCAATTCTATTCAAACATTAAACATCAAATCACTTTATTACAGATGCCTACCACGAAACCGACCATGAAGCATACATGCCCTTGTTGTACATAATTCTTGCTCAAAGTAGAAATCCTTCCAAACAACTATTGCCTTATGAACATAGTTCCACCTGCTTTAACACATCCAATAGACAACACACTCCAACATCCTTCCTCATATTGTCCTGAGAACACACTGCGCAACCCTAGATTAGCCTCCAGCTTTGTCAGAACGATTAGACATGCACCCTATAGCTTTGTCAGGACAATTGGACAACACATAGCCATCACCTTTGTCAAGGCGATTGGGCAACACTCAACCAGCAACTTTGTCAGGCTGATTGGACAACACGTGGGTAGTAGCTTTGTCAGATCGAATTGACGACACACTAACACTTGCAATAAGAGACCGAATTAACAGAACATATCCACCACAATTCACAAACCGAAAACTTACTATAAATATGGTGCCCTGTCCAGCATACATTCAGCACTAAACCAAGCCAACCACCACATCCAACACTTCATCCGTATAACCACAACACCCAACACACCCCTCCACCGGCGGGTTTACGATGTCTGACTACAAAGCGATTCTTCATAAGCGGAAGTGGCTTGCCAAGGATGCGGAAAGCTACCCAAATGTTTCTTGTAAGGATGCACCTTTGCCAAAGTTTCCTTACCCAAAATTTGACTATGGTACTCTAGCGTAGATAATGCAGTCTAGACATGCAAATAATGCTAGTTAGGCACACTGCACATGCAAGACACTCTCCATAAGTTAATTACACGCATGTACATTCCGTAATGCCTTTTTTATACTTTTAACTTCCTCCACACTTGACACTAGGAAGATGATAGTTACTACTTCTTCTAATGGATCGATGGCCTAGACAAGTATGATAGGGTGCTCCTTAAGAGCAAAATGTGGCTGCACTATCCAGTTGTGTTCGAGCGCTACACCCATTGGAAACCTTCACCTGAGATTACGAAAGACAAAGCAAAGCTCCCACCCTACCGACCTAAAGAAGCGTACTTCGAGAAGCCCATCGATGAGCTTCAGGCATAATAAAAAGAAGCTAAAGGAGTAAGCCAACGCAGCTCACTTCAAAGAGTAGCCGAGGATCACCCTAGAAGACTATTATTAGGTCAATGTGTACGGAAAGAAAGCCAAGGCTACCACTACACCATGCCTTAAATATACCAACAGCTTGTCTGTCGCTAAAAGCCACCTATAGCGACAAAGATTGCTTGGTAAAAGCTTTTACCGACAAAAGAGAGGTGCCGTGTAAGTCCTACGGTAAAGGTTTTAGCGATGCACAAATCTTTACCGATAGACCGTTTGCCTTTGATTT
The DNA here is from genome assembly GCA_036346375.1 of Guadua angustifolia. Lineage (NCBI taxonomy): Eukaryota > Viridiplantae > Streptophyta > Magnoliopsida > Poales > Poaceae > Guadua > Guadua angustifolia. The sequence continues at coordinate 231,206 of JAYEVE010000988.1, read as the reverse complement.
ACTACTTTTACCGATAGACAAATCTTTACCGACAGACACCTTTTACCAAGCAGACAAAGCTTTTAACGATGATGTGGTGACGATAAAATTAATTTTCCATTTTTAAGCACTTATAACAGATGACTAAACCACTGCAAGATTCTTGCTAATACTTTCAACAGATGAAAACATATACTCCATAAGGTAACAATCATAACACCGCAACTAAACATCCACACATTATCACTCAAGAATATCAAATAGAATTCATTCCATTCCAGCTTATATTAAGACACAAGTCCAAGACTATCTTTTTACATCAACACCGACAGCTAAAAAGAAATCACAGAATCAATACATGTCTTCACAAATAGCGATTTCACAAGTCCATAAAGAATGATCATTTCAAAACCAGTCCAATATATATAAATATATACATCAGAATTTAAAGGAGATTAACTCTCAAAACTCTTTCTAGACTTCATTTAGTGGTCCATACTCCATCGTTTTAACCTCACCTACTCCAATCGTCTTAACCCTCACCGCCAAAGACCTTCCAGAGTCCCCAAGCAACTAGTCGCCCATTCCCTTACCTATACCTCACTGCCAAGTGGTGGACAGGTGGCTAGCTGCATGCAGGCTAAGTTTGCATGCCATCCACCTGCCCCTACTAGCCCATGGTATTTCAGCCCCAACCATGGTTTCACCTCTGCACAACCAACAAAGCAATGTCGGTTCACAGGTGGTATGAAATGAAAAGAAGAACAAGGCAGTGGATTCTCACCATCCCATGAATCCATGATGCACTGCTAAACCTTTGCTAAACCCCTCTCTACCTTCTGATTGGAGACTAGAAAAGCAGGCCAAAAGGCCATCTACCTCTCTCTTCTCCTCCATCTGTCCTCTGCAACCAAAAGGTACCAAGACTTCAGCCAAGTCTTTATTACTTCCATATCATGTATAGATATTTGGTGATATGAACAAATAAATATTGTGCAAATAAATCACAAAGATATTGTGTTATACAACACTATCTCGACAATGCAATAACTCGAGCCTAATGTGGAAATCTGTTCTCATAAGACTCACTAATAAATGGGCATGCATACACCGATATTTCCATTTACTCTATGATAAGGTAGAATGGTATCAAAAGAACATGGCGCTCAAGCATTCCATTGAGAGATCAAAACTAAAACCTATCAAATTAAACCATGAATATTTTATAGCACCATCCGGGTAAAAGCTAATAAGGCTTTAGCTAATTAGATCCTACTAATCCCACCCTCTAGTCAATGTACCAATGGTAAGTGGTGTTGGACATTGCACTTATTCATGGTTATATTTTAACATGTGGTCGCCTCATTTCTTAATCATGTATAATCATCAACTAAACACTAGCAAGCATTATTAAAACATCCGAGCGTATGATATGTTCGATTCTAATATACCAAGTTAAAATGAGGGCATAGTTTAGGTCTTGATAAACATGTATGGGTTAGTTTCTTATTAGCAAATTATTCAGGATGCTTGTAATCTAATCATCGATCCAAATGAATCTATAGTAAAACAAGAATCTAAGCGATGCACATATTCAAATAGCAAAGTTTGTAACAAGATCCATACATATGTGCATGTAATAGTTAAGCTAGTTTCCATTAATTGGATGTTTGCATCAGAATCAACATGACGATGCATACAAATTCATACTTGGAACTAATTAGCATAAGAGTCCTCTAGCATGACCTAAGCCGAAAATACAAATTAATGGATATGTAATAGGATCACTAACAAGTAATGGGCATGCTTCATGAATCACAATATCCAAGATCTAGGAATGAAAGCATACAAGATCCGCTGGTAAATACCTTTCTACTCACAAATAAAATGGGAACATAGGACGGCATAATAAAATCTACAACCATTGTCTATTCAATCTAGACTAGTAGCATTCAAATCATTCATGAAAGAAGGAAGGAGTGGGTACTTAGCTCAGAGGATTAATCGGGGCCGCCATGGCCACAGGATGGTGGGCGGTGCGATGGCCACTGTGCCCTCCCTTGTGAGCGACTTCATGTGTGCGCCCACCACCGGTGGTGGATCCGAGCAAGAGATCGACCGGGTGACCTAAAGGTGAAAGGGGATGAGTGGGAAAAGGAGATGAAGAAAATGAAAAGAGAGAGAGAGAGAGAGAGGAGAGATTTACCTCGAAAGCGTTTAATCTGTGGTGCCCGGCCGGGCAGGTGGGCAGGAGCCCCGGGGCCAGCCAACCACAGGCGGCTAAGGGATGGAACGGCGCGGAGAAGGAGAGAGGCGTGGGAGATTTTAAGAGCTGCTCGCACAGAGGGAAGAAGCCATAGGGATTTGCGTGGTTAAAGAAGAAGGCAAAGGGAAGGCGGATAAGGAGGAGGCCTTACTGGTCGCCGATCAGAAGGCCTTCAGGCAAAGGCGGCCTCGGCGCAGGGGAGAGAGAGAGCTAGGCTCAGTGCATGCATGAGAGAGGAGAGGAAGAGGGAAGCGGTCGGCCGAGTAGAGTGAGAACTAAGGAGAGAAGGGATGCGATAGATTTAGGGTTAGGATTGGCTACTAGCCACTGGCTAAAAGAAAACCGCAAAAAAAAAAAGAGATAAAATAAACTAAAACAAATATATAATATTAAGAATAAACATAAATGATAAGATAAGAAAAAAATATATATAAATGAATAAATATCTATATATCAACTAGGTTCAAAAACAAAAGTAAAATGGATCTAGAAAACAGTAAAAGATAAACATTTCATTTCTCTAAATTAATTCAAATAAAAACATTTAGACAAACATCGGATGCACAAAACTTACCATATGATGATTTATGTCTTAATTTAATTCAAATAATTTTTGCATCTTGAATTCGTAATAAAGCACATACAATCAAGAAACTCTAAACCCAAAATCACACATGTTCTGTGTAGTAGATTTCTATTTGATTTCTTTTTGTCCTATTTAAAAGTTGCTATTTGCTCTATTTTCATCGATCTACGCATAGACTCCGACGTTCCAGAGCCTGCAGCAATCGACTCTAACTTCGCGACTGAAGTCAATGAGCAAGGCAAGCACCCCCTTTGACCATGTTGATCCCAATTTTACAAATGTTTTTATTAAATGTTTTACTGCATGCGTATGTTCATTAAACTTTGCTATATTGTGGGGCAATGGTAGTTAGACCAATAGACTCATGGAACTTTCCCGATAGGTATTGATATGTGTGTTTAGGAGATGCGTGTGTTTAGGGTCATGCGCGATAAAGGTTAAGTCCCAAAATTTCTCCCATCTCACGCCAAGACATGAAATTTTTTCTCGAGTCTCCGCACGATATGCCAAATTATTTCGGCTTTTGGCGGGTCTAGTATCGGCGATCGATCCGATCAGAGATATGAAATTACCGACACGCATCGTGTTGCTATATGTCTATAGCATTACCGATGATTTAAATGTCATCGCTTGGAGGCATTAGCGACAGACGCTCGCCACGCACTTTTACCGACATACCATTTGACTATGAAAGTCAAGTTTTACTGACAGCTGTCTGTCTCTAAATCTAGGACGTGGTGTAGTGTACAAGCCTCGTGAAATCAAAGGTGAAAGCACCAATGGATCCTTCCATATAAGGTGTAGGACTGCCAGCATAACTTCTTTACATTTCCAAAAAGGCGCGCATGTATCCTAGTTCTACTTCCCATTCATCGATCGTTTGTGTCACCATGTGTGCCGTACAAGTACGAAGACTAACATAGGCAAAAAACCGAACTGTATGCACCATTTATCTTTTTTTCATTTTCTATGTCATGCAATTCAATGAGATTATATGTAATTTCACTTTTTTCATGTATTATTAGAAAAAAAATTCTCTAATATAGGCATCGAACCGAACTGTACACACCATTTCTTTTTCCTCGTTTTCTACGTCATGGTATGTAATGGGACGGTATGTACACTCTCTTTCATCAATTTCTATGTCATGCTAGGTAAGGCCAACATCAGCACCGATCCAAACCATATGCGCCATGTACTCCATGTCTTTATTACAAAATCCTATGTACTCCATCCTTTCATTCCAACATTTTTAACATGCCTGCCTGCTATGATTTCACCCGCTTTGTCAGACCGAACTGACTTACACGCTGCCCCCGCTATGCCCATCTCCATTGCATCCTATTTAATTCCTCTCCTAGCAGATGATTTTTGTAATGTCATTCTAGCATAATACACAGGAAACAAAAGAATCATGAAGTCCAGTTATACTAACAAATCCCACTTCCCATAATTTTTTTCTTACTAATTAGTGTTTGCAAAAAAAAATGCCTCTACATCACCATTTCAATTAGCGACAGAGGCCTGTTGCTAATGAGGCGACTGTCCATCGCTATTTCAATTGGTGACAGAGGTCTATCGCCAATTGAAATGGTGACAGACACGATGTCACTAATTTAAATGGCGATAGATCGATATTTCTATCAATTTTTGATTCGATGTATTATTTCTACAACTTTTTAAAAAAATATTAATTTTTAAAAATCTGCTATATATATCTTCAAAAGTGAAAAGCGAATGGTTTTGAAGTTTAGGGGTGAAAAGCGAATAGTTTTGGAGTTCAGGGTTGAAAATCAAATGATGCCAAAGTTCAGGGTGCAAAAATAGCCCTCTGGCCCACCCCTACCGTGCCATGTGCAGTAGCAAATGCGACATGTGGCAGGACGGCCTTGGCCTCTCCAAGATAATAGATATCTACTATAGATAATATCGGCCCTCCCATGTATTATTGGTGCACCGATAAAAACTATTGTTTGAATAAATGTGAGATAAAAACTCTATGCATGTGAAGTGACCTCAGCAAACTACCATCAACCAATGCAGGAGGTTACTTGGGACAGCGTCGAGAAGGTGGTATCGATAATAATCAATTATCTAGTGGATACTGCACTAGATAACATCGAAGATAACATCTACATGGACGGATGGTTTGGACTGGGTGCTTCTGCGGTGCTTAGAGCAATAGCCCAACACCCTTCGCCATCTCTGAGTGAGAAGTTTGACAAGATTATTCATGTCGACTGCTCAAGGTGGAAGAGTCGAAGAGCACTGCAGAGGACAATCGCGGAGGTACTGAAGCTTCCTCAGCGGGTAATGGATAATTTTGACAGGCAAGACGAGAATGATGATTTCAGTGGAGTACCTGAAGGCTCTAGAGCTGAGATAGGAAAAATCCGGAGAGAGATCCATAGAGCCCTACAAGAGCACATATGTTTAGTGGTCTTTCATAATGGAAGCAATGATACAGTTGATTTAGCTGCCTTGGGCGTTCGCCAACCTGAATTGTTGGATACTAAGAGCAACTCCAACCCAAACCCCTATATTTTCCCCCTAAATCACTCATTTAAGGGTGGTATAAAAATTAGGGGTACTCTATATCAAATTTGTCTCCAACCCATACTCTCTATTACTCACCCCTATTATTTATCTAAACATTATTATTACTTTGCACCCATGAATTATTATTTCAAAATGAATAAAAAATGCCAAAGAAAATAATAGGGGAAAGAGAAGCCCCTAGATGTAGGGGAGAGAGTACCTCCTAAAATAGGGTTTATAATAGGGGTTGGGTTGGAGCTTATATTTTTCTAAGTCTCCTTATAATTTAGGATAGGGGGAGGTTTAGGGAGTGGGTTGGGGTTGCTCTAAGGTATTATGGACCTTCAGAGGGAGGCTTCGGCTCAACCCAGAAATAAGAGAAAAGGTGGATAATTCACATCTTCATATTTATAATGATTCTTATGGTAGATCTAGGTGGAAGGTTTTACTACTGCAAGAAGCTAGAGAAGTTGCTCATTTTACACAACATAAACAAGTCATCACCCCAGAAATAACTGCAGAGTGTTTCTTGTATTTGTTGTCATTTAATTATATGGGTGGAAACACAATGGACTACAATTGGGCTACCCACGCTTCCGACTATTGGGTTTGTGATGGGATTATACAAGGAGGCCAGTTTGACGAAGCATGGGAGGCTGCCGATGATCTGCATCAACAGTTACGAACAGAGGACTACTCATCTAATGCATTGCCGCCTTTTGGTGATAGGCTGGAGACCCCTCCAAATCGTTGGATTTCAGTCACCTACAGGTCTAATAGTGAACAACAACGGACCGTACCTCCAGAGTCGACATCCTTCTTCCAAAGTGGATATGATGTACCGTTGCCCAATGACATGTTTCTCCATTCGGACAAACTGCGTGTACTGAAACTCCGCCGATGCAACTTCAGCTTTTCTTCACCTCCTTTCCGTTGTTGCCGCAGCTTAAGATTCCTCGGATTGGATAGCTGCAAGGATCAACAGAAAGAAGAAGCACCCAAACAGCAGCAAGAAGAGGAAGAGGAGGATAAGCCAGCAATGGAATTTTTTCAGAGGCTATGGGTGCTGGACATATGCAACACAGATTGGGGCAACAATATTGCTTGGCGACGACTGCAGATCCTACGCAAGCTTCGCATAATTAAGCCTACAAGCTCTTGGGAGAAAGGCCAAAAGGATGAATTCGCAGATATGGTGAAGTTGGAACTCCTCGACCTATCTGGGGATAGAAGCATACAAGTTTTGCCGAGCCTGTCAAGGGCAACTGGCCTCAAGACTCTGGTTCTAGATGGTTGTGTCTGTTTGGAACATGTTGGGCCTGAAGGAGTCCCTCCATCACTTGAATCATTCAGCCTAGATGCAGAAGCAGGAGGGGATTGTAAAATATCCCGTATCTCCTTGGCTGGCTGTGCAAGATTGGTGAACTTCAAATTGCGTGGATCATTAGGGATGTAATCGGATCGGATACGGTCGGATATTGTTTATCCCGTATCCATATCCGTATTTTTATCGAATACGAAGTCGGATACTGAATAGTGTCGGATGTGAATACGAATGCGAATAATACCGATACTATCACTTACTTAATACGGGCTTAATACTGCATCGGATTCAATACGGTACGTAATATTTTTAGCCGGATAATACACTAAAATATAGATCATTTATTGCACATGTAACATATTGAATAGTAGATTACTTATGAGTTATGAATAATTATTGACAAAATGTGAAGAAAATAGTATAAGAATTTACTATAGCTGCATTGTACATAATTAAGAATTAATAATGAACGACTAGAGATTATATAAAAGCTAAATGTAGAGTCATAATAGAATTATCAAAGACAATGGCACTAGCAAATTAGAAGTCACAAACTAGTAAGGTGAACATGATAGAATCATATAATACCATATATCAAATTTATGCACTACTAATTCTAGTCTACTTAACCAATTAGGTGCACGCATGTACGACGTAAGGTAATAACACAATGTGAAATCACGTGTTGAAAAATTGGCTGAGTAATGAAATTAGCATTGCAAAGTGGTTGTGATTATGGCATGTGTGGTGCTTGTGCATATGCTGGTAATAGCATGATGATGGTTTCGCTTGATGCAACGCGCTCGTGTGAGTGGTTGGATGGATTGACTTTGAGTCAAGTCATGGACTTGTGCTTGGATTTGTTTGGTATGCTAGTGATAGCATGATGATGGTTTTGCTTGATGCAACGCACTCGTGTGAGTGGTTGCATGGATTGACTTTGAGTCAAGTCGTGGACTTGTGCTCGGATCTGCTCTTGTTTATTCATGTGCGTGTTGCTCGGCGCTTAACGTGGTCGATGACGAGACCAAACTAGGTTCATAGAGGAACCGAGGTTCGGACTAGGTTTAGGAGGAATCGAGGTCTTGGTGGTCAAGATATCATGCGGACGCCTGCTAGAGAACATACACATAAAGGCCGGTTAGTCATGTAATTACAAAGATGTGGGTTGTACATGCGCAAGAGTTGTTTTTGGCTATGTTGGGCCAGGTTGAATTGAATCTAGTTTCTACAGTTAAAATTTCATATCAATCCAACGGTGGGATCTTTAGGAATTTCTATTTTTGTGAACTGGTCGTCAGTCTGCTCGCCTGGTCGCCCATATTCAATCATCTTGTAAAGAACATAACTTTAAATCCGTAGATCCGATTAACCTGATTCTTATTGCGTTAGCTTTGGAATTGAATCTAGTTTTTACAATTAAAATTTCACATCAATCTAATGGTTGGATCGTTAGGAATTATTATTTTAGTCATCTTGCAAAGAACATAACTTCAGAGCTTTGTGATTACACCGTCTCCAAAGTGTTAGAATAGTACGCAAACTCTAGCATACGTGCACATGAAACAAACACATTGATATGGCCCTTACGGCAACTTGGTTAGATTGTGCTCAGAGATATTTGTCTCGAGACAAGAACTAGAGGAAGATCATTACGTGCATTCACCAGATACGATTATACAAAGTATGTATATATAGGTCGTGGGCGGTGGTTGCACCTGCGGGCTACCTCGGTGTCGACGACGGACGAGCCATCGAGTCGAGCGGACGAGCTGCATGGCGGCTCTGACCGTGAGGTGGCTACGGCCACAGCCTCACGGGTGTGGTGCTTGGATCACGGTGGCTACGGCCACGGGTCATGGGCTATGGCTACTGTGGTGCGGATCGCCAGGTGCCGCCTCGTGCCTCCTCAACTCAAGCCGCCACCACGGCTAGATTTTGTTTGGATTGGGGATTTTAGAGGAGAGAGACTATCGACTAGTAGAGAATAGAGATAGAGAAAGAGAGCACGTAATGATGGATTGGAGATTTTATGTTTTTGGTTTTGGGTCTCACAGTGGCGATGTCGCATTGCCTTCGATTTTGGCTTTGGCGCCAAGGACAAGCCGAAGTACGGCACGCGATAATTTTAGTTTGGCACCACACCGGGCGCAGGTGCACTTGGCGTTAGCACTTTGGCAAGGGCGGTGGCACTTGGTAGAATGGTAATTAGTACTTGGCACTTGGCGGCTCAGATTGGTCCGTAGAGTACCAAGAGTGGTATTGGTACATTGGTACTAGTGCCTCCACTCGGTGACCGGTGCTCTTTGATTGGAGAGTTACTGCACTCGCCATGGAGAAGTCTTTAAAGTTTTGGATAATATCCATATTTTATATCCGGATATTATCCGATTATAAACTCGGATATTCCTGTATCCGTCGGATAATTACTATCCGTATCCGTATCCTTATCCGAGATAATTATCCTTATCCGTATCCGTATCCGGAAAATTCTTCGAATATCCGAAAAACTATTCAAATCGCTATCCAAATTGATTCGGTCGGTCGGTCGGTCGGAAAATATCCGTTCCAGTTGCACCCCTATGGATCATTGCCAAACCTTAAGGAGTTGGACATCTCAGGATCTGCAGTCAAAACACTTGACCTAAAAAATGAGATGGTCCGTGTCCCAAGTCTCCAGCAAATCGTTCTTTTGGGATGTGAGCAGCTCCGCTCAATATTGTGGCCAGAAAAGGGAGCACAACATCTAAGGATGCTATGCATTGACACTCGACGAGGAGGAGAAAAGGTCAGAAAATTATCAGCCGGTTCTTTGGTCCATCAGTTACAAAAAGGATACTGCCACGCAAATGTCGCTGTTGTGGACATGAGATTTATTCAGTCGTTGGTGCTAGAAAATAGCGGCATGTTTTGTTGCCCTGACACATTTATTAATCTAAAGCTCTGCATATCTTCTACTAGCAAAGATGACAGACAACAGAGGTGTCACAAGGAAAAAATGAGCAGTTGTAGCACCTACACGGATGTCACTGTTGAGGAGACAGTTACTCATCATGGGCACAGAACTGCAGAGATACTTGCTCATCATGGGCACAGCAGTGCTCTGCAGTTCCAACCGTTGGACTGCCATGTGGAGATTGGTGAGGGGATTATCTACACGAGCGTGGAGAGCGAACAAGGGCTCCGTGCTATCGCCTGCGTGATGGGCATGGCCGAGTCGTTGCACGTGCACGACAATTCTTGCATCACCACTGTTGTCCCTGAACGCCTCACCAGTGATGTCCGTACGGACCCGCTAATTCAATGGTATAATCTCAGGCGGTGCCGTGTCGAGAGATGCCCCAAGCTGCACACTGTCTTTGCCACTGCATTTGGAGGATTTGATAACCTGGAGGCCTTGTGGGCGGCTGATCTCCCGATGGCCCACAGCATTTGCAGCAGGCGCACTTATTATTGGGGTGATAACTTTGCGAAGCTGCGGAGCGTACACCTCTACTCCTGCCGGAGGCTCACATATGTCCTCCCGGTGCAATGGGCTCACCAAAATCCACCTCTTCCCAACTTGGAGACCCTGCACATCGTCTACTGTGGTGATCTCACGCAGGTCTTCCCCGTGCAGGAAGAGCTTCTGACGGAAATACTAGAATTTCCAAAGCTGAAGCATATCTATTTGCATGATCTCCCAAGGCTGCAGCAGATATGTCAGATCAAGGTGTCTGCACCCATACTCGAGACCGTCTGGGTCAGGGGATGCTGGTGCCTCAGGCGCCTCCCGGCCGTCGGTCGCCGAGACAGCCGCCCTGCTGTGGACTGCGAGAAGGAATGGTGGGAGAAGCTGGAGTGGGACGGGCTCGACGCCGGCCACCACCCATCCCTCTTCGACCTGCGCCACTCACAGTACTACAAGAAGCCTCTGCTCAGAGGCTCAATTCTCCGGTGAACCAGCGTGAGCTGTTTAGGTACACATACACAACGCGCTCTCCCTTGCATTTTTTTTTCTTTCATGTAATCGGTTGTATTTGTACTTGCGACCTTTGTAGATTTTGTGGTGGTAAGACATGGACATGTTGGTGCTTGCTACTACTGCCGTTGCTACAGTTGATCAAGTGTTGCTTGCCAAGTTGGTGTGTTTCCTAAAGAATAAATTGGTGTTTGATGCTGCGTGCATCCACCAGGTTGGTGTGTTTGATAGTATGTCACTCTGTGTGTGTCTTTTATGAGACTATGTTAATCTCTGTGTGTGTGTCTCTTATGAGACTAAGGTACCATCAATTATTTTGTGGTTATGTGTGTGCTTGAAATAAGAGGGTCAGCTAAGCTGTGCCTGTCGTGTGTGCCTATCAGTCACAGAACAGAACCCCATGGTGTGAGAATGTTGCATGCAAAAGACTCGAGACATATTTTTTGTGTGATTGATACAGCAGCATGCTAATGCTGCCTGATACTATATTTGATTGATTTACATGTATTCTTAATCATCTTGTTCTACTTATCCTTCAGGTCATTTGTTTGTCTATTGCTTTGTGCTGCCCCGAGTAGAGAAGAATTTGGTGTTGCATTGTAGCTTCAGTTGAAGCATAAGCTTGCAGTAAAATTTGTGTGAAATCGTGTCATCCTCTTCTGAGGATGGTGAAGAGGATGGCTCTAGATATTTCTCATTCGTTATGTCACTGAACACCGCTCTGACATCTCGATTATTTCGCTCTGTTTCCACAGTTTCAAACAAGTTGATTGTCACTTGGGAATCCCAGTAGTAGTAAGCGAGCAACACTAAGTTAGGCATGAGTGAGGCACCTGGTAGTGGTCCCTTATCCTAAAAGCTGTTGTTCAGATCATTTGACAAAGAGGAAAATTGTAACCTTTTAATGCTGCAAATGGTCCATACGACTACATGGAAGTTGACTCCCAACTCAGTTATCAACTTATTGAGTCTGATAACCAACTTTCTGCGGCACGACAACTTATATGCCTGCATATTTCGGTAGGAAGCAGGAGTACAAATCAAATGGTAGTGTCTAGGCTAGAATGTGCTCCGCGCGGTGTTAATTGAGTAATTTACTGACTCTGCAACGCCTAGCCACCAAACGAGAGAGTCCCCCACCTCGTCTAATCCCTCGTCGCCGCCACAGGCGGCCGCCGGCTGGCCAACGGGCGGTGGCGGGCCTTTCACAGCATCCTCTCCCTTTAATCTCTTCAGCTGCCGTACGTGGCGGCAACCTTCAATGGGGTGCGGTGCTTGAGGACCTTCCGGCGGCCGTACCAGTGGCCAGCCTCATCCACAACGGCGGACAACACTCGTTCCAGCGCGTGGCGCAGGCCGTCCGCATCGTCTTCAGCAGCGAGCTCGAGGAGGCCGGCGAAGGCATCGTCTGTGTCGATGGCGAGGTGCTTGGCCATCTCGGCAACAGCAGCCGCCATTGCCGCATTCTTCTTCTTGGGCGCGGTGGCCACTGTGTCGACGCTGGCCGCGGGGGACATGGGGATCGGCATGCCAGGGCCGGGTTGCTCTGGTAGGTGGAGCTTTTCGGGGCTTGTCAGACTGGAGCAATGGTTGACTGCAGCAGCAAACCATCTCACCACACCAGCAGCGACAGAGTCAACCACAAGATCTCTGAAATCTCCATGGTGGCCAAATCGGAAAGAGCAAAGAAAGACGACAAACTTGTGCTGGCCGGCGACTAACCTCTTGGTGGAGGCATCGGTGGGGGTGTGGGGTGCTCTGGTCAGTGGAGGGCCGCGCGCGGTGGAGTGTGTAGGATCGGATGACGTCAATCAAAGGGGGGTGAATGATTGAGCGGAAGTTAAAACAAATTTTTAGTGATTCGTTAGACCCCCTAAACAACATAGGAAAAACTGCTTCGGTTTTGACAAAAACAGATTAACTTACGTTCACTAGAACAGTAATTACTAAAGATCCGACCGTTAGATTGATGCGAAATTTTAACTGTAAAAGCTAGACTCAATTTGGAAGCTAACCCAATAAAAATTAGCTCGATCGGATCTACGGATCTAAAGATATTACCTTCGCAATTTTGACTGAATCAATAATGATGGGAATTGATCTTCAGAATTCAATTGGCATTAAGTTGCGTCGGTAACTCTTCGCTCTTCAGAACTCAACGACAACACAGCCTTGCCGCCGATCTGTTCTTCAGAGTATCACCAACGTTGTGAAGCTTCGTGGTACGTCTGTATACCTGCAGAGAAAACAAGCGACAACAAACGACAGCAAGTTGTTCAGAACGTAGAACAAACAAAGAAAATCACGGCCGCCAAAAGCAAACACAGACGCAGAAGTTCTAGTCGCCGGCCGCCGCAAGTTTTCTAGTCGCCCTTTCTTCTATTCGTTCATGCAAGCAAAACACAGGCTCGGACGTCACGTTGAATACACAGCCGCCGCCCGCCGGAAGCCGAAAAGCGACGAGCTCATTGATTATTTTCCAGCCGCCGGCCAATCCTCAAATTTTCTAGTCGCAGACCAAAACAACAGCCAAGCCGATTATCTAGTCAATCGTTCCTTGTCACCAAGGACATGCATGCATGCAAGCCACAATCATGTATGCATGTAGCGAGGAAAACAAAACGCCTCAAGCCAACAGACCAAACCCAAAAGAAGAACAATGGCCACGAGCAAAAGCTATCGTCAGATAAAAAACAGTGAACGCCCCATGCAAATACACAATCCTTTTATACAACTCAAAACCCTAACTCCTTATCTCTAATACATGTATGTATATCCATTGGCCCAATAACACATGGAGCTCAAAACTTAAACAGACATACGTACATCCCACACCATGGACATAATCTACGTAGAACTTCCCCGTTCCACGTCTTCACCATTTTTCAAATTTTTTTATTTTTTAATTAGACCAGTTTACCGATCGGTTTTTAATTTCGAACCGCAGCGATAAGGTCGAAACCATCACGGTTTTCGTCGGTTTTTGAAACCTTGTGCCCAATGCCCCTGTGCAAATTCAAAGTGTGCACCAAAAATCCTTCTATGGATTAATGGTACACCTCGATTGTCTGTGTTGACCTAGATAAATCATATATTGCCATCATGGAGACCTAACTTCCATGACAATGCTTGACATACAAGTTAGTCTCAATGAATTATATGTTATTAACGACCAAACAACATAATCAATGAATTAAGGGTCTAAATGCTTGCTGATACAATACAAGGGTTCATAATACAGGTGGGTATCGGCTGGTTTGAATCAAACCAAATCGGTCGGCAGAGGTGGTGTATTAAAATTTGACCGTTTTATCACCCATTAATTAGAGATTTAGTCCGGCTTACCGTTTTCACTGATTCCAATCTATTGACAGCATTTGTGTCAGTTCGAACGGTACTTGTCATGCGTGCAAATTATGGTATTTGTTTCTTCAAATTTGGTGCACTTTATCACACATATTTTTAGTGCAAAAGGTTAGATTTGTAAAGAGGCCAAGTATGCCAACTGCTGGATATAATTCCTGCGAGCTCTCGGCAACCAGCGGGAGGGGAGCACCTGTTCATAGCTCCCCTTTTGGTCCATTTTGATCTATTCTTTTGGTCCATTTTAATTATTAGCGCGAATCAACTATTAAATTCTTGGCGCGAAACGACGATTGTCAGGAAAATACAACTTACCGCCAAACAATACGGCTCAAAAGATACTTCAACTGAAAAACTAGTGCAACAACCAAAACCTTTACTAAAAAGCTTCGAAAACACGACAATAAATATTTTCTCCCAAACAAATCCCTGAATCACGAAGGTGGAATAATTACCGGCCAAAAACCCTAGCAAAAGAGCTTTGTGGTATTACAGTGGACGAAAACAGCATATCTGCAGAACTCCCTCTCCAAGCTGGAGGCGGCATCAGACAACGGGAAATGACGACGGACCAACTCCGCTCATCATCAAGATCCCTACCAACCTCGAGCATGCATCGCGGACCGGCTGCAGACGCCAGAGGTTGGCAGAGGCTTAGGCAGCAGAGGCTGGTTGGCGGAGGTTGGTGCACTTTATCACTAGGGATGGCAATGGGTACCCGATACCCGATACCCGATGGGTATTTACTCCATTAGGGTACAAATATGGTCCAATAATCATACCCATGGGTACCTTAATGGGGAAAAACCTTCACCCATCGGGTATGATTTGCACGGCACGGTACTTTCACCCATACCCGCTACCCATTACCCGTAGCAAATCTTCCTCGCCTCCTTGTATCAGATAGGCCCAATTGGCATTTGGCAATTCCCACGGTTCCACCCCACCCAACCCAACTAGCCAAGCGGCCCAACTGCCCAAGCCCACGCTGCCCAGCTGACGACCACCGAACCGAGTGGGACCAAACCAATTCAGCCATTCCCATTAGTTACCTGATGAGGTGATTCATTCAATCATTCTACAATACATTTCTACAATTCATTTCAGACTCCAACCCTAACCGTCCCTAACCCTAGCAAACCGGTAATGGCGCGCGCGCCAAACGTCGGCGGCAAGAAGCAGTATAAGCAAGGCACTATTCTTGAGTTCGGGTCCTTCGGGATCGAGCACTGGAGGCTAGAGCAGTAGGCATTGGAGGCTTGGAGCGGGCGCTGCGTGCCGACCGGCCGAGCCGTCGAGCCGTCGAGTGGGGTCTCTGCCACAGCTCACCGCTTCCTCGCCTTTCTCACGCTCCACCGGAGTTGCCGAGTTGGGGAGGACCAAGGAGGAGGCTTGTGGGTGACAGGTGAGTTGAACTACATGAAGGCTAAGTCGGTTCTGTACTTCTATGGTGTTGATGCTGGCTGGTTGAAGTTAGGCTAGACTAGGGTTTACATTTTTCTTTTTGGTATTCTTCAACTCTAGGGATCCATGTGCTTGGCATTAGTAGTTGGTCCCATTGTAGTTTTGAGTTCTCTCCATTGTTCACCAAATTTCTCTGAGAATAGAACAATCGGACCATATTTGATTTGGCGGGTGTGAATCTGGTATGGGTGACCCGGTGGGTGAAAGGGACCCGAACGGGGATGGGTATGGGGAAGAAGTCCTACCCGTGGTCGGGTACGGGTAAATTAACGGGTGATTTTTCATCTGGCGGGGACGGGTATGGGGGGCCAATACCCGACGGGTATGCACCCGTTGCCATCCCTATTTATCACACATATTTTTAGTGCAAAAGGTTAGATTTGTAAAGAGGCCAAGTATGCCAACTGCTGGATATAATTCCTGTGAGCTCTCGGCAACAAGCGGGAGGGGAGCACCTGTTCATAGCTCCCTTTTGGTCCATTTTGATCTATTCATTGTTCAATTTTAGACCCCGTTTTTTTAGCTTATAGCTTAAAACCAGCTTTTTCGTTTAAATAGTTTAAAAGCAAGCGACTTTTGTACGTGATAGAGGTGGGTAATTTTACCTAACTTTAGTGTTATTAGTCTAAAATTAACCATCAATAAGCTAAAAGAGCTTGTCTCCAGTGGTTTTTGGATTTTAGTTATATGGAGGCTTATGGTTTTTGAAAAGTCTAGATAAAAAACCACTCATTTATTTAGTCTGTAGCTTTTTGGCTTTTAAGCCGGTGAAAAAATCTAAACAAATAGGACCTTAATGAGGTTGTAGACTTAATGCTAAATATATATACACGCACGCACACACGTACGCTTGTGTATGTGTTCTTCCTCTTTCTCGACGCCGAGTTCTCCTCCCGTCACTGGATCGATGACTAGCTTACATCTATTATGAAGAAGCCGACTCGACCGGGTGCAAGGCGCGAAGCCGCCGCCCGCGACCGGCCTGCTCGAGCCTCGCTGACGCGCGCGTGATCTTGTGCACAAGTGCGTGTGTGTGCGTGTGAGGTGTGGTGTGAGTGCGTGTGTATGTATGCACTGTGATTCAGCTATTGTTTCTCCTCCTTTAGTGAATGCCAGAGCTCTCGCCAATTTCAAAAAAAAAAGCTTACATCTATTGGGAGAAGGCCAAGAACCCTACTTGGCTCTTGATTTCTCGAATCTTGCATATGCTGTGATCATTGCTGACGAGATCCCAAAGACATCGTAATCAGCCCACCAACATGAGCGCTTCAAACCACGCTAACCTGCAACTTGCTGCTTCGATCAACCAATCTTGTAGGAGCAAAGGAGGCCATCTTCCAAGTGGACTGTAAAAAAAGTCAAGACTCGCGAGCTAATAGCTCAAGTTCGACTCATGAAAGGTTTGGTTCAAACTCGATTTAAGCTCCGAACGAGCTGAACTCGAGCTCGCGAGCTTAGCCAAGCTGACTCGAATAGTTCGCGAGCCTACTCAAGTTTGGACCGAATTTCTTTAAGCAGAGCTTACTCGAGTTTATTACTAAGTTAAGCTTGTTACCGAACTTATTAGGCTTACTGAGCTTACTCGAGTCGATCTTGAGCCTACTTGATCTCGGATCAAGTCGAGCTCGAGCTTGAATCGAAACTCGGACCCTAACTCAAGGTCGGTTCGAGCTTTACCGAACTCAAGTCTGAAGAGATAGCCTCGCTCGTGCTCGCCTCATTTACGGCCCTACTTCCAAGTGGATTTGTTCATCGTGTAACTTCTCATCATTGTGCTCCACCAATCACCTTCCGGGGCGTGTCCATATCCGAAAAAATCCAAGGTGCCCTGTGCAATTTCTCATCATTGAAGGGTCTTCATTGTAACTTTGTGAGGTACATGTAATCAGCTTTTGTGCTATATCTTTAAATAAATCGACATGCTAGGACCTCACGACGCCCAGTGCTTAAAAAGCATCTCTAGTGTCAAGCGTGAGACCGGAGGTGTGGAGTGTGGTGTACGCATATTTGGGATCCATGGTGCTTTGAAAGTGACTCATGGCAAATGACTAAATCTAAACATTTAGGGAAGTTTGACTTGATCCTTTGGTTCGAGCCATAGTTTGTGTCGACATGCCCTAGTTTTGTAGGGTCCATTTATTTTAGCTTTTGATTATGAATTTTGGCTCTAAAGGCAGAATAAAAAATAAACATTCTAATTTTAGAATCCGATTCTCACAATCCAACTCACCTATATACACCAGAATCCACAATTCACTTTATAGGTACTTTTGGATTTCAACTTTTGGAGATGTTTGCACCAGATTTTGAAAATTACAAGACAAATCGGCAAAACATACGAGTTTGGACAATGCACGGGAATATCTTTGGAAAATTTGGATAACATGCGGCGAGTATCTGGAAACAGGAGACCAATTAGGAAACTATAGCCGACTCGGATTATGTCGCTGCGATGTATCAGGACTCGGATCGGTAGACGAGTATATAAAGGCGTAGTAGGCGCTTGAAGGACATCATACACAGCAAATTACATCTGCCAATTTTCATTTTTTTTGTAGCTTTTAGTCTTGTAATACTCTTTTGTAAGTCGACATCGATCAAATAAAGTTGTGTATCGCCGATTGTTTGATCGTCTTCGATTTCTCCAGGTTTGATTTGTTCTGTTTTGTTGTGCATCGCCTTTCAGAATCGATCTACCTTTACCCTTCTGATTAGCCTCGATCGGCTAATATGTTTACCTTTTAATCGGCTTTTGGCTAATTTTACTTTAGCCGATTTATCTCTAAAATCGGCTTAGATTGAATTTCACGATTCTTCCCTTATCGATTACAGGGTCAAATCGATTGGCACGCTTGGCGCACTTGAACCCAGTGTTCGTCTGGTGTGTTGCAAACCAGAAATCCTACGTCACGTTTTTGGTGTCAACACATTTTCGGCACGCCCAGTGGGACCACGATCGGAAAGATGACCGCAGGCAAAACTGTTGCACCAAATGGCGTTATATCGATGCCATAATCGTCCCTACTTTGGACGATTTGACTCAGAGCAACAGTAAGGAGATCAAGATCAAAAGCGCCTTGGAGGAATTAATGTTGGGTTGTTATCGAAAACCCGACGAGGGTCACGCAGAAGATGGCGCCCAACATTGAATCCCTTGGTGAAGCCGGCGTCGCCGAATTGATAAGCCGATATATGCCGCTCAAGCCGAAGTTATCTGCTGTGATTGAGCAACTGCGGCATCATGCATTAATCAATCACCATCGGCCTTGGTTACGACTCCTAAAGCCGGCGATGTAAAATAGCGTAAAACTATTGCACAAGAGTTGGCGGCGCTCGGAGGGTTATTAGATCCATTGCGACCACTCCCAACGATCCGGTGTACTCTGTGGCACCAAATGCTAACACGATAAAGGTGTCGGCACCTGCACCCTTGCTAATGCCGACTCAACCCACTGTGTTGGCACCAACAAATTCTCACCCAAGTCCAGTTACCCATTATCATGCATATACCGACGCTGCAAAGTTAGATACGGGCAATATACCCCCATCGACGTCAGTGTTGGGACCCAGATATGCAAATCCGAAACCCTCAGGTATTCTCGTGACTAGTCCAGATCACGCTTAGTGCATACAAAGGAAACATAGATGACATATCATTCCATACATCGAAATAACTAAGAAGAAACAAATTATTATTGAATAAAGCAAACGACCTTATGGTCAAGGTTCATACACCAAGGCCTCTTGGCTTAAGAAACAAATGAAATCTGCGGTAAATGAAACATAATAACTTAGGCCATCTCGACATGCCACAGTAATCGTCTGGGAACGCCTTCCATCCACATAGTCTTCATAGTATTCCTCCTCTTCATATTCATTACTTGGTTCTTCTTCAAGAATCGAACAACAGGGCATAAAGCCGTGAGTACAAAACGACTCAACAAGCCGAGGGAAATGATGCAATATATTCATGCACGGCTTGACAAAGGATAGTCATATGGTTTATTTGCGGAAAGCAATAACTTGAATTGAAATATAGTAAATAGATTGAAGGCATGTTGATAAAAGCAATATTAAATAACTTGTAAATCAATGGTAGACAACATGAACAGAATGACGAGGCATCACCCTACATCATTCGAAACAAGTGTCAACCACACAATTCAACAAAGATAGCTTGATACAACAAAACAACAAAGTGAACTCCCTGCTCCCATCCCAACAATTCCACATTTCAAGAAAACACTCTATACCCGTGTGAAATCCCGGGCTTGTCCATGACCGCGACACGGCTATTCAATAGTTTTACACTGCAGAGGTTGTACAAACTTTACCCACAAGACATGATATTCTCCTTGCGCTCGCCATTAGCACACTTCCTTTGGTGTGTCGGCAGAGAAATCATGACAAAGCCTTTACAATGCATGTTTAAACTTCGCACCGCCTCTAAGGTTTCGCCCTCGGGGCCCCTCTTGAGCCATGTGAATCTACCCAGACAACCCGAACCCACACCAACATTTGGCGGTACTCAAGACTAAACATTGCAAATTAATCGGCTAGGTCTGTCCCATACCAGACTTATGGTTGCACAGTTAGGCCCAGTTCAATGGCGCACAAGATTAAGTCCTTAAATTATCTCAAGCAAGACAACCACATCCCAATGTGCCAGATAGCACCCCCTTTATCGCATTCGATCACTTGCTCGAGGGAAAACATTTTGTTCAACTAAGACCAATGGCATTCCCTACCATGGTACAACAAGTTTTACAACAAAGGGTCGATTTACCACAATTCCATATCTTATTAGGTCAAGATTAACATTAGTTCACGGTGATATGAAACCCAATGTACGACTAAGGTGTCTAAGCATTAGCTACGTTAACCCAATGTTGGTATTATGATTATGTCCAACTAGTAATGTCCCAACCTAATGTTAACAAATGGATACATGGCATTTCAATAATCAAGATGGCATACTGGCAACAGGTGAATAACTACTCCCATGAACTAGCATTCATACACAAATAGCATGCAATTGTATAAAACAAAGTAATTTTTGCAAACATAGGTCCAATATGATCAAAGGACTACGACTTGCCTTCGTCGACGAGGTGCGATGCGCTACTCTGAAAGTCTTCTCCTTCGTTGGCGATGACACCGCTTCTTCGACTACGCGCAAACCGGAACACGAAAAGAATAAAATAAATTTAAAAGAAACTAAAAATTATAATAAAAATACTGGCAGATAGAGGATGAATTTAGATGAATTTAGCAATTGGAATCACTCGATTCGGAGTTACGACGGAGGAGAAACAATTGTTTGAATTATCAAAATCCTGAAAATTGGAAAACCGAGAATATTCTTTTGGAATCTTTCTTTTTCTCCAGCATTTCCTGATTTCTCAACACACTTACACATGGGCCCCATTGGTCATTCTCTTGGCCCTTCTTCTCCAACCGTTCTGTACAGAGAGAGAGCAAAGAGAATAGAGAAGCAACGCATGGAGGAATGGAGGAGAAGCCAAGGGAAAAAGAGGGCGGCTCGGCCAGTGGAGAAGGGACTCGCGGAGAGGCTCATGGAGGGCCGGCAGGCGGCGCAACAAGGAGTGGCGATAGCGAGCAAGAATGCCTGCGCCAGGTGCTCAAGCGCCAGGAGGGCGTGCGGCAGCTCGGCCATGGCGAAGCACGGCGGCGGCGGCGGGCCGGGGAAGGTGCTGCGGGGGTGGCCGGAGGTGATGAGCACGGTGGCCAGCGACGGCAGCACAAGAACGCCACGGTGAAGTAAAATCGACGACCAAAAACGAGCCGGCGGCACGACGGTCAAAAACTCCCGAAACCTCGAAAACTTGAAATTTCTTGAAACTAAGGTGAGCACCGGATAGCTAGCATCGAGGGAGTCTACAGTGCAAGGAATTGAATTGATTCTTACTCAATCGGGAGAAATCGACGATTTAACGAGCGACGGCCGACGATGAACAAACTCGAAATTGGGGTCAAACTGCAACGAAAATCAAATCCGATTGAATGGTTGTGATCACGGAAGCAAAATGCACAAAGTGACGTGGTTGGTTTGCCGGAAAACTCACCGGAGCAAAAGATGGCTCGTCGGTGTCTTTGGAGGACACCGGGCGTACTGTTTTCTTGAGTTTTGGGATGGAAAACGATATAGAACCAAAGGAGTAAGGTAAGCACGGTGTAGAGGACGTCGATACGCACGTTTGGAGTACTCACACGCTCGGAGAGATGAAGAAACGAAAGAGTTATGGCTAAAACAAGAAACGGCAAAGAATTGATTGCAGCTACTGTTTCACTTAATTTTAGGAGGAGCAACAGTAGGGTAATCAATCTCCATTACGACCCCGTCGTAGCGCTTCAAATTTCATTGGATTCGGACAATCGTGGAGGGAGTTATGACCATTTGAAGATGGAGCTTGCAAATGGGAAGAACAGGAACAGACTCTCGAACAGTGCCGATCCATTTAGTAAGATGAACAGTGTTATCCTTGAAGCACGTGAGATAAAATAGCAAACGAGGTCTAAAAATACCGGAAAAGATTCTAAAAATCCTAAAGAATAAAATAGAACCCAATAAAGTTGGTTTCACTATTTTTGGATGAATTTTGGAATTTGGATTATTTCGGGATAAATTAAATGGATTTGAATAAAGCGCGAGAGATAAAATACAAAAGGGTTTCTATAAATCTTGGAAAAATTCCCAAAATCATTATAGAATATTTGGAATCCATTTTAGTGGGTTTTGAGATTTTTGGAGCATTTTGGAACTCGGGTGAAGTTTCGAATAAGGACCGGAATTGAGAATTTGATTTTGCGGACGGTAAAGGATTGAACTTCAATTTCGGAAGGATATGGATGCCAGGTTAATTAGAACACTAAGGAAAATCCAAAATTTGAAATTAATTAATTTAAATTAACTTTAGGCAAAAGACTGAAATTAGGGATGTTACAAACCTCCCCCCCTTACATGGAATCTCGACCCCGAGATTCGGACTGGCTAGAGAATAGGTGGGGAAACTCCGACTTCAGATCCTCTTCTCGCTCCCAAGTTGCTTCCTCTTCAGAATGGTTGCTCCACTGGACTTTGCAAAAACGGATGATCTCGCTTCTCGTGATGCGCTCTGCAACTTCCAAGATCTTCACTGGTTGCTCCTTGAAGGTGAGATCCTCTTGCATATCGATGGCTTCCATTGGCATCTGCTCTTCTGGCACTCGCAAACACTTTTTCAATTGCGACACGTGGAACACATCATCAATTCCAGCGAAGGACTGAGGCAACTGAAGTTTGTAAGCAACTTCTCCTCTTCGTTCCAGAACTTTGAACGGTCCCACATATCTAGGGGCAAACTTTCCTTTTACTTGAAATCTCTTAACTCCTTTTAGAGGGGTGACTCTAAGATACACATAATCATTGGGCTCAAACTCAAATCTCGGCTGACGATTATCTCGTGATAACTCTTATGTCTACTTTGAGCTATCTTTAACTTGTCTCAATTAATCAGACTTGCTTTTCAAATTTTCTTGCAAGATGGCAGACCAAATAACTGCCTTTCTCCGTTCTCCTTCCAATTGAGAGGGGTTCGCACTTTCGCCATATAAGGCTTCGAAGGAGACATTTGCATCGGCACCCGATAAGCGTTATTGTAAGAAAACTCTGCATAGGGCAAACACTTGTCCCACTTAACACCATAGGTTAAGGCACAGGCTCTTAACATGTCTTCAAGAATCTGGTTCACTCGCTTTGTCTGTCCATCAGTTTGAGAGTGATAAGCAGTACTGAACCTAAGATGAGTTCCCATAGCTTCATATAAACTCTGCCAAAAACGAGAGGTAAACTGGGTTCCTCTATCGGAGACAATCTTCTTAGGCACTCCGTGAAGACTAACAATCCTTGACATATATAATTCTGCCAATTTATCTCCTGTAGGTAGTCTTAATCGAATAAAGTGAGCTACTTTAGTCAATCGATCCACTATCACCCAGATCGAATCATAACCTGCTTGGGTCTTAGGAAGTCCGGCAATGAAATCCATACCAATTTCTTCCCACTCCACTCGGGAATTTTCAATGGCTGAAGCAACCCCATCGGTCTCGATGCTCTACTTTGACCTTCTGACAGACATCACACAAAGCAACATATTCTGCAATCTCACGCTTCATGCTAGGCCACCAATACCTTTCCTTGAGATCTTGGTACATCTTGGTACTTCCGTGGTGAATAGAGTACAAAGTCTCATGCGCTTTTGAGTAATGACTCCTTGAGCTCTTTTCTCGATCAGTAATACAGATATCGATTCTCATACCAAATGGTACCTCTTTCATCCTCAAGGAAACCTAGGGCTTTTCCTTTCTTCATATTACTCTTGATCTCTTTGATATCAAGATTCTCAACTTGGGCTTCTAATCGATCTTCCAATGTTGGACGACTTCCAAGGTAGCCAAGTAACCTTCTTGAACCACTTCCGCACTAAGCTTCGAATTCCTCATAAAGAGTCGGTGACTTTCTTTAATCATCGTGGTATTGCAAGAACTCTTTACGCTCAAAGCATCGCCTTCGACATTGGCTTTGCTCGATGATAATGAATACCAATGTCATAATCCTTGATCAACTCTAACCATCTTCTTTGCCTCATATTGAGATCGATTGATAAAATGTACTTCGTGCTCTTGTGATCCGTATAAACCTCACAATGACACCGATGAGATAATGGCGCTAAATCTTTAAAGCATGCACTACGCGCCCAATTCCAAATCATGGGCCGGATAGTTGACTTCATGTGGCCTTAGTTGACGCCAAGCATATGCCACAACCTTCTTATCTTGCATTAGCACACAACCAATCCTTGACGG
The DNA here is from genome assembly GCA_036346375.1 of Guadua angustifolia. Classification (NCBI taxonomy): domain Eukaryota; kingdom Viridiplantae; phylum Streptophyta; class Magnoliopsida; order Poales; family Poaceae; genus Guadua; species Guadua angustifolia. Next base: position 206,860 of record JAYEVE010000988.1, on the reverse strand, counting down.
GATGCATCGCGAATATCTCAAAATCCTTCCCGATATCTCGCAAAATAAGCATCGGGCGCTTGTCAAACACTTCTTTAGCTCTTGAAAACTTCGCTCACACTCGATGTCCAAGCAAATTTCTTCTCCTTTTTCAAAAGCCGAGTGAGCAGTCTAGCTTTTCTAGAAAAACCTTCTATGAAACGGCGATAATATCCCGCCATTCCAAGGAAACTTCTGACTTGGGTTACCGTCTTGGGCGACTCCCAATTGAGCACATCTCGTACTTTACTCGGGTCAACAACGACACCTTCGGCTGATATAACATGACCTAGGAAAGCAACTTCTTTCATCCAGAACTTACATTTACTGAACTTGGCATAGAGTTGATGTTCTCTTAGCTTTGTCAATACTTTCCGCAAATGATTCTCATGATCTTTCTCACTCTTGGAGTAGACCAGAATGTCATCAATGAAGACAACGACAAACTTGTCTAGATATTCCATAAATACCTTATTCATCAAGGTCATGAAATAGGGAGGGGCATTGGTCAAACCAAAAGACATCACAGTATACTCATACTGTCCATACCGAGTCACAAAAGCTGTTTTAGGGATATCCTCTTTACGAATCTTCATCTGATGGTAACCTGACCTTAAGTCAATCTTTGAGAACACTCCTGCTCCTTGAAACTAGTCAAACAAATCATCAATTCTTGGCAGAGGGTACTTATTCTTGATGGTGACTTCATTGAGAGCACGATAATCCACACACATCCTCTGAGTTCCATCTTTCTTTTCAACTAGAAGAACTAGGGCTCCCCATGGCGAAGAACTCGGTCTAACAAAACCTTGATCTTGCAGCTCTTTAATATGCTTCTTCACTTCGGCTAACTCATTAGCAGGCATCCTATACGGTCTCTTGCAAATGGGTGGCGTTCTAGGAACTAGCTCAATCAAGAATTCTATATCTCTATCTAGTGGCATACCAAGCAACTCATCTGGAAACACATCAGAAAATCTCTGGCAATTGGCACATCTTCCAAATTTATTCCTTTAGCACTACAAACTTTTATCCCTTCTGGCCCGATCTCACGACGACTTGAAGTTTTAACTTAGCTCCATCTCGACTAGTTAAGGTGATCTCTATTTCCATAATCCAAAATCGCTTGGTTCTTGGAGAGCCAATCCATTCCTAGGATTACATCTAGGGACTTGGTGTCTAGGACAATGAGATTGGCTAGGAATTCTACCCCTCCGATTAATATCTTAACTTCAGGGCAGCCCTGGTTCATACTTAAATCAGAACCAGGTGATGGTTTGGGGGTCATCAAGGGCGGCACTGAGCAAATTGCAAGCTTCTTCTCAATAGAACAGATCCAATCATCTGCATCCAAGGGTTCTGAAGAGTTGGAAAAGGTAGGCGGACGAGTCCTCATGAATTCTGCTAGCTTGGACTGCGAACGAGCTTGAGGAGCTGCAGCTGTAGCTTGATTCTGCTGGTTTAACAAGTTGGCTAGAGCAACTGCAGTCTGGTTCTGTTGATTCATCATGTTGTTCATATTTTGTATCATTGCATTCATGAGTTGGGTCTGCGCTGCTAGAAAATGTCCCAAGTTCTGATCTGACACTGCAGGTGGTGGCGGTGGGGTGGCACTGGCACTGGCATCCATTGGCGAACTGCGATCGGCTCCAGAACGAGTGTCAACCATTTGCGACGCAGCACAAGGGTTTGATAGGTAAGAGGGAAAAGCAATAGGAAAGTGGTAAGGTCATCAAGGGGAGAAGGTAATACCCAAGAACAAAGGCCAACCAAAGGCATATCCGAAAAGGCTATAAAACAAGGAGCCAAATAAAGCTTTGAACTTAAGGTACGATTGTAACACCGTGCTGGAGGCAAGTGTACAACATACCCGGCACACAAGCAACGAAAATCCTAGCATGCGCAGACTATACGTAGCTACACTGAAAAGAAATGGTATGCTCAAACTCATAGAGCACCACAAACCTATCTTATATGGTAGTCTTTTCTGACATACTCTTTGACAGCTTGATCATCGTCTCCCTTGATTTGATTCCTTCCAGGATGCTTGGGGTTTGAGAAATTTCATGAGATAAGATCAAGTTAAATTTTCCAAGCAATATTTCAAAGAAAAGGAGAGAATAAGAAGTCGAGAACAAGATGAGAGGAGACAAACTATTAAATACCAATTTGTTGGTTTGTTTTAGAAAATAATTTTGAAGACCATGCTAACTAAGACAATGACCTACAATTCGATATACCATCTCTGTCGGGACCCGGATATGCAATCCTAAACCCTCAGTGTATTCGTGACTAGTCCAGATCACGCTTAGTGCACACAGGGAAACATAGATGACATATCATTCCATACATCGAAATAACTAAAAAGAAACAAATTATTATTGAATAAAGCAAACGACCTTATGGTCAAGGTTCATACACCAAAGCCTCTTGGCTTAAGAAACAAATGAAACTGTTGCAGCGGAAACATAATAACTTAGGTCATTCGACATGCCACAGGCAATCGTCTGGGAACGCCTTCCTAGTCCACGTAGTCTTCATAGTATTCCTCCTCTTGATATTCATTACTTGGTTCTTCTTCAGCAACTGAACAACAGGGGCATAAAGCCGTGAGTACAAAACGTACTCAACAAGCCGTAGGGAAATGATGCAATATATTCATGCACGGCTTGACAAAGGATAGTCATATGGTTTATTTGCAGAAAGCAATAACTTGAATTGAAATATAGTAAATAGATTGAAGGCATGTTGATAAAAGCAATATTAAATAACTTGTAAATCAATGGTAGACAACATGAACAGAATGACGAGGCATCACCCTACATCATTCGAAACAAGTGTCAACCACACAATTCAACAGTATAGCTTGATACAACAAAACAACAGTGAACTCCCCGTTCCCATCCCAACAATTCCACATTTCAAGATAACACTCTATACCCCGTGTGAAATCCCCGGGCTTGTCCATGATCATGGACACGGCTATTCAATAGTTTTACACTCGCAGAGGTTGTACAATTTTACCCACAAGACATGATATTCTCCTTGCGCCGCCATTAGCACACTTCCTTTGGTGTGTCGTACAGAGAAATCATGACAAAGCCTTTACAATGCATGTTTAAACTTCGCACCGCCTTTCTAAGGTTTTGCCTCGGGGCCCTCTTGAGCCATGTGAATCTACCCGCATAACCCTAACCCACACCAACATTTGGCAAGACTCAAGACTAAACATTGCAAATTAATCGGCTAGGTCTCATCCCATACCGCACTTATGGTTGCACAATAGGCCCAGCTTCAATGGCGCACAAGATTAAGTCCTTAAATTATCTCAAGCAAGACAACCACATCCCAATGTGCCAGATAGCACCCCCTTTACTGCACGATCACTTGCTCGAGGGAAAACATTTTGTTCAACTAAGACCAATGGCATTCCCTACCATGGTACAACAAGTTTTACAACAGTGGTCGACGACCACAATTCCATATCTTATTAGGTCAAGATTAACATTAGTTCACAGGTGATATGAAACCCAATGTACGACTAAGCAGGTCTAAGCATTAGCTACGTTAACCCAATGTTGGTATTATGATTATGTCCAACTAGTAATGTCCCAACCTAATGTTAACAAATGGATACATGGCATTTCAATAATCAAGATGGCATACTGGCAACAGGTGAATAACTACTCCCATGAACTAGCATTCATACACAAATAGCATGCAATTGTATAAAACAAAGTAATTTTTGCAAACATAGGTCCAATATGATCAAAGGACTACGACTTGCCTTCGTCGACGAGGTGCGATGCGCTACTCTGAAAGTCTTCTCTTCACATGGCGATGACACGCTTCTTCGACTACGCCAAACCTAAACACCTAAAAGAATAAAATAAATTTAAAAGAAACTAAAAATTATAATAAAAATACTGACAGATAGAGGATGAATTTAGATGAATTTAGCAATTGGAATCACTCGATTCGGAGTTACGACGGAGGAGAAACAATTGTTTGAATTCTCAAAATCCTGAAAATTGGAAAACCGAGAATATTCTTTTGGAATCTTTCTTTTTCTCCAGCATTTCCTGATTTCTCAACACACTTACACATGGGCCCCATTGGTCATTCTCTTGGCCCTTCTTCTCCAAACGTTCTGTACAGAGAGAGAGCAAAGAGAATAGAGAAGCAACGCATGGAGGAGTGGAGGAGAAGCCAAGGGAAAAAGAGGGCGGCTCGGCCAGTGGAGAAGGGACTCGCCGGAGAGGCTCGCCGGAGGGCCGGCAGGGCGGCGCGGCAAGGAGTGGCGCATAGCGAGCAGCAGCCTGAGCGCCAGGCTCAAGCGCACGCAGGGGAGGGCGCACGGCAGCTCGGCCATGGCGAGCACGGCGGCGGCGACCGGGGCCGGGGAAAGGTGCAGCGGGGGTGGCCGGAGGTGATGAGCATGGTGGCCAGCGACGGCGAGCACAAGAACGGCCACGGTGAAGTAAAATCGACAACCAAAAACTAGCCGACGGCACGACGGTCAAAAACTCCCGAAAACTCCCGAAAACTTGAAATTTCTTGAAACTAAGGTGAGCACCGGATAGCTAGCATCGAGGGGAGTCTACAGGTGCAAGGAATTGAATTGATTCTTACCCAATCGGGAGAAATCGACGACGAACGGAGCGACGGTCGACGATGAACAAACTCGAAATTCGGGGTCAAACTGCAACGAAAATCAAATCCGATTGAATGGTTGTGATCACGGAAGCAAAAGGCACAAAGTGACGTGGTTGGTTCGCCGGAAAACTCACCGGAGCAAAAGATGGCTGGTCGGTGTCTTTGGAGGACGCCGGGCGTACTGTTTTCTTGAGTTTTGGGATGGAAAACAATATAGAACCAAAGGGGTAAGGTGAGCACGGTGTAGAGGACGTCGATACGCACGTTTGGAGTACTCACACGCTCGGAGAGACGAAGAAACGAAAGAGTTATGGCTAAAACAAGAAACGGCAAAGAATTGATTGCAGCTACTGTTTCACTTAATTTTAGGAGGAGCAACAGTAGGGTAATCAATCTCCATTACGACCCCGTCATAACGCTTCAAATTTCATTGGATTCGGACAATCGTGGAGGGAGTTATGAGCATTTGAAGATGGAGCTTGCAAATGGGAAGAACAGGAACAGACTCTCGAACAGTGCCGACCATTTAGGAAGATGAACAGTGTTATCCTTGAAGCGCGTGAGATAAAATAGCAAACGAGGTCTAAAAATACCGAAAAAGATTCTAAAAATCCTAAAGAATAAAATAGAACCCAATAAAGTTGGTTTCACTATTTTTGGATGAATTTTGAAATTTGGATTATTTCGGGACAAATTAAATGGATTTGAATAAAGCGCGAGAGATAAAATACAAAAGGGCTTCTATAAATCTTGGAAAAATTCCTAAAATCATTATAGAATATTTGGAATCCATTTTAGTAGGTTTTGAGATTTTTAGAGCATTTTGGAACTCGGGTGAAGTTTCGAATAAGGACCGAATTGAGAATTTGATTTTATGACGGAGAAGGATTGAACTTCAATTTCGGAAGGATATGGATGCCAGGTTAATTAGAACACTAAGGAAAATCCAAAATTTGAAATTAATTAATTTAAATTAACTTTAGGCAAAAGACTGAAATTAGGGATGTTACAGTCAGGGACTACGTACGTCTAGTCGGCTCCTCAGCCAATTGAATTAGACAAAGGTTACAAACCCCAAGTACCAGTCCAAGTTAGAAATCTGGTTCCACATAGAGTAGTCTCATATGCAGAGCCGTTCGTTCCATTGTTCGAGGTCCTTGTTGCCGAGCAGAAAGGGTGTGAACCATGGCAACGCTTAGTACCCGCTTGGTTAGGCAAGCCGAAGCCACGAGTTTGCACTCGTAAGGCGAGATCGCTCATCATGATTGGCCCAACCCTAGTCCTACATCGCCAATAACATTAATTGGGCCGATCGATTTCTATGGTTTTGAGGATCGGTTAGGACATGTGTTCAAAGGAAAAAGCGATCGGCTATAGAAAGCGACTCCGATTATATCGACCGCATGCCATATCTCCATAATTTCGTGGATTCCCAATTTTGCAAAATTTTCGGAGGATGATTTAGTCACTACCTTAGAACATGTTGACGGTTTATCGCCTAAAGGGGCGGAATACTTACCGACGGATTAAAAATCGACTTTTTCTCTGTCATTATCGAACTGCTTACTTGGTTCACAACCGCTTCCAAATTCGGTCCATTTTTGGAACGACTTGGAGAGCCGGTTTCATGAATACTTTTTTCTAGCGTCTAGAACTAAGGATTTCGCATCTAAGTGTCATTCCGCAAAAATTTGGTGAGTCACCGATTATATTAGAAGGTTTAGAGAAGTGCTAAATCGATGCTTTAGTATAGTGTTGCTCGATAATCAACTAGCCGATTTAAGCTTTCAAGGGCTGATCCCCCCACTCAAGGAAAAACTTGCTGGACAGGAGTTTATCGATCTAAGTCATCTGCTTCATCGTGTATCAAAGACGAAAAGCCGATATTTAAGTAAAGAATTCAAGGATAGAATTAGGCTAAATGGCAATGGTAAGGATAAGGCCAAAGTAAACATGGTTGATTATAGTTCAAGTGAAACTTCTGAGGATGAAGCGGACGTGAATATAGCTGAATGGATAAAGGGTTCCAAGAAACCACTTATTTGTTCATGGCTTAAGCCGACGAGGAGCAAGTCAGAGGTTAAGTACGCTTTTGACGTATCCAAGTGTGACCGCATATTCGATATGTTATTACAAGAAAAATTGATACGACTACCAGAAGGGCACACCATACCATCCGCCGATGAGATCAAAAAGCGACGATATTGTAAGTGGCATCATTCTTTTCCTCATAACACTAATGACTGTAATATCTTTCGGCAACAGATACAGACAGCCATTGAAGACGGTCGGCTCAAATTTGCAGAAGAGCTGGCCATGGAAGTTGACGTTAATCCCTTTCCAATAAACATGGTTCAATGCTCAAGCAAAGGAAAGGAAATTGTCGATGAAAGACCTAAAACAACACGGCAAGTCGACATACAGTCTAGTTCGAAAGGAGAAACGCTGAAGATAACGACCAGCTCACTACAAATAGAAGCCGATCAAGATGGAAAAAATTCAAGGACAGTTAAGCCGAAAGGAGAATTACAGGTTGGGCGATGGTACAAAGCCGAGCGGTCTCCACCTCGAAAAATAGCATTTAAACCTAAGCCAACTTTTTCGCAGTTGCTTGAGAAGTATGAAAGGATAAGCCACCGGCAGAAGCGGCGATCTCGCTAACCAGACGATTCGCATCGGCTAAACAGCATGTATCGGCTAGAAAATTTATATCGGCCAGACAACATAGAAAGAGCTCACCAGAGATGTCCCTTCTGGCAATTTTGTTGGGAAAGGGGTGTAGCATTGCCTTCCCCATGGTCATGCCCCATGGAACATTATCCACGGAAAGATTGGCCAAGGCAGCCAGTAAAGGAGCGGTTGTCTGGATTGGCGCCAGGTCCCACGGAGGTGGGGTATAGAAAGCCGATAAAGGAAAGGCTGAGCACGCCAAGCCAAGACAAGAGTGTGGAGCCTACAGAGAATCTGGCAGGTAAAATTCGCAAGCCGATTGAACCTAAGCCTAGGTGGTGCCCAACAGGACTTAGCCGGTCTCAATGCAGGAGGCTTCAGCGCCTAAGGACGCAGGAGATGAGGGAGGCTAAAGAAGAAAAACAAAGAGATAAAACATTCAACGAGTTATTGCTGATGAAACTGGTCAAAAAGGAATGGAAGAGAAAAGAGCAAGCCGATGATGAATCGGATTCTTTAGATGATTTGCTGTCACCGATGATTCGAGATGATACCCCTCCCATGGATATCAACATGGTCTTTACCTTACCAGCCGAGTTCAGGATCAAAACTGAATCGGTTAAGGATACGTTCGCTCAACTGTGCCTAGGTGCACAAGACGCCGTGTTTGAAAAACCACAAGATCCTCATCGGCACTTGAAGCCGTTGTATTTAAAGGGGTATATCAACGGGAAGCCGATATCCAAGATGTTAGTAGATGGGGGAGCTACTGTAAACCTGATGCCACTCACTACTTGTAAGAAGTTAGGCAAAACCGTTGAAGATTTGATCAAGACAAACATGGTATTAAATGACTTTACAGGTGACCCCACTGAAGCAAAGGGAGTGATGGTTACAGAGTTAACCGTCGGCAGCAAAACCTTGCCGACCATATTTTTTTGTAATTAAAGCAAAAGGAAATTACAGTGTGCTCCTTGGACGCGATTGGATACATGCCAATTGTTGTATACCGTCGACCATGCACCAGCTTTTTTTGCAATGGAATGGAGATGAGGTTGACGTCGTCTCAGCCGACACATCGGCTCATATTGCTATAGCTAGTTCCGATGCGAATTGGCCACACGAAGAAGCGGAATGTATATCGGGTAAGACTTTAGACGATTGCGACTTTATATGCATTGGTAAGTCAGGATTGATGCCGATCAATGTTAAGCCAGGCACGTTTGATCGGGCAAATGAAGTCTTAAGAAGATGGGGTCAAAAATGATCCAAGTGTTGCAAGACAAGGTGAAGAGCTATCGGCACGTGATAAATTCGTGTGAAGCAATCGAAGATTTCCAGAATGAGAAATTGGGTCAAGGTTTCACTTCTGCCGATATGCTTGAAGAAGTCGATATAGGGGAAGGTGATAGAAAAAGACCAACTTTTGTAAGTGCAAGTTTAGGTCCAGAGTACAAAAAACAAGTTGGTCGAAATACTTAGGAATTATAGGGATTGTTTCACCTGGGAATATTATGAGATGCCTAGGTTAAGCCGACAACTAGTGGAACATCGGCTGCCTATAAAACCAGGATATCAGCCATATAAGCAATCTCCCCGACGTTTTATTCCAGAATTGTACGATGTGATAAAGGAGGAAATTGAGAGGTTATTAGAGGCCAAGTTTATAAGACCTTGCCGATATGCTGAATGGGTGTCCAATATTGTTCCCGTCATGAAAAAGAACGGTAAGCTTCGGGTATGTGTAGATTTCAGGGATTTGAATAAAGCCACGCCAAAAGATGAATACCCAATGCCTATAGCCGATATGCTCATTGATGCTGCATCAGGAAACAAGATTATCAGTTTTCTTGATGGGAACGCTGGATATAACCAGATATTTATGGCAGAAGCCGATGTCCCCAAAACTGCCTTCAGCTACCCTGGTGCTCTGGGGTTGTATGAATGGGTTGTAATGACATTCGGCTTGAAAAATGCAGGTGCTACTTACCAGCGAGCAATGAATTTGATTTTTCATGATCTAATCGGCCACATTGTGGAAATATATATCAATGATGTATTGGTGAAGTCCAAAGATGACTGGCAACATTTGGCCGATTTAGAGAGGGTGTTCCAGAACACAAGGGCTCACAGGCTAAAGATGAACTCTTTGAAGTGCGCGTTTGGCGTGTCGGTAGGCCAATTCCTCGGGTTTATGGTTCACCAGAGAGGAATTGAGGTCAATCAAACAAGAGTCAAAGCCATAGTCAATACAAAACCGCCGACATGTAAAAATGAATTGCAGAAGCTGATTGGCAAAATCAATTACTTGAGACGATTTATTTCAAATCTGTCTGGTAGGATTCAAGCTTTTACACCTTTGTTAAAGCTAAAGGATCAACAGGATTTCATATGGGGAGCCGATCAGCAAAGAGCTTTTGATGATATAAAGCAGTACTTAGCGTCACCACCCGTCCTAGCTGCACCAAAGAAAGGAGTCCCATTCAAATTATACATATCGGCTGAAAATGAGACTATTGGGGCAGTTTTGGCCCAGAAAATTGATGGCAAAGAGCGAGTGATATTTTATTTAAGCCGACGACTCTTGGAAGCTGAAACCAGGTACCCTTCGGTAGAAAAGTTATGTTTGTCATTATACTTTGCTTGTACAAAGTTGAGACATTATATATTGGCATTGACCTGTATAATAGTATGTAGAACCGATATCGTCAAATACATGCTGTCTGCGCCTATCTTGAGAGGACGACTTGGGAAATGGGCTTATGCTCTGACCGAGTTCGATCTACAGTATGAATCGGCTAAAGCAATTAAAGGTCAAGCAATAGCCGATTTCATTACGAGACACGACACCGTGATAGGAATGGTTAATGTGGCTCCCTGGCAACTGTATTTTGATGGATCGGTTTGTCAAGAAGGGAGTGGAATAGGCATTGTGTTGGTTTCGCTAAAAGGGCATAGCATTGAGTTCGCATATCGGCTGAATGGCCGATGCTCTAATAACAAAGCCGAATATGAAGCATTACTCAAGGGGCTCCAACTATTAGAGAGTATCGGAATAAGTAACGTGGAAGCATATGGTGACTCATTGTTGGTTGTTCAACAAGTTAAAGGAGAATTTAGATGCAACAATGAGGTGCTGTCAAAATATTTGGAGCGGTGCCTTGGTATTATCAGTACGTTCACATCGTTCTGTATCAGTCATGTGCTCAGGGAAATGAATGACAAGGCCAATATGTTGGCTCAAACAGCATCAGGCTATAAAGAGTACAGCCGATGTGAGGCATTTGACTTGGTCGACCAAGCAGTGCTGTGTATTGATAGTGCCGATTGGAGAACAAAGATAAAAGCTTACCTAACGAACCCATCCAGGCCTACTGAACGCAAAGTTCGGCGACAGGCATTGAAGTACGTTGTGTTGGAAGATGAGTTATACTATCGGACAATGGAAGGATTGCTTTTAAGATGTTTAGGCGATGAAGAAGCAAAAGTGGCTATGGGTGAAGTTCATGAAGGGATTTGTAGTTCACATCAGTCGGCTTATAAAATGAAGTGGATATTAAGACGAACAGGATATTTTTGGCCAACGATGTTAGAAGATTGTTTCAAGTATTATAAAGGGTGCCAAAGTTGTCAAAGGTTCGGAAGTGTGCAACTCGCACCGGCATCGGCTTTACATCCGATTATCAAGCCATGGCCGTTTAGAGGATGGGGAATAGATGTAATCGGCCAAATATTCCTAGCATCAAGCAAAGGCCATAGATTCATCCTTGCGGCCACAGATTATTTTTCAAAGTGGGTAGAAGCCATTCCACTCAAGAAGGTCACCAGCGTAGAAGCTATCGGCTTTGTCAATGAACACATCATCCATCGATTCGGTATTCCTCAGACTATCACAACCGATCAAGGAACTGTGTTCATGTCTAACGAGTTTAGAAGCTTTGCAGAGAGTCTGGGCATCAAATTGCTTAATTCGTCACCATATTATGCCCAAGCTAATGGACAAGCCGAATCGTCCAACAAATCTCTAATCAAGTTAATCAAAAGAAAGAATGATGAAAAGCCGAGACATTGGCATATTACGTTGTCAGAATCATTATGGGCGTATCGGCTAGCGTTCCATGGATCGACTAAACTCTCACCATATCAATTGGTGTACGGCCAGGAAGCCATGTTACCTGTGGAAATAAATATTGAATCGATGCGAGTGGCAAAACAAAATAATCTATCGGCCGACGAATACAGAGACTTAATGTTGTGGAATTTGGACGATGTGGCGGAATTGAGGTTAATCACACTAGATCGGCTAGAAAAGAACAAGAAAAGAGTTGCGAGAGCGTATAACAAGAAAGTCATACCGAAGTCGTTTAGCGAAGCCGAGCTAGTTTGGTAAATAGTCACCAACATGGGAAGGGCCGTATAAGATAAATCGGCTTGTCGATGGAAATGCATACATACTTGAGACGCTTGAGGGAACTTGTTACCAAAGGCAATCAATGGAAAATACTTAAAAAAGTACTACCCTAGCATATGGATCGGCGCATGAATAATTAAGAAGCACAAGAATTCAGAATAAATATAATCGGGTAAACAGCCGATTAAACATATTACAAAGCCACAGCAAAAGTAACATTGTTTCAGTTCAATAAATCATGAGTTACATCCATACGATTATAGGCCCGATCCAGGAAGTCTGGCCCCTAGAGCCGACAATGCCGCGGCTGCCTTGGCAAGTGCATCTTGGACCCGCCCATCAGACGCTCATCGGCTTGAGCACTGCCAGGAACAGGAATTATTTTCGCTGACTGCTCCTTGACCTTGGCAACAGCCTGGCTAATTTGCTGTTTTTGATTGGAAAGGAAGCCGCTTTTGCCGATGCAAGCTATACTGCTCATCAATCAATTGATTGTGAAGTTTGGCCAATTCTTCTTCAAGCTGTTTTTTGGCCGATTCAAACTGGAGTATTTGGCCCTTAGTGGACTTCAAAGAAGAAGCATCCTTGTCAAAATTCTGCTTCATCTTCTTTGCCTCGGCCACCAACCGATCCAGTAGTTGATGATCGGCTCGTTGAGCCACTCGTTGAGCAATGCGTGCGCGGACAGCCTCCACTTCCGCTCTCTGATCATCCAAATGGCAAACTCCCAAAATCGCCCTCATAGTATCGGGAGGAAGGTCGGCTTCCACTGCAGCCATGGCATCTCTTAGCGATTGGGTGTTGGCAAGGAGCTGGGCTTCGGGCTGGCAGACTTCATGAAAAAGCCGATTTAACTTCTGTTGCATATTGGGCTCCGATTGGACGACCTTGGTCGATGCCTTCAAAGGAGACGTCAATGATATTGCGGATATCAGCAACATAATCATCGGAGGCCATCACTTCTGGGTCGTCTAGCTCGTCCAGAGTAAAACCGAAAGGTGTCGGTGGGGTTGATTGACTCTAGTGCAAAGCGCGAGGAGTTAGGCGAGGCGGTGAACAACAGAAGTCAGTCGGAAGGAGATGGCATCGGGTGGTTGGTAGCAAGGGCGCCTTGAAGGTCGGCCAAGATACCGGCTGCTTGTGCGGATGTTGTCGGCTGAAAGAAAATGCTTCAAAAAATCAGTAAATGCTTCAAAAACAGTAATTTTCTTCTGGATGAAAAATTAATAGTGATGAAAGGATGTAGCTCTATGAAGGCCGATGCGCGAGGGGAGCTCTCGGCGCTCTATTCTGTGCGTTTTTGTCGCCCGGCGGGAGCTTTGGTAGACTTAGGTTTCTCTACAAAATCGGACGATGGGAGGTTAGTAATAGAAGGTAAAAAGCAATTATCGGCTGAAAGTACTTACTTGGGAGTCGACCCTTTTCAAGCTCTGACAAGGATGAACTTTGGATGCGAAGGTTGCCGGATGAATAACCGATCGCACTCAATGATTGATGTGGCCTTTTCCTTTCGAATTCGCTAGCCGATGGCTCTGCTGATCTTCTTGCCGCAGCGGCGTCTGGAAAAAGAGATGAGATAGTAATTAAGATCTGGAACCGAAAAAAACAAACGACATAAAGATTTTTTGAAGAAATAAGCCGATACCTCTACGGCTACCGATGAGTTAGTGTAACCTGAGGAACTATCCTTACTTGAGCTGCTACTGCTGCTAGAAGAGACTATCGTTGGCTCATGAAAATTCGGTAAGAATTTCTCTATGATAGCCGATGGGGTGCGATCCAGATAGAGGGCCTCCGCCATAGGTGACCACTAAGCAGAAAATTGGCTAGCCCGGCGAGAGTTCAAAAAGAAGTGCGGCAAGTCAATAACTTGAAGCTCGTCGGCTATCTCTAAAACTATTTCGGCCGCTGTTGCATTTGTCACCCGAGTCCTGGGCTGAAGACGATCGAGAAGTGGCAAGCAAGGTACCACTTGGCCGAAACCCAATTGACGGGCATAAACTGAAGGGTGATAAAACTCATATGACGGCTGAAATGTCCTGTTTCAGGAGTTCAAGCCGACATGAAGGATGAAAGGAGAAATGAAGATCCGGTACAACTCCAAAGTCGATTCCGGCATCAACGAGCTATCAGCATCCAGATGTAGGAATGAGGGCCATTGGAAATCGGCTTCATTACTGTAAGGAAAGAAGTCCTGTTACCCAAAAGTCGTGCTATCCAGGTTCAGAAAGAATGACAAGTATTTCTTAAAATCGGCTGGGGTAATTTTGGTATCACCACTGGAGCACATCACAAGTCTCTCCCCGTGCGATCGGCTGGCTCTGTATTGCGGAGTAGCACCTTCGGGATAATCTTCGCGAGGGAAGGCCGAGTCCTCCAGAGGCTCTGAGATAAGTGATCGACTGAAAATGCTATAAAGCCATAGATGAACAAGCCATAACGGGCCACCTATATTACTAACGACAAACTGTGCAAACCCGAAGAAAAGCCAACTTCTAATGACATGCATCATCTGATAAACAGCTCCAAGAAGCATCTTTCCAAGAGCAAGCCGACGACCATCTACCAGCTGCTCTTCCACAAACTGGTATACTTGAGTCGGCCCAAGAGAAGCTCCGCAGAATAGGAATCTTTCTAACCATAGATTGAGGAAAGCCACATGTTCTTCATCCGATACTAACCCATTCACCTTGTTGTTGTGCTGAATATATTTTGACCATCCTTCGCCTTTAGATCGAATTAGCTTATACTTGGGTTTACCACTAAAAAGCGATATTTGCTCGCCATCAGGCCTAAGACAACACAACTCTGCTATATCTAGAAGTGTTGGGCCGATGGGGCCAGTCCGGAAAAGAAAGGCATTGAAAGTGTCCGACCAGAAATAGCATGCCGTGGCCACCAAGGGCTCATTGGCTTCTGGGTTGGCTAAGCTTAAAGGGAGGCATTCGGCTATGCCCATTCTCTCCCATTCCCCTCTCTTTTGAGCCGACACTCTGATATACCAGCTTCTCCATCCCTTGAGAACCGTCGGCCAGGCCCTAAAACTTTTTCCCCATTCTGCTATATTGTAACCTTGTGCCGATAAGGGAAGTCTAGGGATTTCTTCATTAATCACTGTATCGGCATCTAGATTCCCTACTGGTCCTAAGTAATATTGGTCATTGCTTTCCGGGATCGGGATAAGTACCTTTGAAGAATTCATTCAGCCGACTTGGAGTTAGGGAGCCTGGTCGCAAAAGAAGAGAAGCTGATTGAAGATGGTTCGAGAGCTGGAAGGCGTGAAAATGACCGTGGGGGTCCCGCATATATATAGCACGGTGAAAAGTTAAAATTGGCAGGAAATGAATTCGAGGCGACGCGTGCAATTAAACCGCACCGAGATTTTTACGGCGCAATTAATGCAGCAGTTACTGGAGCAATTCTTTAACCGACAAGGAAGAAGCCGATGGATGAAGAAGCCGATATATTTTTGAAAGACAATAAATTATCTTTCAAAAATGGGGGGCATATGTTTGCACCAGATTTTGGAAATTACAAGACAAATCGGCAAAACATATGAGTTTGGATAATGCACAGGAATATCTTTGGAAAGTTTGGATAACATGCGGTGAGTATATGGAAACAGGAGACCAATTAGGAAACTATAGCCAACTCGGATTATGTCGCCGTGACAGAACAGGACTCGGATCGGCTTACAAGTATATAAGGCGTGCCAGGGCTGCTTGAAGGACATCATACACAGCAAATTACATCTGCCAATTTTTGTTTTTTTTGTAGCTTTTAGTCTTGTAATACTCTTTTGTAAGTCGACATCGATCAAATAAAGTTGCGACGCCGATTGTTTGATCGCCTTCGATTTCTCCGTGTTTGATTTGTTCTGCTTTTGTTGCGACGCTTTTCGTAATCGATCTACCTTTATTCCTTCCGATTAGCCTCGACGGCTAATCTGTTTACCTTTTAATCGGCCTTTGGCTGATTTTACTTTAGCCGATTTATCTCTAAAATCAGCTTAGATTGAATTTCACGATTCTTCCCTTATCGATTACAGGGTCAAATTGATTGGCACGCTTGGCGCACTTGAACCCGGTGTTCGTCTAGTGTGTTGCAAACCAGAAACCCTACGTCACGTTTTTGGTGTCAACAGGAGAATCAACCTCTCTGCGACCATAATCCAGAATCAGCTTTTAGAGAATTCAAAACTAAAACAAACAGGCCCTTACTCCCTAGCCTACTTGCCGTAGACCCTAATTGCATAGGCAAACTATGCCTCTAACTTGTCGTGACCAATTCGATCGTCCTAGAAAGTGTGTTAACCATCCAAATAGGTTACTAATTACTCTAGTGCAGATGATATAATTTCTCCATTGCTAGTATATACTGTATTTCAGTGTCACGTAAAGGTTTAGACTATGGGTGGGCATTTTTTTTTACCAAAACAGAATTACCTAACAAACCAAACCAAATTAACCGATTTTTTTTTGTTTTTTTAGGTTTTCAGTATATGGTTTGGTTCTTTTGTTCCAAAAACCAAAATGACTGATACCGAATGCCCATCAACCCACAAAATTTCACTAGGCCAGTCCCATCTCTCCCGCTTTTCCCCCACCGATGAGATCCCATATCTTCTCCACCCCTCTCTCTCCCTATCGATCCCACCGCCTCTTCCCTAGCCACACCAGACCTCCACCCATTGGCCCGCCAACAAGTTGCCACACCGCTTACTCCTCCCACTGCACCTCATGGTCACCGCCAGATAACAAGGTGGCTGGGGGAGGAAGAAGAAGCAGATCCAAAGGATCAAGGGAGGGAGAAGTAGGATCCAAAGAACAACATCAAGGTTGATGATGAAGGGTGGGCCCACTTCCTTGCTCGTCATTAGTGGAGACAAAAGAGGGCAATCACGCATCCTTGCTCAACAACAAGTGAGGAGGCCATTGGCGGCCGCCACGACCCCATCTCCCCTGTATTAGTCGTCGTGATTGAGCGATTGTTGGTGAGTTCTGGCTGAAATTGATAGAGCAGTTAACCGGAAAACTAAATTAGTCGTCGTGATAGGGCGATTGTTGGTGAGTTTTGGCTTGATGAGGACAATTTTGGTTAAGTTTTGGGACAGCTTAATGTAGACTGCTTATTGACTTCTATAAGATGAATGCTATTATCATATTTTGGTTAACCGAAAAACTAAATTAACCGAATCAGATTTTTTGGTTAAATCAGTTCGGTTTCTGATTTTGGTATGAGAATTTCAGTTACCAATTTTTAAAAACCGAATTATTTTTAAACTGAACCGAAATAACAAACGAATGCCCACCCCTAGTTTAGACGCCCCATATATGCCTCACGGTGTGACAGGAGGCTACCATGACATCTCTAATTGTGATGCGTATTGTGATGGGTATTTGAGTCAATTCTATTAATTACAGTGTCTTGTGTACACATATTAAGCACTTTTCTTTTAGCTAGAGCGTCAGGGCCGGCTGGATTCTCCTTGGAGCCATCAAGTTACTTCAGTAGGCCGGCAATTCCATCTTTGTTCTTAAGGAGCCTTCTTCTTCTTCTCCAACCTGCTTTATTTGCATATGTGGCTTTTTTCTGAATAAATTTGAAAAATGACCTCTCCTCGACTGGCACGACATGTTTTTCTGCCGAGCAACCTTTCCTCTGCAAGTTCATAAATTAAACACCTTGATCGGTCACTTAATTAATCACTTTAACAATGCTATGACTTAATTAAGTCACTACGAGCTAGGGTTGCTCGGCAGGTCCATGCTACCGAGCTCGTGCTGCGAGGCAGGTGGCTGGCCGAGCTTGGAGGCGCTGCTGCGGCAGTACGAGAGCACGGCAAGTTACACATACCGTTTGTCACGGTTTTTACGGTCGAGGAGAAGACCATTTTTACAAATTTATCTGAAAAGGACCAGATTAAAAAAAAATGTTAGAGAGCAAAAAGAAAAAAATTCGTTCTTTAGCTCCAGCCCCAAGCAAAGAACCATTCATGGTTTCCCAAAGCCCGAACACAAGCCAATGGCAAAAGAAGCTACGTGCAGCTGATCGGTAAAGACCATTGACAGCTGCATTGTCCTCCTCTCCAATTTCCGTTCTTCCTCCTCCTCCACCTGACACAAAGCATCTATCCTTCTTCTGTGAGGAAACGACGCCAACATTTCTCAGCTATCTTATCAGCACAGCTAAGGTTCTTCTTGCTCTTGTCAATTGTTGGCAACTTGTAGGATCGATATATATTAAACTAGTAATTAGAGGAGGGTGAATAATTACGTGGAAGTTAAAATCAAATTTTTGATGAATTTTGAAACACCTTAATTCGGACTCAAATTACTTGATTCGGATTCAACAAAGGGCTTATTGCGCCGGACTAAATTTTTGCTTGCACGCCGGACCAAATTTTTGCTTGTACGCCGGACCAAATTTTTGCTTGCACACGGGACCAAATAAAAACAGACTGATACACGTTCACTAAAACAGAAATTCCTGACAATCCCACTGTTAGATTGATGTGAAATTTTAACTGTAGAAACTAGATTCAATTCCGAAACTAACACAGTAAAAATCAGCTCGATCAGATCTACGGATCTAGGGATATTTCCTTCGCAAGATGACTACTTTGTGACTGTCCAAACTCCGTGATGCGTTCCCTGAGCAACGGACCAAACTTCAGAAATTTCAACTACGCCGGACCAAAGTTCTCCAGCCGCTAGTACTTCTGCATGCCACCTCTCATTTCTAGTTGCCCTGGAAGTCACCAAAACATGCATGCGCCGCCGAGTGCAATCTTCAAATTCTCTAGTCGTCACAAGATAGCTCTCTGGCCGCAGGAATCAATGACGCAAGTGCTACAAGATTTCCGAGTCCCTGCAGTTCGGCCGAAAGGAGCAGTCTTCACGCCAGCAACTAACTAGTCGCTAGCTTCTGGTCGCCTGAACTTTTCGCCAGGAGCACAGCCGCCAGGGAGGCAGGAACACTAACGCCAGGAGATCTCCAAATCACCAGAAGCTTTTTAGGCGCAAGTACTTAGCTTCCTAGCCACGAGAACCTCTTGAACGCAAGAAAGCACAATCTGGTCACCGGAAGTAACGCAAGAAAAACCCGGCCGCAAGAAGAAAAACACTTGGGTCGCAAGAAAGTTTTTTCTTTGTCTAATCTGGTTACAATACTCCAAAACAAAAGAGTATAAACCCTAATACTTCAGTGCTCACATAAACAGGAGACACCTCCCCCTATTTATACTGAGCAAACATAAAGAGTTTGGATACAACTCTACGCCCAACATAAAAAGAGTTTGTAAACAACCCCACTTGGCCCAACATGGCCGAATACAACTTTTGCACGCGTGTACAGCCCACATGCCATACTCACATGATTAATCAGCCTCCATGTGCACCGTTCTCTAGCCCGTACGTCCCGCATGACATCCTTGACCACCAAGACCTCGATTACTCCCTGAATCTAGTCTCGAACCTCAGTTCCTCCATGAACCTAGTTCCAGTCCTATTATCGACTACATTTGCCCTTGAGCAACACCTGCACATGAATAAACAAGAAACAAATCCGAGCACAAGTCCACGACTTGACTCAAAATTAATCCATGCAACCACTCACACGCGCGCATTGCATCAAACAAAATCATCATCATGCTATCATAAGCACATCAAATAATCATTTGACACAGCATATGCACGAACACCACACATGTCATGATCACAACCACTGTGCAATGCCAATTTCACCATTACACCAATTTTGCAGCACATGATTTCACACAACTTAGTTTTCCAAATGGTAATTAAGCACATGGGCTAACAAGGTTGATGCACAAACATAACTAATTACGCTAGCAAATGGAAGTCCATCTGGAGGAGCGGATGGGATAGATTTGTGGAGCTTCTTGTGTTTTCTGGGACTTCATAAAGAAATTCGCCATGCCTCGAGAGGTATTTTCGACATATATTTCTGCACGCTATTTTCATATATATATATATATGGTTGCACCCATTATAAGTGAAGGAATTGGAGGCCAACCAGAGCGTCCAGCTGTCACTTTGCGACATTTGCGAAAAAGCCCCTCTATTTTTCAAATTACGGATAGGTCCCTGCAGATTACGAATAGGTCCTTCGCGATTTTTTGTGAGAGGAAGATTTTTTCCCATTCATCGCGTCTGGGTCCCTGGCGCGCCGTTTTACAAAAAAACCCTCCCGTTAGATTCCAATCGCGAGCAAGCCCTTTTCTAATTTTTCAGGATAGCGAACAGATCCAAAAATATAACAAACAGGTCCTTGCTCCGTACATTCAGGTCCTTTCTTCGTTTTCCCACCATAAAACCAGATTCGTCGAAGGTTTATAGCGATTCGTGGATTCGAACCGCGGGTTTTTTTTATAAAAAACGTAGATTCGTCCAAAGATTTATAACGAGCCATAGATTCACCGGGGGTCCTAGCGACCCAGTTTTTTTAACAAACACAAAAAACGAAAAACCAGATTCGCTCAAGGTTTATAGCGGTTCATGGATTCGCCATTGTGTTCGAAAGCAAATTTTTAAAAGGAAATACATAAAAAAACGGCCACACTTTTTTAAAAAACAAAAACACAGATTCAACCGCAATTTTCTAAATAAAACACGATCGACAAAAAAAAACATGGATTCGTCAAGGTTTATAATAACTTGTGTATTTGCCAACGGTCATAACTGTGGGTTTTTTAAAAAAATAGATTCGCTCTAAAGATTTATAGCGACCGTAGATTCGCCGACGTGATCCTACCGACTCCATTTTTTTAACAAACACAAAAAGAAAAAAACATGATTCAACCGCAATTTTCTAAATAAAACACGATCGACAAAAAAACACGGATTCGTCAAGGTTTATAACAACATATGGATTTGCCAACGGTTCATAACCACGAGTTTTTTTTATAAAAAAAACGTAGATTTGTCTAAAGATTTATAGCGACCCATAGATTCGCCGTCGGATCCTAACGACCCATTTTTTTTAACAAACACAAAAAACCAAAAAAATGATCAAATATCCCGAAATGCGTAAAAAAAACAACCACGGTTTTCTAAAAAAACACAGATTCGTCGAAGGTTTATAGTAACCCGTAGATTAAACACGGATTCATCGAAGGTTTGTAATATCCCATGGATTCGCCAGCGGGTCCTACCGACCCATTTTATTTAAAAATTACGGAATCGAAAATTCGATAAATTTTATCAGACGACAACGGGTTGTAACCACGGTTTTCTAAAAAAAACGTAGATTCGTTGAAGATTTATAGCTAATGACCTATTTTTTTAAACAAATATGAAAACCGAAAATACGACCCCCATGGATTTGCCGACGGGTTGTATCGACTCTACAGAACGGCGCAGCATAGCTCGCTATTATTGCTAGTATATATATATAGCGAGGTGTAGCAAGTGATATATGTCACGAGCTCAGTAGTAGAGACCTGTCAAGCTACCAAAGCTCGGTTGCAAGTTACTGAGGCAGCAAATAACGGAAGTGGCTTAATCAGCCAACTAATTCAGCAATGTCACTTAATTAGTGACTTGACTGAGTGATTAAATGATGAAAGTGAATAATTAAATAACTAATCAAGTTGCTTAGTTGGTGAACTTGCTGAGGTATGGTTGCTCGGAAGAAAAATTAACTTGCTGCACTCCTTTAGTATGGCAGGTGACATATGTCACATGTCGCGCCTTCCGTGATCAAGAAGAGAACTATTTTGCAAATTTATTTAGAAAGAGACTAGATTTGCAAAAAAAATATTTTGTGAGGCTAGAAAAAAGTAGGTTCCCCTCTCCCTCTCTCACACACCTTCTCAACCCGTGCTCCTCCTCCAATCGCTGCAGTTGCTCTGCTCCAACCGTTGCCCACTCACCCACTGTGCCCCAGATCTCCTTCATCATCTTCTCTTCTTCCTCCGGTGAGTTGAGAAGGCAGTCTGGCGACCAGCACGCCGTCATCCAAGTTCGACACGTATAGAAGAGCACTAAAAAAATTCCCCTCTAGACTCATGCTCCACCTCAATGGTACGTCTTATGTTGGAGCATCCGTCTCTGTTCATTTTCAAGGACTTAGCTTGATTTGATGCATTCTTCAAGAACTTCGCAATCAAATCTTGATCCTTAGCACTCCTTGACTAGAATTGAGCTAGAAAGATCTAGTATGCATTACAATTAGTTACCCAACGGAACCAAGTATAAGCTACTAGTTTTAAACCCCTTAATAGTACGGTCAAATTAAAAACACAAACATATTAACTAAAACGATCCAAACCAAACTCCTTGGATCAGTTCTAGCTATAATGTCCTTAATCTTCATGAAAACCATGCTTTACCATCATTTCTACATTTCGGGATTCACAAATGCCGAAGAATCATATGTTGCCATCATCGAGACCTAACTTCCATGACAATGCTTGATATACAAGTTAGTCTCAATGAATTATATGTTATTAATGACCAAACAACATAATCAATGAATTAGGGCAGTCCCAACCCTCCACCTCAGTTGGTGTCTATAGAATTAATTACGTTGCCAACTAAGCAAAAATCTGATATGGCATAGGAATTAAGGAAGGGAGAGAAGGAAAAACAAAGAAACCGTGTCTCACGCAAAAAGCTGTGTAACATCCCAAAATTTTAATAAAACAAAAATGTATATTTTGCATTTGAATATAATTATTTCTGAGTTTTCTTGGTATTATTGGCTTTATTTGGATTTCTTTGGATTTATTCTTTGTATGAAAAATCAAACAAATGGAATTAAAGAATGAAAAAGAGAAAAAGGCAAAAATTTAAAAAGTAAAAATTTAGAAAAATTGCCATGAAAACCCTGATCATTCAATTAAATCATTTTAGCCAGCAATTGAAATTTTATGCATAGAATAATGAAGAGATAAATTAGAAAGACAACTTTTAAATCAAAACAATGCATTGTCAGAATTTATAAAATATTTTGGAATCACAAATGAATCTGTAAAAATTACCATGGAAACCTCAAAGATATTTATAATTCCATAAATAATATCATAAATTAATAATGTGGTTTAGTACTTTTAAAATTTAGAAACTGAAACTATGAAAATCTAGAAATTGCAATGTTATAATTTTTATAAAATAATGGTATCATATTTTGGCTTGAAAATTTTATAGAAGCATTCTGAGATAAAATTAATTTGAAAAACAAAATTTTAAAAATAATAGACTTCAATTGATCTCAAAGAAAAATCAAAATCCGAAATAAAATTTAAGAGCAATCACTGTTGTAAGAATATTAATAGTTTTTCGGTAACTCATTTTAACCTCAAAATTTTACCAGACATCAAAATTATTCAAAGACCATGGTCAAAAAGTTTGGATATTTTCTACTTCCATTTCATAGCCCAATAAAATCAGAGACTAGAAGCATCCAAACCGGGACCATTTCGTTTTGGCACTAACCTCACTGACCGGTGGACCCTGACCCCACTCGTCAGCTTCTTCTTCCCCCTGTTCTTGTGACCGAGCGAACTCTCCCGAATCCAGCGCTTGACCGAGCTCCGTTCAATGCATCGCTTCTTCGAATCGTCTCATCACTTGCGCCAACCGGAGCTCGATCATCGCCACGTTCGTCCTCAGCCATCTCGCGCCATACCGCAGCGCCTTTTCCCTTGTCGCATTCGGTGAAGCTCACAACCGAGACTCAGCTCAACCAAGGCCGGCTTATCTACTGATCTCCTCGGCTATAAGTAGCAACCAGCGATCACCAGTGTAGCGCGTTGTCTCCCCTTTTTCTTCCTCTTCCCCTCCTCAGCCGAGATAGCCAAAACTTCCCTCAGTGCCGCCATTGCCGAGAAGCTTCAGAGCTTGAGGCCAGAATCAAATCAGCCAAGCCAGTGAACCATTTCCAAATTACTTCAAGCCATAGCATGCTGATAAGCTACTCACCAAAGACCCTCAATAGAATCCCGAAGTTGTTCATGCAAAGCTCACGGCCATGGCAAGACCTTCTTCCTCATCTCCGGCCGCATGGTGGCGGCTCAACCCAGAGCCTCTCCTACTTAACTAACCCCAAAACGGAACCCTTAGCCTCCATTGTTGCTTAAAAGCCATCGATTCAACCCCTAGAGCTCCACTCGCCTTCTCCAAGAAGCCACCCTTTCCGCCATCAAGATGACCTCATCGGCACTCACCTCGAGAGCTCTCCTCTTGAATCAGGCCCACCACGGTTCGCCTCGTCGTCAGGCTTCACCACCAGGTTCTCGGCCAGTGCCGGAGCTTCGCGGAAGGCCTCCGCCGATGCCTCTCGCTGTCGTGAGTCACGAAGGCCTCCGCTGCCGTTCCCTAGCCGCTCGCCTTCCCTCACTGACGCCACGGGTCCCAATCGTCAGCTAGCGCAAGCCATCTCCAGTTCACCGGTAAAAGGCGCCTTCCCAATATAGAAACCGTATTTCTATTTTCTCTGGAATTTCTTGAACCAAGTAGATTCACTTGTGAATATCTTCTGCATTTGTAACCCAAATAAGGTGAGACAAATTTATAAAATCATCTAAAATCAAGAAGAATCTAAATGTACAAAAATATTTAATTTCGAATGCAGAATATTTATTTGAATTGAACTTTGATTAAAAACCATAATATGGTCTTTAATGCAAATCTATGCATAGTAAATTATAACATGATAAAATAAATTTTAGGTGATAAATAGACCAAGATGAATTCAAATATAAAAAAATATTCAATTCTTGAATCCTAGAACAATTATTAAAGTCAAGAATAGAACAAACACTATTATGAACATTATGGCACACATGAAAATATAACTCCTAAAATCATAAAACAAACTTGAATGTACTTCTGGAATTATGAGAAGCTCAGATATGCCAAAACCTGTAACCCTTGATTTGTGTTTAAATTGCTTACTTTGCAAATATTAATAAGCCTTAACATGACCATTTATAAGAGTAAGTGCATAATAGCTCATAAAATGGTAATAATACTTTGAATAGGTTCCTGGAATTAATAGAGAACCATTTATGTAAAAATATTTAAAGTGAAACTTATCTTGCATTCTTTGATGCAAGAAAGTGCGAACAACAACAGCAAATAAATATATAATCCATCGCAATTAAAGCTAAAATAATGCCAAACCAACTTTAAAACATTTCTAGGATGATACTGCTAATACCTAAAAAATGAATCAAGAATCATGTATAGGGTAGTTAGAAATTAAGTTTGAATCTTGGCCGATTTAATGTTACCCATATGATCATTTAGGCTATTTCAGCGATAGATAAAATAACTTGTCTAAATACTAAAATCAGTAAAACTAGTTTAGAAACACTGTACAAAGTTCATACTACCATATTCTATAAAAAGAATCTTATTCCATCAAGGTTTACATATTATTCTTATTAGTTCAAAACCCTTAAGAGTTAATCATTCGCTTCGCGTTCTCTCCGATTTCGTAAACGTAAACTTCACAATGCTGCATAAGCTATTTCGGCGATGAATATAATATCTCGTCTAAATCATAAAACTTATGAAATTAGCTTAGTAGTGCTCTCCAAAGTATAGTCTACGCCATTATTTAAAAGATAATCTCATGTCATCATGATTTACATATTAATCTTGATAGCTTAATAACTCTAAGTGTTCACGAGTCCGAAGTCCGAATATGAATGAACGAATCAGAGTTGCAAATGAGGAAACTCAGAATTAAGTTATTTGTATCATCAGAACCTTCTCAAATATCATGAAAATGAGTTCAGTAGCCTAAATCAGTAGATCTAGCTTGCGTAAAACTAATTCTAAGTGAAATCAATTGAAGATAAAGAACTAATCATTCGTAGTCTAATGTAATCATTTAAGCCTTTTCATCAGCCCGCATAGCAGCTCATCTAAATCTAAATTTGGTAAAGAACAGCCTAGAAATAATCTTTAGGATATAATCTGCAGTAATCTAAGAGAATATTCTTATTTCATCTTGCTTTGACTCTGAATCCTAATAGAGTAAAAACCGTAAGTAAGAAGGATTGGCAGAAACTCATTATGAATAATAAAATCAATGAACTTTGCAACTAATAATTAATTCTATTAATCCAACCAATCTTTGCATCTTGAATTCGTAAAATAAAATTAATAAATTCATAAAGAGCAATCCCTATTTCTTGTGAAGAGTTTTATTTGTTCTTGCTATCTACTTTCTTTTTGCCCTTATTGAAGTTAGTATTTTGCTGTATTTCCGTTGATCGGCGTGTAGAACCCGACGTTGTTGATTCCGTCATCGTCGTCATCAACCGCAATCCTCGTCTTCGTCGTAAATGACAAATAAGCAAGGCAAGCACCTCCTTTGATCATATTGATCCCAGTATTTAATTTCCTTGTTTTACTAAACCAATCTATGCATGCGTTTACTTTATGTAAATTGCTATTTTGTGGATTTGGTAGTTATACCTGTTGTCTTGTGAATCTCCTTTGATGATTATGAACATGTGAACCTTGATAACCTTAGATTAAGGTTAGGCATTACTCAATGTCATCATAGGTATATGCATTCATATTATTCATGTTTAGCCATGCTTTAGAATCAAAGAATGTACATGATCAAATCAATATTTGTTTCTGAAAACCCGAAATGGCAATCGTTGGTTGCTGGTATTTTGATTAAAACCCAAAATAAAACTATGGTTTGATGCGGCGATTATTGGCAACAATGGATGTGCAAAAGGAATTGCACGAGCGTAGGGTGAAGTATCGCCTGCGGTCGGATTAAGGACCGAGCAATGGGACGCTATTGATCTAAGAATTCACAGAACCACGAGGTCCCAGATGGGACGGCCATAGCTTATTAAGTTATTTAGACATGGCTTTGCTCTTTGGAAGGCGGGCTAGCATGTATTCTCGTCAGTCTCACTGACGGGTCTCTACTTGCTAATGCAACGGTGTACGCCCTGCCATGTTTAAAAATGTTGTGTTGGGTGTGTGAAAGTGGATCCACGACTTGTGTGTGTGTTTCTAGTTCTATGGTGGGGGTTAACGCCCCGGGCTATATCAATGCCATGTCTAGGTAACGTAACGGTTATGTATGATCTCCTGGACGACGCACCTAAGGAAGTGCGTCGAGCAAAAGGTTGATCATTCCTTGTGGGTAAAGTTGTACACCTCTGCAGAGTATAAATCTAATTGATTAGTCGCGCCCGCGGTTATGGGCACTTGGTGAAGTCATTCCAATGTTAGATGTTTTATTATTTTCAAAAGGGTTGGTATCATTTGTTTTGCAACTGTGCTTTATGTCGAAGGGCTAACATTGATGGATTTCAGGATTTGATGATTCGTCGATCACGTCATGGAGGACTATGAGTGTTATTTATGCTTTACTTATTTGTTATCAATCAATCTTGCTCTTACATATTTCGTTTGCAAACAACTTTTTTTACAAATTCAAATTCACTTTATGCAAATTAACTGTAGAAGCCTTTCCTTTGAAATGGCCTGCATATATTATAGGTTTTGCAAAAGTCTTGCGGAGTACGAAAGTACTCACCCTTGCTTATTCGTTGTTTTTAGGTGTATGCTAGCGAAGCTTCAAAGGTTTGTTTCATCGCAGGTTGTGGGATCCTTATTGCCGTGATCTTTCTAGGGATTTATGCCTGGTCAGTTGCCTGTGGATTGGATGGGTACACTACAAGGCTTTGCTTCTTTTGCTGCTATATTCTCTGAGTTGTAAGATTTATGTGTTTAATCGTTTCCGCTTAATTAATGTAATGTATGGTTGTGATTCCAATTGTTGAAATGTGCGTATAGCTATCGATCCAGGACTAGTACTGCAAGCACATTAGATTTCTATTTTTGCATTCTCGTAAAAATGGGGGTCGCCATAAACCGGGTCGTCATGGGCACCAAGACGCAAGAAACGAGTAAAATCGGGGTTGGACATTTCTGCGCGCTTATCAATCTGTGTTTGTAGTGCATGCATTGGTTTGTTGATCTCTCTCCTCTGATGTTGGCTTGACGGGGCCGGAGACCCTTGGCTTGGCCAACCGACATATAATGAGAGCTCCCTAGCTTGGAGGCCTCGATCGCGACCTGGACTGTTTTGAGTCGCGCGCCTAGAGATCGTACGGCCTCGAGGTAGGGCCCCGCATGACCTTGGGCTCGGGCTGGCTCTTGCTCGGGATGGCGCCCCTCGATTCTCGAACGGCGTTACTCGGCGGTAACACAAGACGGGATCGTAATGAGGCCGAGCGTGGCGCGAGGTGTCCGGGATGGTTACTGCCAGCCATCAACACGCATGAAGACCACTACCCCGGGAATCTCTCCCGTCCGTTACAGGCAGGGAGGATATAAGTCTAAGGATAGCGCAACCTGAGGGAGAGGCAGCACTAGAGTTCGAGCATTAGACATCGCCATTATTGAGCGGAGCTGTAACACACCCCTGTACTCGAGAATAGCAAAGATCACCGCCGTGAGGCAACTGGAGTAGAGCTATTACCTTCATAGGGGCTCGAACCAGTATAAATCTCCGTGTCACGCTCGTTGTCGCCTAGCTCCGACCATCAGCACGTCGAATCTGTTCCTCCGTTGGGCGAAGCGCAGCTTGGGTCCCTAGTCTCACTAACCCCCTTTTTCATTTTTGCGGTTGGCGATCCCGATCGTCGACAGCTGGCGCCCACCGTGGGGCCCGATAGCTTCGCTCTCTCGCAGGAAAGACACCAAGATCATGGGAGCATGGCGCACCTCATCGACGGACATTCCTCGAGTGTGGGTTCGGTCATGGACCCTGACTCCGTGTCCCTATTTTCGCTTTCGCCGCAAGACGAAAGCAAAGACGCCTTGATGGCGACAGCCATGGCGTGGGCACGACGGCGATGGTCGTGATCCGCACTCGAGGACACTCGCCGATGGTGCACGCCGCCATCAACCGCTTATAACCGCCCGGGATGACCAGAGAATGTCGCACCTCGTCTGGCATCCTGCACTTTTGCTTCGGAGAGTGCTCTCCGCTATCGCCAGATCATGGTTGATCCCGATAGGCGAGATCGAACTCTTGGCCGAGCCTCGCCGAAGAGCTCGACGGCCGCGACCGAGGTCATACCGCCGCAAAGACCGGTCACCACTGGGACCCACTCCGAGGAGTGATGACAACTCGCCACGCTGCCGCCAACGCTGCCGCTTGGTCGCCTCTCAGCAGAGGCGCCTTCTCGCCAAAGAATCTCTGGATGTGACTTTGACTCCACCACGCCACCGTCTCCGGCAGCACCAACCCGAAGCAGTGGTCAGCGAACCAAAGCTACACGAGCTCCGCGACGATCGGGCAGAAGTCCGGGGTCTTCCCAGATGTTTCACTCCAGCGCCGCAGGTCCAGACCGCCAAGTATCTTCCGGGTGACTCGTGTTCGGGCGCCATGATCGTTTCGCCGCAGTCGGACGCCGAGGCGACCTCGATTCCGAAGTCCAAGAAGCAATAAGGCCTTGTCACGACGCATCTTTCCCGGCCACACTCGCCCCGCTTATGGTCGCTCTAAGATATTCGACGGCCTTCGCCGGGCCACGCTTTGGCTCAAGTTCAAGGCGGATAGAGCGCGACGGGACCAAGAATCCCGACGAAGTTCTCGTTTATTTACTCGACACATCCTCGGCAAACGGGGCGATGAGCTCGTGATGGCCAACTACCTTCAGACCATGTTGACGGCGCCGCATTTAACCTGGATCTTCAACAAACCAAAAGCCCGGTTCCTTCAGATCATGGCGCTAAATCCAGAGCGCCCTCCGCCCAAATTCCAGAGTTGCTACAAGCGGCCGAGGAGAAAGACCGATCACGCCATCCAGTAAGGGCAAGCCGCCAGCGACTTCGCAGGCGGCGATTCATCCGCGACGAGGAACTTGATCCCCGAGCATCTCCGACGGCCGCCATCAAAGCCTTCAAGTTTGGAGTCCGTGACGGCGCCATCAAGACTCGAGATCACATCGAGGCTCAAAGATCAACAAGTTATTCGCATGGCGGAGCGATATGCGGATGCAGATGACGCCGTCCGGCCGAAGCGCGACACACATCAGGTAAGCTTGGTCTAAACCCCACTGAGGTCGCCCGTCCAACTCTAAGGGCGCCACCACGGCCTCCGCCGTGAGTGATCGCTCGGTGAGACGGACAACAAGTCCTAGAGGTCCGAGATCAAGCTCGAGGGGTCCCGACCTTGCCAAGGTCGACTCAACCTCGGGGACGCCGAACCAGCTTCAAGAGGGGGGCCGCGACATGGGCCTCGACGGCCGACGCTTGCCGGGGCGAAGGGCGCCAAGGGTTTGATGAAGCGAAATTCTGCTTGTTTCATAGGGCGGCCGGCCACGATATGCAAACCTGTAGGGCTTGGCAGAGCAAGTTGGATGCCTTTTACGATGGGCGTGGAGAAATGCCTGAGCTCCTGAAGGAGGACGACCAAATGGACAGGTGAACGCTGGGCGACTAAGGCGACTCGACCTAGAGTTCCAAAGCAGACGC
Organism: Guadua angustifolia; assembly: GCA_036346375.1. NCBI lineage: Eukaryota > Viridiplantae > Streptophyta > Magnoliopsida > Poales > Poaceae > Guadua > Guadua angustifolia. The sequence goes on along the minus strand of JAYEVE010000988.1, from coordinate 176,611 downwards.
AGCGCCGGATCGATGTCACCTTGCTGCTCGTCACCCTACCAAATTCCCGACGTGAGCTCAAGGTCAGCCATGAGCCATCTACTGTGTCGCCACCGAAAGCCCATCGAGCAACATCGCAAGTATGGTGCCACCATCACATTCTCCGGCGATGCTCTGGTATGGCCCGTGACTTGAAGACCGCTTTGGTTGTGACCCCGACCATCGCAATACCATGGTTGGGCGGTCATGGTCGATGGCGCAGCTCTCTTAACTTGCTTCAGCAGAACGCCGACCGGATGCAGATTCCCCGGTCGAAGGTCAAGAACATAGCGCCCTCTTCGAATTGTCCTCGAAGCTCGACCATTCCCTTGGGGCAGGGAGTCTTGCCTCGTCACCTTTGCGTGACTCCGACAACTTCGCGACCGAGCTGATCACCTTGAGGTGGTCGAAGGAGACCTCCGATAACGCCATTCTCGGCAAACCGCCTTTGATCAAGTTCATGGCGCCAACCACTATGGCCATCGGTGTATGAAGTTGCCCGGCCCCAACAGGCGCCATAACTGCGGCGGGCTAACTGCAGGTGGCGACACCACAGCAGACATGGATGCGAGACCAAGGCCTTGGCCCTTGCCGGCATTTTGCCCCAACGAGGCCCGGAGGCGACGGTGAAGAACGCCGTCGAGGGCGGCGATCCACCAATGGGCACGAAGGCCGTGCCGCCGAGGAAGGTGACCCACTGGGCCAGTATCCATGTTCGCCCGAGCCGAGTTCCAAATAGGAACTCGAGCTCGCCACCTTCCTCCACGCCAACAAGGGCATATTCGCTGGGAGCCCGCGGACATGCCCGCGCCCCGAGGGAGGTGATCGAGCACAAGCCGCAGCAGCCAGTCAAAGCCAGCCCCGTCTGGCCAGCAGCCGCTGCTTTCCCGAGAAAGTCACGATCATCAAGGAGAACCTTGACAGCCGTTGAAGGCCGGCTTCATTCGCGAGATCGACTACTCCAATGGTTGGCCAACCCGGTCATCGCCCGTAAGAAGGGCGAAAGTGGAGGATGTGCGGGACCACACGGGTTGAACTCGCCTACCTCGGCGACAACTTCCGCCCCGCCAAGATCGACCGTGATCGCCGACTCGATCCGGAACGCCAAGATGTTAAGCTTCTGGATGCCTATTCGGTACCATCAACCGTCAAGCGGTCGACGACGAGCAAGACGTTGTTCATCACACCGCTCGCACCTCATCGCTACTACCGACCATGTCGCTTGGTCTGCAATGCCGAGCCACGCTTCAGCCGTTCGATGACCAGGACGTCGACCCCAGATCGGGCGTAAACCTTGAGGTCTACGGATGACATCATCGCCAAGAGCCCCACCGAGGGCGCACCACGCTCGACCTCGAGGAAACCTTCACCAATCTGAATAGGCACAAGATCAAGCTCAACCCCGAGAAATGCGGTTCGGCGCTAAGGCGGGAAGGTGCTCTTGCTACATGATTGGGGCTCGGGTGGGTCTTAACCTCGAAAAGATCAAGGCGATCGAGAAGATGGCGCTCCCGACCTCGATCAAGCAGTGCAGGCCTTCACCGCCGCATGGCCGCCTCGGCAGATTCATCTCGAGGCTCGGCGAGCGGGCCCTGCTCTTCTTGAGCTCAGCAAAACAAGGGAGTTTCGAGTGGACTCAGAGGCGCAGTGGTCTTTCGACGAGTTGAAGGTATACCTGCAACCCTACCCCTACTCACGACTCAAGCACCTCAAGAGAGGTTGTCGTTTACCAGTGGCCACAACCCAAGCCGCTGCTGCCTTGGTGGTCGAAAGGATCACAAAGAGCTAGCCGATCTATTATGTCAAGAAGTCCTCAAGACGGCCCGGCGAGCGCCACCGCAGTACAAAAGTCAGCCAGATGCTCTCCTAATGGCTTCGCGTAAGCTTCATTATTACTTCCAGCAGCGACTATGTGGTCGTCCCCGAGTAACTTTTCGCCGGAGACATCTTAAGGAACCCTAAGGCGCGAGCGAATCGCCAAGTGGGGCTATGGAGCTGGCAGCATTTGACGCCCGTGTCGAGGCTCGCGACGGTCATTAAATTGCAAGCGCCACCGACTTCGTGGTCGAAAGCAGACGCCGCAACCCTCTCCCGAGCTTGAGGTCGAGGAAGAGAAGCCTCGATCATGTTCTTTGACGGCCGAGGTCCTTCAAGCGCCGGGGCCGGAATCTTTATTCTGCCGCTGCATCAATTGAGGTACGTGGTTCGCTTTGGGTTTCCCGCACCAATAATGTGGTAGAGTATGAAGCTCTCTGGGCCTCGCGAGCTTGCAAAGCTTTGGGCGTGAGACGATTGGTCAGAAGGGCGACTCCCAAATATCCAATCAAGACAACAAGGAGTACCAAGGTCGGGCATTCGATGGCAAAGTACCTTGCCGAGCGCAAAATGGAGAAGTGGTTTCGTAACCTCGAGCTCAAGCATGTACCCAAAGGGACAATTCCAAAGGCCGACTTCCTCTCCAAGCTCGGTTCCTCCGACGACGTAGATCCCTCCGATGTCATCCTCGAGACGCAGTGGCCCCTCGATCTCCGATCAAGAGGTCTTGCTTCACCGTGGTCGAAGGTATTCCCTCCGGCCGAGCCTATTCACAATTTCCTTGCAATGGCGACCACTCACCGACTTTGCGAGCCGAGAGCAGGATCAGCGCCGAGCGAGCTTGTATACGCCGTGGAGGGAAGCTCTACAGCGGAATGTGTCGGAATGCTAGCAAGGTGCGCCACCACTGAGGAGGGTAAGTACTGTTAAATGACATCCACTCAGCCTCTCGTGGAGCGCACTCTTCAGACAGACGATGGTCGGCAAGGCCTTCCGATGGGGTATTATTGACAGAGTGCCAGATGCCCGCGACATCGTCACGCTACCGTCGAAAGCATGCTAGTTCTACACCGAAGTCACATCACCGCCTACACGCTTCGCACCATCCTCGCCGCTGGCCTTTCTCGACGTGGGGCCGGACATCCTCGGCCTTTTCCTCAAAGCGTCGGGGTAAGAAGTTCTCGTCGTTGTCATGACACTTTTACCAAGTGGATAGAAGCTGAACCGGTCTCACCATAACCGCCGGCACCGTCCGCTTTTCGCTTGTTCATGGTCACCAGACACGGGTTCCATGCAAAATTATCAACGACAATGGTACGCAGTTTACCAGTGAGTTGTTCCAGGAGTTTTGCGAGGACCTCGGCACCAAAGTATGTTTTGCTTCAGTGGCTCACCCTCAGAGCAATGGAGCAGCAGAGCGTGCCAACGGATAAATCATCCAGGGCGTCAAAAAACAAGTTTTAGATGAGCTCGAACGCTATGGCAAGACCTGGGTGGACGAACTTCCCACCATCTTATGGTCTATTCATACCACGGCCAGCCGAGCAACAGGTCCACACCTTCCAAAATTGTGTTTGGCATCAAGCCATTCTGCCTCCCGAGGTTACTGACTCGCCAGAGTCGCCTTTGGTCGACCAAGTCGATTGAGCACGAGCGGTCCTCGACCTTACCTCAGAGAAGAAGTAAGATGCCGGCATCGCCACGATCAACGCACTACCCGCAAGCTCTTCGCAGACATGCATCTCGATCGGTACGACCTAGGGAGCTCCTTGTTGAGGGACCTAGCCCTAAGACTAATTCAGGCTCGGCCCAACACCAACAAGTTATCCCAGAAGGGAGGGCCCCTATAGAGTCAAGCTTCAATAGATCGTGACGGTGCTTACCCGGCTAGCGATGCCCGACAGGTAGAGAGCTCTCTAGCTCGTGGAACATAGACCACAGGAAGTTTTATGTGTAATCCCTACACCTTAAGTTTCAATATAACCGTTCTTCAATTCTGCGCCCTTACACTTTTTTCCTCTTTGTTGATGATTCTCGCCGCTTTTTGTTTTCGAGACTTCTTCGAATACGACTCCACGCATAACGTGGCACTCATTCTTAGTCTGAATGTCGCGAGCTTAATGTTCACCCCTAGTGGTCGAGCTGAACGTAAGCCGGATCTCTTCGCAATCCAGCTCCTCCTGCGCCCGGGCTCGAGCAAAAGCCTCACAGTTTGAACCGTTGAGCAGTGCACAAGATCGTGGTCAGGATTCGAATGTTAGTCTGGGCATGACCTTCACTGTCAAGCTCGTATTTGTCACGTTTTCTCCCCCTACGGACCTTCTCTCAACTTTGCATATCGTAGTCGTTTGCTAGCGTCTAAATCTTGCGCCCAAGGCCGGCGTTGCTCGACCTTGGACCCAACGGGGGCTGGATGAGGACATACCATCGGCGAGCGACCTAAAGTGCATATCTAAGGGTAAAAGGGTGTGCACCAAATTTCGACTTGCAGAAACTTGAAACAAGATGCGCTGATGTCCCCAAAAGAAGTATAGCCCTATTTAAAAACATTTTATCTTAGTGTTTTTACAAGTTATCCGACCCAGATCAATCTACGATCGCCCATCTCGCTGGCAAGCTCGCCGAGCTTTTCAACCTTGGCCCGCTTCGGCTGAAGCGCTTTGGTCGAACCACGCTACGCTCTTGCTCCATGGCCATGTAGGCGTGGTCGCCGGTGGCTCGCTCGCCGAGCTCGATCACAGGCAACCTCTGCTACTTTCATCGCTGGGCGCAGTCGCCGAGCTCTTTGGCCCTCTGTTCGCCTCCTCTTGCTCAATCTCCAAGGTCTCAATGAACCTCGAGCGCTGACCCTCCGCGCCTCCACCGTGATTCGTAATGCCCTCAAGATGTCGGCTGTGTTTATGAAGGCCTTTGCGCCTTGGGAGACGCATGGATCGCTTCGCGATGCAAAAAGGTGGTCCAAGTAAGAAAGCGAAAAGAGTTTCGCTAACGATCGCAGATGCGCGAGGGGGTCTTACCTCACGAAGACGGTTTCAACGCTGCTGGTGAACTCATCGCACTCGCTGCTCGGTGTTCCTCGAGCTGCCCCCGACCACCACCGACATCGGGGCAGACCTTTGGGCGCCACGCCGCGGCGGTTAACATCTCGCCGCCACGCCGGGTCGGCTCGCCGCCAAGGGCGGGTTTTAAGCGGCAACACCGTCCCGACCTCCGTGGTCGAGGCTCCCGCTCCACCCCCGCCGCGGCAAGGAGCGCTTAGCTGGATCCACCGCGTGATCTCCGGGCGCGGTCAACATCAAGGGTTGGGGTGCCACGATTTCCGGCGCCGGACGAACTGTATGCGGCAGGCTCGAGGTGCTTCCGTGGCTGCAGCCGGGGCACCAGTGGCAGCTTCCTCTGGACTCACCTCGAGCCGGCCAAGCGGTCGAAAGCAGGTCGACACCTCCGCGAGGCCCAAGGCGCCTGCACCTTTCTTCCATGTCGACCACTGGCGGGTCAGTGACAGCCGACGCGTCTGCCTTCACCGTGTCGAGTCCTCACCGTCGCGGGTCGGTTCAGCTTCTTTGCTCGATCGCCGACCCTTTGGTCGAATCGCCACGGGCCCACTGGGTCCGTATGATTACGCTACGGCCGAGGGACGACGCGGGCCAAGACGAAGACATTCTCCTCCTCCTCCTGACTCGAGCTCGCCTCGACAAATGTACCCATCGTCACGGCAGTGTTTTGAGCTCGGGCGCCAAGGTCCTGTGGATCAAGAACAGACTCTAAGCCAAAAGGACGGAAGGGGCAGAGCAAAATGAGAAACCAAGAGCTTACTCCGGTCGCCACCTTTGCCTCCCCGCCGAGGGTCAGGCGAGGGTCTTGATGCCCCAAAGTCGGCAGGCACTTCTGCAAGCCTCCGACTCGGGACCTTAGGAGCCCGGGCTGCTCCACGCCACCCATGGGCGGTGGTCCCGGGTCTCGACCTTGGGACCCCGGGCCGGCTTGAGGACTCGAGGTCCCGGCAAGGCTACCACGCCTGCTGGCCGCAAAGGGGAGAGCGTGTCAAACGACAAGAAGACGCGAGCATGAGCTCGGGGGCTCGACCGTGGGGATTCCTATCGTCGCGCGGTCACCCCACTTGAGGTGGGGTTTCTTCACCTCCTGGCTTCCTGCCATGACCGGAGGAGGCCTCTTCTTCCCCTTTCTGTTTTTGCCCCGGCCAGTGCGGGAGCATCCTCCTGCCTGCCTCAACAAATTTCGGTGGTCTCAAGAAAGCGCAAGGCTTGAGGGCTCCATAGACACTCAAATCAAGAAGCTTGGTCGGGATGGCTTACCTCGGCCTTCCGGCGGAGTACATTTTTTGGGACAGGGGCGTCGATGACGTAGTCGTGCACCCCTTTCCCGAACATCTCGTTCATCCTAGTGGCGACCCAGGACTCCTTCGGCGTTGCAAGGAAAACGACCATCAAAGAAGACCCAAGGTCAAGCTCGAGGAAGGCTTCAAGATAAAAAAGGCTTACCAGATGTGCCCTCTTGGGTCGGGTCGTCACGCCCCCTTATCTCGAAGAACGGGTGCATCCTCCTCCGTAGAGGGGACACCCGGTTCCGCAGAAGTCGCTATCGATCGCCGGCGGTGAGGTTGCCATGCGGGCGCAGATGTGTATGACGGCGATGGCCTCGAGGTCATCCGCCCCCGGGGTCTCCTTCTTCCCGGTGACGGGCTCCTCACACGACAAAGCGCACGTGTTCCCTTTTCTTCAGGTAGAACCACCGCTCGGTCCACGAGCCAAGGGAGTCCTGAGAGTGGATCTTAGGAAGGCCCACGAGATCCCCGTCCGTAGTCGGAAATAGAGGCACCCAATCACGGGATCCTTCCCGGAGCGGAAGAGGCTGAAGTACCGAAAGAAGAGCGAGGGGGTGGGAAGGATTCCTAGGAACCCCTCACACAGATGGGAGAAGATGGCGAGAAGGAGAATGGAATTCGGCACCAGGTTGATGAGCTCGATCTTGCAGCTAGAGAGGATGTCCACCACGAACTCGCTCTCCGGCTCCGGGGTCCGCAGGCCGAAGAGCGCATAATGATCGGTGCAGACAATATCGTCGTCCCTGGGGTGCGGCTCGGTCTCGCCGCCCGGCAACCGCCATGTTACCGGGTCCAACAACCCCAGGGTCTCGAGCTCCTTCATCCTCGCTAATGACATTGAGCTCCTCCCAAACTTGGCCATGGCGATCGTTGCGGGCTTGGTCGAGGGAGAGGGAGAGAGACTTGCTCGGGAAGAAAGCTAGAAGATGAGTGCGAGATCAGGAGTTTCTCTCAACAGTCGCTGTGGACCCGGATTTATAAGCCGCGTCGACGCTAAATCCAGCCCACGGCGTCTCAAAAGGCGTGCCAGCCGTGATTCGACAGGCGCAATTAAGGCCTGGGCCGCAGGTTCGAGGCGCCACAGGTGTCCGCTGGCCGTTCGCATCCGTACCGGCACTGTGAAGTTTAGAGGTCGCCAGGTGTCGAAGCCGAAGGTTCCCCTTCATGCTCTCCTCCCGACCTCGGCCAAGGGTTCAAGACCTACGGAAGCTTTTTCGTGCAGATCCATGTGAGGCTCGAGGTCGCTCTGTGTGTCTTTGACCTTGAGCCTTGGGCCGGCCGACGGGGCCGAGACCCTTGGTCGGTCAACAAGACGGTCAACTGAGCTCCCTAGCTTGAGGCCTCGACCGCGACCTGGACTGTTTTGAGTCGCATGCCTAGAGCTCGTACGGCCTTGAGGTAGGGCCCCGCATGACCTTGGGCTCGGCCGGTTTGTTTCGACTTCCTCGATTCCGAACGCGGCATTTACTCGGCGGTTACACAAGACGTGGATCGTGGGCCGAAAGGCAGCGTGCGAGGTGTCCGGACGGTTATCGCCAACCATCAACACGCATGAAGACCACTACCCGAGAATCTCTCCTTCCGCTGTAGGGAGGATATAAGTCTAAGGATAGCGCAACCTGAGGGAGAGGCAGCACTAGAGTTCGAGCATTAGACATCGCCATTGTTGAGCTTGAGCTGTAACACACCCCTGTACTCGAGAATAGCAAAGATCACCGCCGCGAGGCAACTGGAGTAGAGCTATTACCTTCATAGGGGCTCGAACCAGTATAAATCTCCGTGTCACGCTCATTGTCGCCTAGCTCCGACCATCAGCACGTCGAATCTGTTCCTCCGTTGGGCGAAGCTCAGCTTGGGTCCCTAGTCTCACTAACCCCCTTTTTCATTTTTGCGGTTGGCGATCCCGATCATCGACAGTGCTCATGGAAACCATGGGTTGGAAAACTATGCATTGGTTTATTGCTCTCTCTCTCCTCTAGACACTGCTCATGAAAACCATGGGTTGGGACCTTCTTTAAGGGTCTAAATGCTTGCCGATACAATACAATGGTTCATAAAAATGTGGAATCGGCCGGTTCCACCAAAACAAATCACGTACAGAGGTGGTGTATTAAAATTTGACCGCTTTATCACCATTAATTAGAGATTTACTCGACTTACTGCTTTCACGATTCCAATCTATTGACAGATTTGTGCCAGGCTGAACGGACTTCTTTGTCGGTGTTTCAGAAACCGCAAGTAAATTTGTAAGTCTAGGGCCGCACGCCCCCGCTCCTTGAATGGTTAGACTTGAGTCCAAGATGTATATACGGTTCGGCCGAATATCCCTACTTCCAGTTCGTGGTGATGGATCTCATTACTCAGAGTGCGGTGGATTACAAGCGAGAGCTAAGGACAGGTCCTTAGCGCTCGTTCGGGTAGGGGAGCCCGGGAGCTTCGCTTAGGTCGGAAGGCCCGAACAAGGCCGGATGAGAAAACGAGGTAGAATGAGAAAAGTGAATGAGTCCCCTTTCCTAGAGGGCCTGCCTCCCTTTATATAGTCGGAGGGGGTAGGTTACACGGGAATTTGGAGGAAAGATGTAGGGGTATGCTATGACCGGAGTCTCGCTTTCGTCACAATGACGGACAGTTCTCGCTCATCCCACTGGTTGGTAGACACAACCGGCAGATTCCGCCGGAAGGTGCGACTGCTTCTTGCTCACCGCCGATGCCGACGTTGTTTGCGCCTGTTCCGTGTTGCCTTGGGATCGAGCGCGCCCCCAATCGGCCTCGACCGGGTGAAAGGACGGGCGCTTGACTTAGCGGTCCCTGCACCATTCTGGGGAGGAGCCACCTGCTTCATCACGACGCCAGGTTCGTGGGCGATGACCGCATGGAGTCGATCGGGCGATGTGGCGGGGGTCGTTGAGGCAGAGTTTTTGCCAGGGTTCTAACCGGGGGCCTAGTTGGATCCTTACGGGGACGCCAGACCGGTCACTTGGTCGGAACCTGCGGGGACGCCCGACTGGTAACCCGGTCGGAGCACCCCTGGTGGGCTTGATCGAGGCCGAAGATCCTTCGTGCTCTCTTGGGCCCAAGATGGTTCATCTGGCGCTCCAGCCAATATTTAGGGATAATCCCATCTGTGTGGGATGGGGGATTTGGTAATACCCTTTTCAGCACTCTGTATCGCTGCCAGCCTCGTGTCCGGATGACCGAGAGAAATACGATCTTGAAAATAGATGTATACTTTGCTGTGGGGTACCCCTAGTATGAGTATTCGTCACTTCTCATGCGTGCAAATTATGGTATTTGTTTCTTCAAATTTGGTGCACTTTATCACACATATTTTTAGTGCAAAAGGTTAGATTTGTAAAGAGGGCAAATATGCCAACTGCTGGATATAATTCCTCATGAGCTCTAAGAACTGTAAAGGAGGGGAGCACCTGCTCATAGCTCCCTTTTGGTCCATTTTGATCTATTCTTTGTTCAATTTTAATGAGATTGTAGGCTTAATGCTGAATATATATACACGAACGTACATATGTGTATGTGTTCTTCCTCTTTCTCGACGTCGAGTTCTCCTCCAGCCACCGGATCGATGACTAGCTTACATCTATTGCCGGAGAAGGCCAGTAACCCTACTTGTCTCTTGATTTCTCCAAATCTTGCATATGCGCAGTCTGCTGTCGATGAGATCCCAGCACATCAGAACAGTTGCCACCAACAAGAGCGCTTCAAACCACACTAACCTGCACCTTGCTGCTTCGATCAACCATCTGCATGCAGGAGCAAAGGAGGCCATCTTCCAAGCGGACTGTAAAATAAGCTAAGACTCGCGAGCTACTCAAGCTTAGACTCGTGAAAGGCTCAGTTCGAGCTCAATTCAAGCTCCGAACGAGCCAAATTCAAGCTCTGAACGAGCCAAATTTGAGCTCAATCTTAAACTCGCGAGCTTAGTCATGCCGAATTCGAATAACTCATGATCACTACCACAAAATAGCAAATATGTGACGCCTTATTTGTGGCGGTTCTTTTGGAACCATCACAAATACACTTATCTGTGGCGGTTCTAAAATTCAAAATAGTGGGAAGACTATTTGTGGTGGTTTTTGTTTGGAATCATCACAAATAAGTGATTATTTGTGGCGGTTTTTCTTTGGAACCGCTACAAATAATGTCGGAACTATTTGTGGCGGTTTTTGGTTGGAACCGTCACAGATAATCCATTATCTGTGGCGGTTTTTGGCTAAAATCACATCGATAATATGATATCAGAGGTTTAGCCAAAACCGCCATCGATAATAGATCATCGATGTGTTTTTGGCTAAACCGCCACTAATAATATATCGGGCGTTTTAATTTGAAACCGCCGTAAATAATAAAAAATAGAAAAATTTAAGTATTGCTAATTTGAAAGTAGTAATAGGATGGGTGATCTCTTGGGAAGACCACATGTGTGGTGTTAAACGAGCGTTCTTAGACGAGAGTAGTATTAAGAGGGGTGACATCCTTGGAAGTCCCCTCTAATTTAGTGTTTTAAACTACCAGCTAGCCAAAAAATGCTAATAATAATATTATCAGTGGCGGTTCTAACCAAAAACCGCCACTGATAATATTATCAGTGATGGTTTGAATCGCCATCGATAATCTCTGATTATCAATGGCACTATATCAGTGACGGCTCGAAAACCGCCACTGATGGCAGGTTTTTAACCGCCACAATTGGCCTTTTTTGTGGTAGTGAATTAGCTTATTTGAACTTGGACCAAGCTTCTTTGAGAAGAGCTTACTCGCGTTTGTTACTGAGTCAAGCATGTTACCAAGCTTACCATGCTTATTAAGCTTATTCGAGCCGAGCTTAAGCCTACTCGAGCTTGGACCGAGCTGAACTTAAGCCTAGATTGAGACTTGGATCCTAACTCAAGCTCGACTCGAGCTTTACCGAGCTCGACCCTGAAGGGCCAAACTCGCTCAAGCTCGTCTCGTTTACAACCTTACTTTCAAGTAGATTTGTTCATCATGTAACTTCTTATCATTGTGCTCCACCAATCACCTTCCGGGGCGTGTCCATATCCAGAAAAATCCAAGGTGCCCTGTGCAATTTCTCATCATTGAAGGGTCTTCATTGTAACTTTGTGAGGTACATGTAATCAGCTTTTGTGCTATATCTTTAAATAAATCGACATGTTAGGACCTACGAGGGCCCAGGTGCTTCAAAAAGTATATCTGGTGCTGAAGCATGGAGACTGGACTGTGTGGTGTACGCAAATTTGGGATCTAAGGTGCTTTGAAAGTGACTCATGGCAAATGACTAAATCTAAACATTTAGGGAAGTTTGACTTAATCCTTTGGTTCGAGCCATAGTTTGTGTCGGCATGTCATAGTTGTTAGGGCCTGTTTATTTTAGCTTTTGACTATAAATTCTGGTCATAAAAGCAGAATAAAAAACAAACAGCCTAATTCTAGAATCCAATTCTCATAATTCAACCCACCTATATACACTAGAATCCACAATACACTTTATAGGTGTTTTCAGATTCCAGCTTTTAGAGAATCAGCTTCTCTATGACCACAATCCAGAATCAGCTTTTTAAAGAATTCAAAGCTAAAATAAACAGACCCTTGCTCCCTAGCGTACTTGCCATATACCCTAATTGCATAGGCAAACTATGCCTCTAACTTGTGGTTTCGATCGTCCTATAAAGTGTGTTAACCATCCGAATAGGTTACTAATTACTCCAATGCAGATGATATAATTTCTCCATTGCTAGTATATAATGTATTTCAGTGTCATGTAAAGGTTTAGACTATGGGTGGGCATTTTTTTTTACCAAAACAGAATTACCTAATAAACCAAACCAAATTAACCGATTTTCTTTTGGTTTTTTAGGTTTTCAGTATATGGTTTGGTTCTTTGGTTCCAGAAACCAAAATGACCGATACCGAATGCCCATCAGCCCATAGCCCACTAGGCTAGGTCCCATCTCTTCCAGTCTTTCCCCCACCTGATGAGATCCCATATCTTCTCCACCCCCCCCCCCTCTCTTTCCCCCATCTCCCTCCCCCATCATATCCCACCGCCCTCCTCCCTAGCCACATCTCCACCTCCACCCACCGGCCCACCGTTGAAGCTGTGCCACACCGCCTACTCCTCCGGTTGCACCTCATGGTCACCGCCGCACAACAAGGTGGCCGGGGGAAGGAAGAAGCCGTATCCAGTGGCCGAAGGGAGGGAGAAGTAGGATCTAGCAACAACATCAAGGTTGATGATGAAGGGTGGGCCCACTTCCTTGCTCGTCATTCGTGGAGACAAAGGAGGGCAACCGCCGCATCCTTGCTCGGCAGCGGCGGAGGAGGCCATTGGCGGTCGCCACGACCCCATCTCCCTTGTCATCGGTTGTCGTGATTGGGCGATTTGTGGTGAGTTCTAGCTGAAATTGATAGAGCAGTTAACTCTCAGGATGGTTTTGGCTTGATGAGGACAATTTTGGTTAAGTTTTGAGACTGCTTACTGTAGACTGCTTATTGACTTCTATGAGATGAATGCTATTATTATATTTTGGTTAAACGAAAAACTAAATTAACCGAATCAAATTTTTTGGTTAAATCAGTTCGGTTTTAGATTTTGGTCTGAGAATTTCAGTTACCAATTTTTAAAAACCGAATTATTTTTAAACTGAACCGAAATAATGAATGCCCACCCCTAGTTTAGACGCCCCATATATGCCTCAGGTGTGACAGGAGGCTATCATGACATCTCTAATTCTGGTGCGTATTGTGATGGATATTTGAGTCAATTCTATTAATTACAGTGTCTTGTGTACAAATATTGAGCACTTTTCTTTTAGCTAGAGCGTCAGCGCCGGCTGGATTCTCCTTGGAGCCATCAAGTTACTTCAGTAGGCCGGCAATTCCATCTTTGTTCTTAAGTAAGCCTCCATTATTCTTCTTCTTTTGCCTCCAACCCGCTTTATTTGCATACCTGGCCTTTTTCTGAATAAATTTGAAAAATAACCCCCTCCTCGACTAGCACGGCATGTTTTTTTGCCGAGCAACCTTTCCTCTACAAGTTCATAAATTAAACACCTTGATCGGCCACTTAATTAATCACTTTAATTATGTTATCACTTAATTAAGTCACTACGAGCTAGGGTTGCTCGGCAGGTCCATGCTACTGAGCTCGTGCTGCGAGGCAGGTGGCTGGCCAAGCTTGGAGGCGCTGATGTGGCAGTACGAGAGCATGGCAGGTTACACGTACCGTTTATCACGCTTTTTACGGTCTAGGAGGAGACTATTTTTACAAATTTATCAAAAAGGACCAGATTTAAATAAAAAATGTCAGAGAGCAAAAAGAAAAGGTTCGTTCTTTACCTCCAGCCCCAAGCAAAGAACCATTCGTGCTTTCCCAAAGCCCGAACACAAGCCAGTGGCAAAAGAAGCTACGTGCAGCTGATCGGTAAGACCCATTGACAGCTGCATTGTTCTCCTCTCCAATTTCCGTTCTTCTTCCTCCGCCACCCGACACAAAACATCTATCCTTCTTCTGGGAGGAAACGACGCCAGCATTTCTCTGCTATCTTATCAGCACAACTAAGGTTCTTCTTGCTCTTGTCAATTGTTGGCAACTTAGTTTTCCAAATGGTAAGCACATGGTCTAACAAGGTTGATGCACAAACGTAACTAATTGTAGGTGCTAGCGACTGGAGATCCCTCTGGAGGTGCGGATGGGATAAGATTAATTGGTGGAGCTTCTTGTGTTTTGCTGGGCCTTCATAAAGAAATTCGCCATGCCTCGATGGGTACGTATTTGCTACATATATCTCTGCATGCTATTTTCACGAAGTAGAGTAGTATTCTCATTAGTGAGTTTTGTGGTTCTTGTGCTAGTATGTGTGTGTATATATGTACACTTACCACTCCTTTTTAAAATATAAGTCCTTAATCTTGGGACACTATAATTCAAGAGGGCCACATTTTGAAGAATTGCAAATAGTGTATCTCGTCTAGTCTAGCGCGCGTCATCACCCAATCGTACCAAAAACAAAGATATCCTAAACCTACTGTTCCTATTAGGATATGTTTGGATGGTGGGATGAGGTTGAATAGGATGGGATGGTTCTGTACCATTTAGTTCTATTGTATTAGGTAAATGGAATGGTTCAGCATCTGTAGAGAATATTTCTCAAATTTGTATTACACCGTCCAGGACGGGATAGTTCCATTTAAGCAACCAAACACATAGATAGCATTTTTTTTAAACCATCTCATATATGTATCACTTGGTACAAGCAACCAAACACACCTAACTGTCGACGCTCGGACGTACAATCATCTCAAAATACAAATACATACGGATTAAGATGTGTTGTATTGGATCTAGAAAGAAAAGGTTAGGTTGAAGATATAAAGAAGAGCTATTCACTGAGTCATACAGTGTCTATAGTTAATATTCGCACATTAAAAAATCCACTTTTTAACCTGTACACTAGTCTTGATTTATTTTTCAACCTTAAACTTTGAAATCATCAAAATTAAAATCTCAAACTAACGAATTAGATCTCAAAGCTTTACCCCCTCGATCCAAACCATGATGGTTTTATGTGATGTGACACCAGCATCGAGGTGGTTTAGACTTTCCAAGCATCCTAATATACGAGTGTGTGCTAACTTGGCATTCATGTCAGCAATGCATGTATTGTTAGCAAATAAAATAAAAGGAGATAGAAGGACCCTTGAATCAGCCTCTCATCCTCTTCCATCAACGTCTGCGTCTCTCTACATGAGCCGCCGGTGAACATCTCCTGTCAAACCCCCACAAACCCCAAACAAATACACACACTTTTTTATATATCTAATCCCTTTTGAATAAATTTATAAAAATAACCTCCTCCTCGACAGTGTAAGGTGTAGCAAGTGATATATGTCACGAGCTCAGTAGTAGAGACCTGTCAAGCTAACAAAGCTCGGTTGCAAGTTACTGAGGTAGCAAAGAACAGAAGTGGCTTAATCAGCCAATTAATTCAGCAATGTCACTTAATTAGTGACTTGACTAAGTGATTAAATGATGAAAGTGATTAATTAAATAACTAATCAAGTTGCTTAGTTGGTGAACTTGCCGAGGTATGGTTGCTTGGAAAAAAAATTAACTTGCTGCACTTTTTTAGCGTGGCAGGTGACATATGTCACATGTTGCGCCTTCTGCGATCGAGAAGAGGACTATTTTTGCAAATTTATTTAGAAAGAGACTAGATTTGCAAAAAAAATATTTTATGGGGCTAGAAAAAAAAGAGTAGATCCCCCCTCCCTCTCTCACACACACACCCCTTCTCAACCCGCGTCCCTCCTCCAATCGCTGCGGTTGCTCTGCTCTAACCGTTGCCCACTCACCCACTGTGCCCCAGATCTCTCCTTCATCATCTTCTCTTCTTCCTCCGGCGAGTTGAGGAGGCAGTCCGGCGACCAGCACGCCATCATCCAAGTTCGACACGTATAGGAGATAGCTATGCGACCTCTGCCTCTCCATCGGCGATCAGAGCGAGAGAAGGAGGCGATCCAACAACCAGGCATCCTCGAGCACAGGAGGCGTCCTGATGACCAGTGTACTCGACCTCTCCGCTAGTGACCAGGCTGGGCGGAGAAAGCAGCCCAATGGCTGATGCGCCGGATCCATTGGGCAAAAGAGGCAGCCCGATGATCGACGACCTCGTCGTCTCTATCGGTTGTGGGATTCGCAGACCAACACCACCGCTGTGGCATCTCATTTTAGCCCTCGCTAGCACAAAAGCTCAACCAAGCCACTTTCATGGCGGACAGCCTCTGTTTTGAGCAGTTGAGCTAGACGACTACCACTGTGCTCGGTAAACGGTGGCATCGATGCTAGCGTAGATGCCACATTAGCGGAAAATTGACAGGTATGTGCCACTTTATAGAAAGTTCTTTTTATGGTGGATTAAAATCAATATAAGCCGTTCATTTCTTTGTATCTAATGGTTAAAATTAATTTGGATCTAGTTATGCTACCACCTGTAGTATTGGTAGTAAAATTTAGAGAAAGGTAAAAGGGTAAAAATTTTCGTCATACTATTTGTTCTTTACGGTAAAACACGTTCTGTGATCCTAATGAACGACGGATGAATATATAAGAGGTTTCTGAAGATCACCAGGTATGTGGTGAATCCAAAACTGTGAACGAATTAGAAAAAGTCTAAAATACCTCTGATGAGTGGATAAGAAAAGTCTAAAATACCCTTAAAAAATAGATGATTAGATTTAATTTCTACTACTACTACTTACCATCTGTGTTATCCACGGTAAAAATTCTCTTATAAAAAACTTTCTGCTTTGGGTAGCGATACAATGGACGGATTCCTTAGTTCAAGGTTTTGATTTGGATGGTTCGGGTACCCTGATCTCTTTTATATCTGTACTGGTACGCATTTTCTTCTCTTATTCTTCCTCTGCCGATCAGAGGAGGCAGTCCGGCAATTGGCGCCGCCGGCTCCAGATCCGGTACGTAGAGGATGTAGCCCAGTGACCTCAACCTTATTAAGACTAAGGTTTAACATAAACTACATCAATATGAACTAGCCTTAAGTCATGATCACCAAAATAATATAGAAATTAAACATTAGATACTAACATGGAATAGATGAAGATGATTCCATTAGTGGTTCGGTCGGCGATCTGAGTGTCGGTGTAGATCATTGTCGGAGAGGAGTGGTAGGCGCAATGATGAAGCAGGAGCACCGAGATCTTTCTTGGTGATGGTTAGGGCCTTTGGTAGCCTCACGCCAAACCTTTTGATCGGATGAATTTCGGGATAGAGGCTAAACATGAGAGTAAAATCATATCTAACAAGTGCCGGCCTCTCCCCTATTTAAATATGGCACATGCTATCGGGACCGAAACAAAATTCGTTGGTGGCTCCCGATCAAAGCACATGAGTGGTGGGTCTAGCCCCCAAAAATCTCAGCCTAACAGTGAAGCCGAAGATCACAACCAACAAACCTCTCCTCTGGCGATTGGAGTGGGCAAAGGAGGCAACCGGATGACCGGGGTCGTCAGGCATTTGAGGCATTGGTGACCAAAGTGGGCGCAGAAAGCAGCTCAGTGGCCGTCGTGCCGGATCCATTGGGCCCGACGATCGTGACCTTGTCCTCTCCATTGGTGGTCAGTGTAGATCGTTGCCGGAGAGAAGCGGTAGGCACGATGATGAAGCAAGAGCACCGATATCTTTCTCGATGATGGTTAGGGGCTTAGGGCCTTCGGTAGCCTCACACCAAACCTTTTGATCGGATGGATTTCGGGATAGAGACTAAACATGAGAGTAAAATCATATCTAATGAGTGCCGGCCTCTCCTCTATTTAAATATGACGCATGCTATCGGAACCGAACCAAAAATTCATTGGTGGCTCCGGATCAGAGCACATGAGTGGTGAGTCTAGTCCCAAAAAATCTTGGCTTGACAGTTAAACCAAAGATCACAACCAACAAACCTCTCCTCTGGCCATCGGAGTGGGCATAGGAGGCGACTGGACGACCGGGGTCCTCAGGCATACGTGGCGCAGAAAGCAGCTCGGTGGCTGTCGTGCCGGATCTGTTGGGCCCGGCAATCGGTGACCTTGTCCTCTCCATTGGTGGTGGGACTCAGCACGGTAACATTGCCACCGTGGCATCTCATTTTAGTCCTCGCCGGGCGCCACCGAACCCATCCTCACTGGCACTAAGCTCAGCCAAGCTGCTTTCATGGAAGACAGCTGTCTGTTTTGAGCTAGAGCACTAGCACTATGCCCTTATGAGGTGGTAACGTATGGTGACATGGATGCTAACGTAGATCTCACATCAGCGGAAAAATGACATGTCAGTTCCATGTTATACAAATTCATCAGGTTTGGGTCGAGATAGGTAAAGTGGATGGTTTCGTTAGTTTGAAGTTCTGATTTAGATGGTTTTACAGTTTAAGGTTAACAAACAAATGAATGCCAGATTAATTTTAGGGTTGAAAATAGACTTTTTTCCTTCAAAAAATTTGAGATATGCTAGCCATAGCCTGTAGCTAACAGACATACTCATGTTGTATGAGCATCAAAATTTTGAAATCCTTCAAATCTTGAATCGTAACACTTTCATTAATAAATACAGAACACTCCATCGGTAGCGACATTAACAAAATCAAACCATCCATTTTTTTTTCAAAAAAGAAGGCAAGCAAAATCACTAATATTAATTTTTTGTAGAAAGTCGCTTGCGTAGGAAGGCTCCAATGTTTAGATTTTGAAATCGTGGCGGGGTTGTGGTGAATCTGAATTAGTTCGTGACTTATATATATAGAGAGAGAGGAAGTCTTCTCCGTACTCCCAGGAGTACATACTCCCACATCTAATATACCACTTAAATAAACACCATATACTCCTTTATCACTTTCGGTATACTTTAATAATAATTCTAAGATACTCCAATACAACATGATTAAAAAATTTCATCGACTTTTATTTTTTTGCTACATATTCTTTTCCATATGTATATGAATATGTAAACAAATTATGCTATAAAGGGTGGATTTTAATGAAATTTTTATAGAACTCACTTTGGAGTTTCTTATAATCAGTATTAGAGTATACCCAAAAGGATAAAGAGATATAACAACATCATTAAACGGTATATTAGAGGTGGGAGTACATACACCCAGAAGTATGCGTGTGTGTGTGCAGGTTAAAGCACTTGATTTAATTCACGAGCATGCATGCATAATGCACCATTAAGTTGTTCCTAATCAAAACTAACAGCCAAGTGCATGCACGCTATTATAGAATTTTTAAATAATATTTTTTGGAAAAATTTGTAGAATGTAAAAACCCACCCATTTGTCTGTCTATTTTCTGTTAAAGAACCAATAAGGCCAACTCAAAAATCGACAATGCTCGACTCCAAGGGTATCAAAATCTTATTGTGGTATTGGTCTCTGTTCAATGCATCACCTCGACCGAAATAAAACCTAGTAAAACACGACAATATGACTGACGGTGCTCGAACTTGATATTATATTTCACAGACATATAGGTCATCACAAATCACTAGAATTTATTAGAAGTGGGTATTACTATAATTACTTTTATCATTATTTCCAAATGCCAAACTCATAAAATATTTTCTTATTTCTATGTCTGTGTGCAATGGATAATTTAGGAGAGTAATTAAAGCAACATAAGTTATGTTATAATACTCAATATTATAAATGGAACATGCTTAAACACTAATCAATATAAGGAAGTAGCTTTAATCACAACCATACAGAAAAACAATCGCCTGCAAACAGATAAATCAGTGTTGTCCACAAAATAAATGAATACCTCAAAAAGGATGTCTTATGATCAACATAAATGATCACATGTTTTTACTTACTTCCCTAATCAGATAATAGTATGTAATAAGTTTTATACTGTTTAATGACTCAAGCTCATCATCATGACAATGTACGCTTCAGACCTTAAGCCTTCACAACTTCACGGTCAAACCTTAGTCTTAGCATCTAAGAAACCTCTCATGGACAAGTCACTGTATCATGCAAGAAAGAAGAATAAATCACATGCATATATATATAGATATATGTATAAATTTAAATGTCTACACATATACACAAGCTCAGCAGTATACATCTACATACACATGTACACGCAAATTTCATAAATATATAGATTCGTACACTCACAATCTCGGCACAACAAGAATACATTATCATATCCACATGATTGACATCAAACTTTATTTCCCAAAAATATCACATACATCCATCATTTCCAAGAGGTGAAGACAATTCAATAATTACAATAACATACATCATAGTTTACATTTCTGCCCTCAAACTTTATACAAATTACAAACCAGTTCAAACTCATTTACAAAGGGCACCCTGTCCACTTTCACCTCTAGTGCTACAGGAAACCAGCCAAGAAAAAGGAAGGAGAGACAACAAACTTGCCCTTTCTTCCTCTCTTGGTATCCTGCAGCAGAAAAGGTGCCCATCATCAAATTTAAAAGCCTTCTTCTTCTTCTTCTTCTTTCTTTCTTATCAGTCAATAGGAATAAATGACAATAGCACATGATAGTTAAACATTTAATTACTTGGTGGATCAACAGTACTAGTAATATAAGGATATAATATAATTGGTTGCAATAGATGGAACAAATGATTGGGTGACAGTTTGGCCCAATTCATATAAATGCTTACACTACTACAGAATAGGTCATCACAGACGGTTCGTAAACCACATCACAGATGGTTTTGTGAACCGTCTGTAAGCAAGTGTCAGCAATGACAAAGAGTCATTGCAGACGGTTTTCCAACCGTCTGTGAAAAAGCTCATCACAGATGGTTCCAAATTAGACCCATCTGTGATGTGGTATCATCATAGACGGTTCTAACAAAGAACCGTCTGTGATAATAGGCTTATTCCAAATGATTGTAACTAAGAACCATCTATGATGATGGGTTTATCCCAGACGGTTTCAAATTGGAACCGTCTATGAAGAGGCCCAGATCACAGATGGTTCCAATTTGAAACCATCTGTGATTTGTACCTATTCACAGATGGTTTTTCGTTAGAACCGTTTGTGATGTTGATTTTCTATTTTTTTTACTAAATTTTAATTTATTGGCTAGCCTCAGGAATTGCTAGCCATACCCTCTAAAATAAATATGTCTAGCATATTATTATGACATAAATTTAAAAAATGTATTCTAATCACATGTTACACAACATACAGTGCATCCATTTCATAAATCAACTCAGATCGCACATTACAACATATGTACGATGCATCCATTTCAGAAATCAACTGACATATGTACTAACCAATTTGATTCAGAAGTAGAAATGACAAATTCACATCACAAGGTTCACAAATTAATCTGAATGTACGGTAAGTAACAAATTCACAACTCATGGTTGAGCCCTGAGTAGCATCTGCCCTTTGGATTTAAGACCTCACGCAGCAAGAAGGCACAGAGCTGTCCTCGAATAATTAGAAGGTTAGCCTGTTCCAATGCAGATTCAGCGCATTGCTAAACCTGTCAATGAGAAAGTAAAAGTCTCGCATGTATATAAATTAAGCGAAGACATTTGTTGCAAGATTGACAGACCTGGATGACATTGGTCTACTGGGAACCAAGGAGGAGTGTCATGTTGTGGCAAACATAGAATCCACATAGGTCAGTGCCCATTGGCTGTTGGTGGCACTGTCAAAACATAATAGTTTAATTAGTTCCGAAGATATTATAATAGAATGTGAAGGATTATTGCATACTATCGGATACCAGAAACTTAAAAGTATGCTTTAGAGTGGCTGAGCTCTTCTTGTGTGGCCCTCCCCTCGATTTGTAGACACCGACCGATGTGTCGAGGAAATCTCTGATAGGCTTCAAATCGTGGGTGCCACCCTTTCTAGAATCAAGATAAATTACCCGGTTCTGTCTTGGTATAATTACTAGTAGAACCCAGTGATACCTATATAGGTATTTCATCATAGTCACTGAACCTAACTTCGAGGTGAGATATATAGTAGAAATCAATGAGTATAGCATCTAGATGAAGCACTTACCCCGGGTTGTAGGGTAAAAGTATGAATTTTTTGTCCGAATGAACCAATAGTACTTTTTCCACGTACTTGTGGACGAATTCTTTATTTTCGTCTATGGTTTGTTTGGACATTATGTGTGGGTCAGCGAAACCCACCGATTGTTTCTTTGTTATTGCTTCTTGGATCATGTATCTACATATACTAAATCAAGGATGATATATATATGACATTTATCGGTGCATCAGAAATGTAGACGGTGATTGCACACACTTACATTGTCGAGCATCTTATTGTCTAGCATCTTAGGAGTGAGGCGCCGAGCGCTTTGAGGTTGTATAGATTGAACAAGTCGGTGAATCCGACCATGAAGACACCATCTAAAGACCGGTGTAAGATATACTCCTCCTTAAAGCTCACGGAGATACTCATTGCCGTTGTGCTATCGGCTTGTTGGCTTATTGCATGTACCATTCTTGCAATCTAACGCAGGCTAATGAAAGCGTCTCCTTGCGGTCATCCGGTACGAACAGTTGCTCTAGCTCGAATTGCCGTACCAATAGGGCAAACGGAAAGTCATAAGCTGATGTGGTACATTTCGATTTGCCCTTGTCTCCGCGTCCTTGCTACCAAGATTTGTCTTTACAGGAGACGATTTGGCCCTTACTGCAGTAATGCTCTGCGCGGGACGGGACACGGTAGCCAATTTGGTAGGCTCGTTCAGTGCATGGCATGGCTCCGGTAGTGCTGGTAGCTCCGACGCATGTGTGGTGCCTCTGGGACTACTAGTAGTTTCGGTGCTCCTAGGCAAGCGTCGAAGGAGATGTCCTTCTTGGGCCACTAGATGAATATGCCAATGGCATCCTCTAGTGTGACGATCTCATCATTTGGGAGGATGTCCAGCGTGGCGGTCTTGAAAATTTCATGTACACCATCGACTTGGACCTTTGCGTAGCTCGGCTCTACAGTATGACCGTGCACTAATACCCCTACACCGGATGCATACACTTGTCCCCAAACAGCCTGCAAGGGAACAGAGCCGTTGGCAAGCCTCACTTGCAGATTGCATAGCATGGCCACCTACATATGGGTACATAAGTAATTAGCTAACACGTCCAACATTAAAAGTGTAGGTAAGGAGCATTGCAGATATGTTACTAGGGTTTCATTAGGAGGAAATCTAACTAGGGTTTCATTAGGAGGAAATCTAGCTTCATCCACATCCATCTCAAGGGCGGACACGTAGCTACTCTAACGGTTGGTTGGGCTGAACTACGCATGTGCTTCTTGGGCTAGCACGTTCCGTGCCTACCTCTCCTCAGTCACCCTTTGCTCCAGGCTTTGTAGCTGATTATCGAATTGCGCTATAAACCTTTCCTCAATGAGGGCTACTAGCTGTTCCTCACGCTCGACTTTGCTTCTCTTCCTACTCTAGTATATGGCCAAGTCCTGTGGGTATCCCAATTTCCAGGGAACAAAAACACCTAGGCTTCTAGTGCGACATGGGTGCTCTTTGTTTCCCAAGGCCGTGGAGAGTATGTCTTTCTCTCTATTCAAAGTGAAAGAGCCCTGGGAAGATTCCGTGCTCAACAATATTAGGCGTTGGGACACTTCCTCATCAGTGGGGTTTGCAAAGGACACACCGCCTGAAGAAGTGTGACGTGACCTTGCTCTTACCCAATTTCGGACACGCAGGTCCACGATCGAGGAAAATGGCGGAGCTACCTCCTTCTGGACTGCCTCGTCATCCTCCCTCGTCCATTACGCCATCTTACCTGCGTACCCAATTGAGTCGAGTCTGTGTGGGTGTGGGTGTGTGTTTTTTGACTAGACGATCTTGTAAGCCGCGCTTTGAACTATGAACTCTTCCGTCGTCTTCAACTCAACAAATTGTCCCCAAATGTCTTCAGAGATGAACCCGTACTTCTGGAATAGTGTCATTTCCTTATAGACGTAATTAGCAACGAGGACACTCTTGAAGTTCTTCCATGCCTTTCCCGCCACTAGCAACACGTACCATCGCAGTGAAGGCATGGCGTCTTGTGGAAGCTCAAATGACACGAATATTTTTGTCATCAGGTCGCTCCTCATCTGTCAGCGTCTTCCATGATGGATAGGCGATGGGGACCTTTTCATGCCCAATGATCCCAAGACATGGTCCGAAAAAGCGCTTCACTTTTTGAGGCGGTAGAGGACTCCATCATGCGGATCGACCACCGTGATGGTGTATTGGCTTTGAGGCTTTTTACTAAGCCCTCTTGCACCGGGCTGCTTTTTTTCACGCTTAGCGCATCATCAGATCTTGTATGATGCAAAGTTAAGAGTAGGTAAGTTAAGAGAAGCAAATTTAAGAGAAGGTAAGTTAATAGGTTTTTTGTACATGCAACACCAATTGAACAAATTGAATGAAGATTGTATTATATTGTTCGCAGATAAGGGTTGGTTGAAGATTTTAAACCTTCAAGGTTAATCATGAATGGGCTAACAATTAATTCAGTGAATAAGGTCTTGAACCCTTACCACCTTAATATGCAGATTAAGCACTTGCTAACTGAATTAATAAAAGACTACCAGTTCAGCATTTTAACAATATGATTCCGTCGTAGTACAACAGCACTAAAACTGATCCACTCAATTAAGCACACCAGTAACAGTTAATATAACAAAGAGTATGTAGCTAAGCATGTAAATAGCACATGTACTGATATAACAATCAAGATATAATCTAATCAATGTTTAAGCGTATGGTTCAAGGCCTAGTTCATAGAAATAAATGTTTTAGTCATCAGAATACCCATTATCATCATAGAGCAAGCAAGGCAACAAAAAAACGAAGGGGGGAGGGAGGAGGGCACCACCGATGGAGAGGGAAGACGCCAACTAGGGGGAAGGGAGACACCACCGTGGGGGAGGGCACGGCCTAGGCGGAGGCGTCACCGAGGGAGGAGACCACAGCCGAGGGAGGGCACCACCGAGCTAGGGTGAGGATACGGCCGAGGGGGAGGGCGCCGCTGATGGGGGATGGCATGGCCGAGGGGGGAGGGCGCCGCCGACGGGGGAGGGCACGACCGAGGGGGGAGGGCGTCGCCGAGGGAGAGGGGCTCGCGATAGTTAGGGTTGCAATAAACTAAGTGTGCATGGGACTTGGCGAAATGGCAAGCTCGGGATTTATTGAGTGGCGTGGGAAGACCATCCCAGACGGTTCTGGGATTGAACCATCTGTGATGTCATC
This sequence comes from Guadua angustifolia, assembly GCA_036346375.1. Lineage (NCBI taxonomy): Eukaryota > Viridiplantae > Streptophyta > Magnoliopsida > Poales > Poaceae > Guadua > Guadua angustifolia. Next base: position 151,645 of record JAYEVE010000988.1, on the reverse strand, counting down.
ACATCACAGACAGTTTGTAGATAAAACCGTCTGCTATGTGATGTATCGCAGACGGTTTTATCCACAAACCATCTGTGAAGTCACTTCACATCACAGACGGTTTGTGGATAAAATCATCTATGATGATGTCATCACAGACGGTTTTATCTATAAACCGTCCGTGATGTTCCTTCATCTTCCCAATGCAGACACACGCAGTCTTTCCAGTTCATCATTTCGTCTTCCCAATGCAGACGTGCACAATCTTTCTAGTTCATCGTTTTGTCTTCCCAATGCAGACGGCATTTCGTTTCCTCAATGTAGATCGTTAATTCCAAGTGGCGTTTCATTTCCCCAATGCAATTCCTCGCCTATAAGAACAGAGAGGCTTATCGACCATCTCTATACTCGATCATCAGAACAAAATATCCCCTCCGATGACACCGCCATGAGCAACCCAAAAAGCTCTTCCGACGGCTCCTCCTCTAATGGTTCCACCCCCCCCGGACACAACCTACAAACCCTCCGCCACCGCTACCTTCGACTGCACCTCTGACTAGACCCGTTGGCATGCCCCTGTGCTAATGGCTACGGTGCTACGCCGGCGCCATCTCCATGGATCCACCAGCTGCCCACTACTTGGTGCCTCCGCCTCCTTCGGCCGCCTCCGCCTCCAGTCGCACCCCTCCGGCCGCCTCCGCCTCTAGCCTCATAGGGCAAAAGTGTCCGACGCCGACCTCCTCCTCCTCCGACGAAAGCTACGACTCGTCAGAGGGATATCGCGATGGCTAGGAGCTGGAGGATGACCAAGACCTAGCCGGGTCGAGTGAGGACCCAGACAGCGTCGCAATGAGGACTCACGACTCCAACGCATTTACTACTCCAATGATGATGAGTAGTCTTTTTTAGTTAAAGTACTTTTGTACGTAGTCTTTTGTAATGCTTCTTCATATATATATTGCAATCTAGTTCTCAAAATCATCAAAGACTTTGGTAATGCTTCTTATATATATAATGCAATCTTGTTCTCAATCCAGTAGTCTTTTTTGTAAGGCGCGCGTTTGCTGTTTTCAATTGATGATCACAGACGGTTCGTGGATAAACACGCGTGATGAGGAATTATCACAAACTATTTTATCCACAAACATGCGGAAGATATATATCATCACAACCGGTTTGTTAATAAACCGTCTGTGATATTTCATCACAAAACGCTTTATCCATAAACCGATGTGAACTTTCCTTTCATCACGAGCGGTTCGTTGATGAAATCGTCTGTGATAATCAAATATCGCAGACGGTTTCAGCCACAAACCGTCTACGATGTGCCTGAAACACATCACAGATGGTTTGTTTCTAAAACTGTCTGTGATGATGTGTCTAATATAGCCCCTTTTGTAGTAGTGTTATGAACTATTCATTAAAATGTAAACTGGACCATGCACAGGAATAGCATTTCCACAATCACACCCATAGTAAATTGGTGCATAAAAGGTATTGAGGGCTATGGAATCTAATCATGCCTTAGCACACACAATACTCTATAATTATAGTTTCATACAATCATTAATCTCTATCTTAAAGATGACCACACAACTTCAAAACATATGTATATAGGTTACTGAGAGATTACAACTAAATAGTGTGTTATAGGCAATCAGGATGCACCCTTTGTTCTAGCATAAATATACACACAAATCCTAAACATGAATTCTGACTGCTACCTGACCACATTGCCCCAATTTCAGAACTCCATACGTGTCCAAACACATGAAAATCTACTGAACAACAACTCTAGCTACATCAAGGAACCAAGGAAGCATGCATAATCATGCACACCTACCTTTCAGGAGCACAGGTACACGAATTATTACCCAAATAAAAACTCACATCTCAGAAGTCTCACATGAATCGATTTAATCACCGAACACGATCTCTAACAAACACTAGCAGTAACCGAAAGGGAAATAGGAGTGTTTTTGTTAAGCACAACATGAAGAAGCTTAGTATTGATTCATGCACATCACTCGGATACATATATACAACAAGCTCGCACAAATAGTTGGCCAAGGTCGATAGGGATAAAGTAGTATGAGTTGAAGTAGAGGGGTCGATTTGCACTTAGCTTGTGGAGTTGAAGTAGAGGGGTGGCGCAGGAGCTCACCGTGGTAGTAGAAGTGGAGATGGAGGCCAGCGCAGCCCGACCCCCGTGCTCCTGTGAGTGTGATGACTTGTTGGATGAGGCTTCGGCTCGGCCGCATCGTCAGCGCCATAGGAGGCGCACCTAGGCTTGGTCGGACCGCATCGACCGAGGGCTATGGCCACACCATGGGGAAGGAGTAGGAGCCACCGAGTTGATGACAGCTATAGACATCAAAGATGGCGACGAAACCGTTGGATCCGGTTGGTATTCCATGCCACCAAAGTCGGGAAGGTAGCCAAGGTGGGCCGTCGTAGGCAGGGAAAATCGAAGGTGGCACTCAAGGGAGGTGTGGTTTTGGGAGGCGATGGGGCAGTGAGTAGAGGGGAGCTGGTGGCAGCGAGCAACGCCACCGGAGGTGACGAATTCGGGCGTCAGCGCCGTCGGTTTGGGAGTGGGTAGAGAGGGAGGCAAGGGATTGGGGGTGGCACGATTTAAGCGGTAGTGGCGCGAGTTGAGAATGGAGGAGCCAGAGAGGGCACCGACACCGGAGAAGGAGTGGCGACACCGCGGTGGTGGGGGTTAGGAGGAGAAGGGGAAGAAAAGGAGGGAAGGTTAGAGGAGGAAGGTGGCGCTAGGGGAGGCCAACAATGGCGTATGGAAGAGCTGGCAACATTGGGGAAGGACGATGATGGTGGCGAGAGATGGGGCCAAGGAGGTGAGCGAGAAAGGGGGAGAACAGAGCGGGAGCTGAGACAGAGGGAAGAGAGCGAGTGGCGGCTAGGAGGGGAGAGTGGAGAGAGAGGGGGGAGAAGGGTTAGGATTAGGTTTAGGAGGAGGCCAACTAGGCCAGGCCAAGCTAGTCAGCCAAATGGGCCGAGCCAAGTAGGCCAAACCAGGGAGCCACCAATATTCTATTTTTCTTTTTCTTGTTTTTTTCTTTTATTTTCTCTCAATTAAATTTCTAAAATTAGTTCTTTCAACATTTATAGTATATAGAAATTAGTAAATTAAGAATCATGAATAAAACTACAAACAACACCTCAATAAAATTAACACATATAACACGTGATTGAAATATGTCTTTTAATTATATCGTATTTAAGACACAATTAAGGAAGATCCTAAGTATTCAAAATTTTGATACTTTTGTTACGAAATTTCTCTAAGAGAAACCTTGGCAATTAGGGCCAGCTGAGATTTAATTATTTTTACATTTTCTATTTCTTAATAATAAAGTCCAAATTTATTTAACTCCTTATTTTGATTACTCATACACCCATAGAATAACCTTAATTAACAAAAAAAATTAAAACACCCAACATATTTATAATTAAAACCTTTGTAAATTAGAAGAATGCACAGCATACACAAACAAGGTTTTGCATCATACTCAGGAGCATTCATGATTAAGACTTTGCATCATGCTTAGGAAGTAACAAAGGAATACCTTAAAACTTAATTCTGAATTATTGCAAGCAATCGATCTCAAGAGCTGTCTAGGACACGTAGGAATGTTTTTCAACACTAGCAAGCTAGACGGAGCTCACTCAAGCAAGTCGACCTTCGATCATGCCTTCTAACTGATTTTGTGGGTTGTGGACTATTTTTGAAATTCTTGCATGTCAACCATAAGGTTAATTTCTAAAAGAAATTAAAACATGTCAAGTGGATCAGGTAGATCCAATGGGTGATATTGATGAGAATGGATCAGAGAGGTCTAGTGGTAATATTATAACCTAGGTAGGGTTATGGAACTATTTGGTGGGTAGAGGAGTTTAGGAAAGAATAACCTAGGTAGGGTTCTTGTGAAAATCAGGACTCCTTTATATAGAATATCATTTAAGGACATAACCAAACTGGTGCTTACTTCAAAAGCAGCGCAAACCATGCTAACAATAGACCCAGAATTAGACGGGCTGGACTGATTAACCAACGAAGTAACTGTCTCTGCCATGGGTAAGAAGGTGACTGTGCCAAGTAGGGCAGTCACCATAGGGTGAGACTGCTAGGTAGGAGTCTTGACCCACGTGCCTATGGTGAGGCGATGTAGTATTGGGTAGAGATTAGTGTACAGGTTGGCCAAAGGTTCTGTCTCCTTAGTTTAGTCCTGCGCCAAAGGTAGCGCATATTTTGGCCAAACATTTATAAGCCAAGTGATGCTATGGGCAAAGCAGTACACCTCTAATCAGAGTTAAAATGTGATGTCATACCTAGCTTTTGGGTTTGAAAGTGCATCGTGTGGATTTTCCTCTAACACAAGTTGTAAGATCCCACATCGCTCTGCCGTCAGTAGATTTATGAATTAAAATTTGACCCTTTTTAACAAATGGGTAATGGTAAGTTTACTTTTGGATAATGAGTTGTTTTTGGAGAAATGGTCCGGTGATCGAGAATATATAAATATATATATATATATATATATGTATACATGAATCAACTTTCCACGGCTTGTCGAGTACTTTTGTGCTCAAATTTCTTGCTTCATTGTTGTTTTTCAGACTTGTCATCCATGAGGTAGAGACTAAATCTCATTATGGCATGAGTTCTATTGCTGTTGATGATGGGCTACAACTACGGAAAAATTGGAGACCATGACTTTATGTAGTCAAAGACCATCAGGAGGGAAGCACTACATTTCTATATTGGATAAGCAAGCGGTGTAGTGTATACCATAGTCAAACCTAAGGAAGCTCTATATGTGCCTATGAATAAGGTACCGTCTACTAAATGGTGAAAGATTCTACCGGCGTATGCCGCTATTTTCCTTAGCTGATCCTAGCGCAACTCTACTGTGTGATGTTCTCCACTGTGTTTGATTTGGTCGAGCATAGTGGGGGCATCACACAAAATAATATGCCAAATGAAAATTTATGAAAATACCCACCTATCACCATATAAAATGGTGATATGATCCCTATCGCCATTTGAAATGCCTATAGAGACCATGTCGCCAACAGTCAAACTCCCTGTCACCATTAGAAATGGCTACAGAGGCCTGCCACCAACGGTCAAACTCTCAGAGCGAGGGTATAAAGCTGGTTGAGCCCTTGCTCACCTGAATAACTATCTGCCCTACCACCCAAAGAGAGAAGAAAGGAGAAAGGGAGAGGTGGAAGAGAAGAAAGGAGAGGGGAAGGAGGAGGGGAAGAAGAAGAGAGGAAGAAGAGGTCATTCACAATTTTGCAGGTATGTTTTTTTTTGCTCATGTCAATTACTATTCAAAAGCATGACTTAGCAACTAAATTAATTAAATTTATAAGTAATTTAAGACTGGCGAATGAGCGAGGAAGGCCATTAGTGTTGTTGGTGCAAGCATTTTAGAAAGTTGATACCGGCCATGTGACATAGGAGGAATCTATTGGTGATGAACCAAACGAAGTTGGGGAGAGCATTCAAAGTGCATAATGCTAAGTGAGGTAGGATGTGATTTTGGGTTAAGAGGGAGTGCAAGGCGAGGAAGTTGATGTTACAATACCGGAGGTGCAAGAATCAATGGGTGTGGCAGATGAGAGAGAATAGATTGAAGTGTTGGTGGAAGCGATGGAGGCTGAAAGCCGTGACTACGAGGCTTTAAGTGATGATGAAGGTGATGAAGAGCCTTTCCCTACGGATTGGGAGGAGTACCAGTTTGATAGATTGGTGGTCAATGAGAGTGAAGACATCGCATGGGAGTACGATCAAAATGAGGTAAGGTAAGGAGCAATTTACAAGAGTAAGTGTGAGGTGCAGGAATCAATGACAGCATGGGCAGTTTCGTTGTGGAGAACCTTTAAAATTGTAAAGTCAATTCAACGAATATACAATGTGAGATGCTATATGGAGGGTTTCCCATGGCGTGTCCATGCATACTAGCCTAAGTGGGACACCATTTGAAAGTATTCTATAGTCGTTCCATACTCATGCGTGCTAATGGAGTCTATGCAATTGCATAAAAACATATCTTTAAGCTTTGTGGTGAATACAATGTATGGGAAAATTGTGGGCAACCGAGATTTAGAGCCATATGCTATCATACTTGTAATAGAGTAGAGGTTCTAGTACACCATAAGCTATGCCAAGGACTGGAGAGCAAAGCAAAAGGCCTTGCAAGTAAGGTTTAGGATGTATGAAGATTCCTATCAAAACTAACTAGGTATGCTTGAAGTGATCAAGAAAAGAAATGCTAGGACTTCTGTCAATATCTGTGAGAAGCATTCGTAGCACTTCCCTAGGAAGATAGTATTGAAGTGGGCATTCTTTGTTTTCAATGCATGCATCAACATGATCATACATTTGCCATCCATTGCTATGCATGGACGGGATATTTCTGACTAGGAAGTACAAGGGCTTGATATTGACTTCTATAGGGGTAGATAGCAACAATCAGGTTCTTCCTGTAGTGCTCGCCTTCACAGAGGGTGAGGACACTAATAGTTGGGTATAGTTTCCAAGGAACATGAAAGCCGGCAAGCTGACGTGGCTCGCTTTGAAGAGCAGCCGAAGATCACCCTAGAAGACTATTATTGGGTCGATGTGTACGGACCTAATTGGAAGAAAGCCAAGGCCGTAAGCCTTGCCAAATCAAAGGGGAAGGCACTGATGGATCCTTCCGTATAAGGTGTATGGCAGCCAGTATGACTTCTTTACAATTCCAAAAGGCATACATGTATCATAGTTGTACTTCCCATTCATCGTTCGTCTGTGCCGCCATTTGTACCGTAAGAGTATGAAGGCTAACATAGGCAATGAACCGAATTGTATATAACATGTAATGCCCACATTTATTAGGGAATGGTATCTGTCGTTTCTTCAATTCTATTCAAAAATTAAACATCAAATCATTTTACTACAGATGCTTACCACAAAATCGTCCATGAAGCGTACATGCCCTTGCTATACATAATTCTTGCTCCCTTATGAACATGTTCACTCAAAGTAGCAAATTCTTCCAAAGAACAATTGCCTTATGAACAGTCCCACCAACTTTAACACATCCAATAGACACATGCTCCAACATCCTTCCTCATACCGTCCTGATAACACACTATGCAACCTTAGATCAACCTCCAACTTTGTCAGGATGATTGGACAACACGCACCCTGTAGCTTTGTCAGGATGATTGGACAACACATAGCCACCACCTTTGTTAGGGCAATTGGGTAACACGCAGCCAGCAACTTTGTCAGGCCGATGGGACAACACGCTGGTAGCATCTTTGTCGGTTCCAATTGACAATACACTGACACCTGCAATAAGAGAGCGAATTGATAGCACATATCCACCACAATTCAAAAACCAAAAACTTACTATAAATATGACACCCTCTCCAGCATACATTCAACACTAAACCAAGCCAACCACCACATCCAACACTTCATCCCTACCACCACAACACCCAACACACCCCTCCACTAGCAGGTTCACAATGTCCAACTACGGAGCGATTCTTCATAAGCAGAAGTGGCTTGCCAAGGATGCAAGAAGCTACCCAAATGTTTCTTGAAAGGAAGCACCTTTGCTAGAGTTTTTCCACCCAAACTATGACCGTGGTACTCTAGCATGGATAATACAGTCTAGACATGCAAATACTTCTGGTTGCAGATACTACACGTGCAAGACACTCTCTGTAAGTTAATGACATGCATGTATATTTCATAATACCTTTTTTATATTTCTAACTTCCTCCACGCTTGACACAAGGAAGATGATAGTTGTTACTTCTTCCAATGGATTGATGACTTAGACAAGTATGATAGAGTGTTCTTCAAGCACAAAATGTGGCTGCACTATCCAATTGCGCCCGAGCGCTACACCCGTTAGAAACCTTCACCTGAGACTACATAAGACAAAGCAAAGTTCTCGCCCTACCAACCTGAATAAGCGTACTTTGGGAAGCCCGTCTATGAGCTTTAGGCTCAACAAAAGAAGCTAAAGGAGCAAGCCGATGTAGCTCGCTTCGAAGAGCAGCCGAGGATAACCCAAGAAGACTATTATTAGGTCGATGTGTATGGGCCTAATTGGAAGAAAGCCAAGGCTGCAAGCCTTGTGAAAACAAAGGCAATGAACCGAACTGTATGCGCCATCTCTCTTTTTTCATTTTCTATGTCATGCAATTCAATGGGATTATATGTAATTCCACTTTTTTTTGCATATTTCACTAACATAGGCATCAAACTGAACTGTATGCACCATTTCTTTTTCCTCGTTTTCTATGTCATGGTATGTAATGAGCTAGTATGTACAATCTCTTTTGTCGGTTTCTACATCATGCTAAGTAAGGCCAACATCGGCACTGATCCAAACCATATGCGCCATATACTCCCTATCTTTATTACAAAATCCTATGTATCCCTTCCTTTCGTTCCAACATTTCTAACATGCCTGCCCTACTATGATTTCACCCACTTCGCCATCGAATCGACTTACACACCCCCTCGCTATGGCCATCTCCATTGCACCCTCTTTAATTCCTCTCTGGCAAATGATTTCTGTAATGTCATTCTAGCGTAATACATAGGAAACAAAATAACCGTGAAGTCCAGTTATACTAACAAATCCCACTTCCGTGAATTTTACTTACTAATTGGTGTTTGCAAAAAATGCCTTTACGTCGCCATTTCAATTGGCGACAAAGGCCTGTCGCTGTCGCTATTTCAATTGGTGACAGAGATCTATCGCCAATTGAAATGGTGACAAACATGATGTCACCAATTTAAATAGCGACATGTGTCAATTTTTGATTCGACATATTATTTCTACAATTTTGTTTTAAAAATATTATTAAAAAATCTGCTATTAGATTACTTCAAAGGTGAAAAGTGAATGGATTTGAAGTTTAGGGGTGAAAAGCGAATAGTTTTGGAGTTCAAGGTTGAAAATTGAATGATCCCAAAGTTCAGGGTGTCTAGGCATCATGGTCTAAAATAGGTATTTTCCCTATGTATTGTATGCAACAACTTTTAGAATTTTTTAGATGTCGAGTTTAACTAATTTATTGACTAGTTCAGACAAATTTGAATTGAAATTCAAACTAGAGTTACCTATTTTTATGAGACTTTGATTGTAGGTATGTGCTGAGCAAAGCATACATATACCCCCAAGCGTTAGCCATCGATCGATCAATCAGTGCTAGCTTTGTGCACTTCCTGAATAAATTAGCAAAGTGGTCCGGCCCTTGCATTTGCATTATCATTAGACTTGTAAAGTATTTTGAATTTTTTTTGAAAATTCATTTATTAGTTCTGATGATTTATTACTGTTCACATGTGCCTCAAATCATGTTGGAAAGGAGAATAGTTCGTTGTAGCAGCCTTTTTTTTTTTACAAAACTAGCCTCGTGTCAAATAAAATTACAAAAGTAGCCCCCTTGGCCCACCTCTACTGTGCCCCGTGCAGTAGCAAAATACTGTGGAAACTACAGTACAATGCCACACGTAGCAGGATGGCCTTGGCCTCACCAAGATAATAGATATCTACTGTAGATAATATCAGCCCTCCCATTTATGGTGCACCGATAAAAACTACTGTTTGAATAAATGTGAGACAAAACTGCTACGCAAAGTGAAGTGACCTCAACAAACTGCCACCAACCAATGCAGGTGATTCCTTTCAAAAGCGTCGAGGATGGGGTACAGATAATAATCAGATGTCTAGTGTATAATGTACGAGATAACATCTGCTGGGATGGATGCTTTGGACTGGGTGCTTCTGCGGTGCTTAGAGCAATAGCCCAACACCCTTCGCCATCTCTGAGTGAGAAGTTTGACAAGATTATTCATGTCGACTGCTCAAGGTGGAAGAGTCGAAGAGCACTGCAGAGGACAATCGCGGTGATACTGAAGCTTCCTCAGCGGGTAATGGATATTTTTGACAGGCAGGACGAGGAGGATGATTTCAATGGAGTACCTGAAGTCTCTAGAGCTGAGATAGCAAACATCGGGCGAGAGATCCATAAAGCCCTACAAGAGCACATATGTTTAGTGGTCTTTCATAATGGAAGCAGTGATACGGTTGATTTAACTGCCTTGGGCATTCCCCAACCTGAATTGTTCGATACTAAGGTAATATGGACCTTCAGAGGGAGGCTTCGGCTCAACCCAGAAATAAGAGAAAAGGTGGATAATTCACATTTTCTTCTTTATAATGATTCTTATGAGAGATCTTGGGGGGAGATTTTACTACTGCAAGAAGCTACAGAAGTTGCTCAGTTTACACAACATAAACAAGTCATAACCCCAGAAATAACTAAAGAGTGTTTCTTGTATTTGTTGTCATTGAATTATATGGGTGGCAACACCATGGACTACAATTGGGCTACCCACACTTCCGACTATTGGGTTTGTGATGGGATTATACAAGGAGGTCAGTTTGACGAAGCATGGGAGGCTGCCGATGATCTGCATCAACAGTTACGAACAGAGGACTACTCATCTAATGCATTGCCTTCTTTTGGTGATAGGCTGGTGACCCCTCCAAATCGTTGGATTTCAGTCACCTACAGGTCTAATAGTGAACAACAACAGACCGTACCTCCAGAGTCGACATCCTTCTTCCAAAGTGGATATGATGCACCGTTGCCCAATGACATGTTTCTCCATTCGGACAAACTGCGTGTACTGAAACTCCGCCGATGCAACTTCAGCTTTTCTTCACCTCCTTTCTATTGTTGCCGCAGCTTAAGATTCCTCGGATTGGATAGCTGCAAGGATCAACAGCAGGAAGAAGCACCCAAACAGCTGCAAGAAGAGGAAGAGGAGGAGAAGCCAGCAATGGAATTTTTTCAGAGGCTATGGGTGTTGGACATATGCAACACAGATTGGGGCAACAATATTGCTTGGCGACGACTGCAGATCCTACGCAAGCTTCGCATAATTAAGCCTACAAGCTCTTGGGAGAAAGGCCAAAAGGATGAATTCGCAGATATGGTGAAGTTGGAACTCCTCGACCTATCTGGGGATAGAAGCATACAAGTTTTGCCAAGCCTGTCAAGGGCAACTGGCCTCAAGACTCTGGTTCTAGATGGTTGTGTCTGTTTGGAACATGTTGGGCCTGAAGGAGTCCCTCCATCACTTGAATCATTCAGCCTAGATGCAGAAGCAGGAGAGGGTTGTAAAATATCCCGTATCTCCTTGGCTGGCTGTGCAAGATTGGTGAACTTCATATTGCGTGGATCATTGCCAAACCTTATGGAGTTGGACATCTCAGGATCTGCAGTCAAAACACTTGACCTCAAAGATGAGGTGGTCCATGTCCCAAGTCTCCAGCAAATCGTTCTTTTGGGATGTGAGCAGCTCCGCTCAATACTGTGGCCAGAAAAGGGAATGCAACAGCTAAGGATGCTATGCATTGACACTCGACGAGGAGGAGGAGAAGAGGTCAGAAAATTATCAGCCGGTTCCTTGGTCCATGTGTTACAAAAAGGATACTGCCACTTATATATGGCTGTTGTGGATATGAGACTTATTCAGTTGTTGGTGGTGCCAGAAAATGCCGGCATCCTTTATTGGCGTGACACATTTATTAATCTAAAGCTCTGCATGTCTTCTCCTACTAGCAAAGATGACAGACGACAGAGGTGTCACAAGGAAAAGATGAGCAGTTGTAGCACCTACACGGATGTCACTGTTGAGGAGACAGTTACTCATCATGGGCACAGAACTGCAGAGATACTTGCTCATCATGGGCACAACAGTGCTCTGCAGTTCCAACCGTTGGGCTGCTGTGTGGAGATTGGTGAGGGGATTATCTACACGAGCGTGGAGAGCGAACAAGTGCTCAAGGCTATCGCCCGCGTGATGAACATGGCCGAGTCGTTGCACGTGCACGACAATTCTTGCATCACCACAGTTGTCCCTGAACGCCTCACCAGTGATGTCCCTACGGACCTGCTAATTTTTTGGGATAATCTCAGGCGGTGCCGTGTCGAGAGATGCCCCAAGCTGCACACTGTCTTTGCCACTGCATGTGGAGGATTACAAAACCTGGAGACCTTGTGGGCGGCTGATCTCCCGATGGCCTACTGCATTTGCAGCAGGCTCGCTTATAATTGGGGTGATAACTTTGAGAAGCTGCGGAGCATACACCTCTACTCCTGCCGGAGGCTCACATCTGTCCTCCCGATGCTGCGGGCTGACCAAAATCGACCTTTTCCCAACTTGGAGACCCTGCACATCGTCTACTGTGGTGATCTCACGCAGGTCTTCCCCGTGCAGGAAGAGCTTCTGACGGAACTACTAGAATTTCCAAAGCTGAAGCACATCTATTTGCATGATCTCCCAAGGCTACAGCACATATGTCAGACCAAGGTGTCTGCACCTATGCTCAGGCGCTTCAGGGTCAGGGGATGCTGGTGCGTCAGGCGCCTTCCGGCCGTCGGTCGCCAAGATAGCCGCCCTGTTGTGGACTGCGAGAAGGACTGGTGGGATAAGCTGGAGTGGGACAGGCTCGATGCCGATCACCACCCGTCCCTCTTCGACCTGCGCCACCCGCAGTACTACAGGAAGCCTCTGCTCAGAGGCTCAGTTCTCCGGTGAACCAGCGTGAGCTGTTCAGGTACACATACACGACGCGCTCTCCCTTGTATTTTTTTCCTTTCATGTATGTATCATATACGATAACAATCTACAGATTCTGTGTATCTATCTGCAGCAATCTCTACATGCTATCTGAATTACATAGATATATAGCAACAAGTTAATCTCTCTGTGTACTAAACTTCTTGACCTGCTTATTTGTTCATTTTGTCTTCAATGATCCATCAAGCTTGCACTAATCAATTGAATTTGTACTTGCGACCTATGTAGATTTTGTGGTGGCAAGACGTTGGTGCTTGCTATTACTGCCGTTGCTGCAGTGGTTCAAGTGTTCGCTTGCCAAGTTGGTGTGTTTCCTAAAGAATAAATTGGTGTTTGTTTGATGCTGCGTGCATCCACCAAGTTGGTGTGTTTGATGCTATGTCAATCTGTGTGTGTCTCTTATGAGACTAGGTATCATCTATGTTGTGGTTGTGTGTGTGCTTGAAATAAGAGGGTCAGCTGTGCCTGTGGTGTGTCTTTCAGTCACAGAACAGAACCCCATGGTGTGAGAGTGTTGCTTGCAAAAGACTCAAGACAGATTTTGTGTGGGATTGATACAGTAACATGTTAACGCTGCCTGACACTATATTTGATTGATTTTACATGTATTTTATGATTCTACTCATTCTTCAGGTAATTTGTCTGTCTATACCAGCTAGTACGAGTTGTCTTGTTATAGAGAAGAATTTGATGTTCTGACGTAGCTTCAGTTGAAACATAAGCTTGCAGTAAAATTTGTACGAAATTGTCTCATCCTGTTTTGAGGATGGCTATAGAAATTTTTCATAAGTTGTGAGTTGTGACCTTAACATACATATGTGTTCATTCGTTCTGTCATTGAACACCTCTTGGACATCTCCATTTTTTGCTCTGATTCTGTAGTTTCAAACATGTTCGTTGTCACCTGGGAATCCGAGTAACACTAAGGGCATGTTTGGATGTCTGAATGAGGTTGGATGGGATATGGCCATCTAGCCTAACAGGGATAGAGTTATCCAGGTGCCTATTTGGTTGGGTGAATATAGAATGAGTCACTTTGTTGTCTAGTTGGATGGATGAGATGGATAGGATGAGCCAATTTTTTGGCTAATTGGATGGATGGGCTAGTGGTGATCAAAGTTTCAATTTTGGTTTGAAATATTTAGACAAAATTTGACTAAAACTTGCAAGTTTGGGTAAATTTTGACTGAAATTAGAATTTTCGACCAAAATTTGAATTTTTAGGCAAAAGTTGACCAAATTTGAATGTTTGGACAAAATTTGACCGACTATACTTATGCAAAATTTGAATTTGATCGAGTACACCTCTTCATACGACAAAGTGGATAAGTCCGTCTAGCTTTTTTTTATAGCTCTATTTAGCATCTTGAGCGAATATTCTAAAAAAAAACTGGATGACCCTATCCATCCTATCCACTGATCAAAACATTGCCTCTAACTTGTGATGGTCGATCTGATCGTTCTAGAAAGTTTGTTAACGATCCGAATAGGCTATTAATTACTCCATCGGAGATGAAACAATTATCCATTGAAGGTATATATATATATATTATTCTTGAATGATCATTGCCAGTATATACTGTATTTCAGTGTCATGTAAAGGTTGAGACGCCCCATATGCTTCACGGTGTGACAGGAGGCTATCAGGAAATCTCTGATTCTGACGCGTTGTGTGATGGGTATTTAAGTTATTCTATTAATCATTCTTGAAATAATGAGCATTTTCAACTACATATTACTAGTTTTAATTACAGTGTCTTGTATACAAGTATTGAGCACTTTTGTTTTAGCTAGAGCGTCGGCGCCGGCCGGATTCTCTTCGTTGCCATCAAGTAACTTCAGGAGGACGGCAGTGCCGTCTTTGTTCTTTAGCTTCAAACCCAAGCAAAGACCATTCATTCATGCTTCAGTGAATGCACCCCAAAGCGCGAACACAAGCCAAATGGCAAAAGAAACCACCTGCAGCTGATCAGTAAGACCATACGGATCTGCACATTGGCAACTAGCTGGTACCATAGACAGCTGCATTGTTCTCCTGTCCAATTTCCGTTCTTCCTCCTCCTCCACCTGACACAAAGCATCTATCCTTCTTTGTGAGGAAACGACGCCAACATTTCTCTGCTATCTTATCAGCACACCCTTAATTGTTGGCGTACGGACGTACAATCATCTCAAAATACAAATACATACCGATTAAGATGTGTTGTATTGGATCTAGGAAGAAAAGGTTAGGTTGAAGATGTAACGGACCGCCCTTTTTAGGGGGTGCGATAATACCATCACATTTACTCGTGAATTTAATGTAGGTAACCAAGTGTACATTGCCAAACATAAAACAAATGCGAATATTTTCTAGATAATTTAAGGGCCTAATGGCCAGAGTTTTACAAAAGGTGCGGCTGGCACCAGATACATTACCAAAATAACCACAGGAAAGACTCGAGCAGATAGATCAAGGCCTTCAAAACCAAATAACATCGCCATCTACGCACTTCTGGGAGTCATCGCCTTCTTGGAAATCTAGGGGGGGGGATTTAGGAGCAAGGGTGAGTACACAACCGTACTCAACAAACCACACGGAAATTCGAATATTACATGCAATGGTAAACAAAGGCAGCATGTGTTTTAAGGATTGTGGAGGCAAGTTGCAAGTATTAGTTTTTATTTTACATTTGAAACACAAATCATAATTAGCAGTATAAACATGGGGGGGGGTTCTTTTGCAAAGTTCACATCATCGTCATATTTTAATTAAGAAAGCTACAGGGACGCAGTTACAGGAATCACCCTAAATTAACTCAGCTTCATTAACCGGAAGCACGGCGTATTCGAATACCATTGATATCACTCTGCAGAGGTGCTCAGCTTTACCCACAAGATATCATCGGCCGTTAGTGCCACGCGCGAACAACATGCAACTTAAATGCATGCGACCGGGCCGGGATAATCATAGCATTTCGTTGGACTTCCCTTTCTTAGCTCCTACCCAAGAGGGCTAAATTGGACCCACTGCACCTCAGATCCCACGGCCGCTATGGGGATTAGCGGCTCGGTCACGGTGAATACCCTCTGTTGTAGAGAACCGATGGCGCACCATACCCGTTCCACCTTGGCCGCTAACGGCCCATTCTCTATCCGAATCGGAGCTTCCTCAGTAGGTATTTAAAAGGGAGTACAATGTCTTGAGCTATGTTGAGCCAAGTCAACGGGATTGGCCGACCCAACTTGTGGTTGAGCGATCTGGGTTATTTACTTTGCCCAAGACATCGGTCCTTAAATGCCAAAGACTCGTCCGAATGACATACCACAACCCGTTGGTACCATCGGTACCACCGCCACACCACAACTGGCCTCGTTATTGGTTGGGGATTGGGCCAGATCCACCTTCGTGGTCCGCCCAATTAGGGGCCCAACAGTAGCAATTTTAGAAAACCACCGAGCCTTCCCTGAGATTTTAATCTAATTCAACTAAGAGTGAGATTATAATTATTGCTATTCTACAGTGGTTCAATATTTTATAACCTAGGGTTAAAAGGGAATTCGGGCATAACAACGGGTTTCACATTTGGTATTATCTAAGCATGTCGTTCGAAACTACCACATTTTCTAGTTTTCTAAAATACCAAAATAATGCAATACAGAAATATATACATATAATTGTAATGGAACAGGGTTCAACATGTTCAAGGAGTGTGGCTTGCCTTGCGTGTCTGAGGGTTCGCCTAAAAAGAATTGGTCGGTGTCGTATCTGGCCTTGCTCGGCTCCGGCTCCAAGTATAGCTCCAACGTCTGCTCCTGCTCCGAGATTGGTGCCAACGGTTGTTCCGACGTTGGATCTAACGCGAGAAAACGCAATCGATAAATAAACAAACAAAACAAAATAGAAGGAAAGAAAAGGAAACAAAATCAGAGAGGAAATGGCCGGAACGGAGCCTAGGGGTATTTTTGGAATTTTCGGACTTGGCATGGCAAAACAGAGATCATTTTTGGACTCAATGGCTCGAACTAGTCAAGAATATGTATTTTTGGCATTTTGGGATTTTGGGAATTTTGGGATTTTTCTCGATTTTAATGATTTTTCGGGTTTTAAATCAGCAAAACCCAAAAAGAAAAAGAAAAGGGACACCTGCAATGGGCTGCACAGGTAAGAGAATTCGCCCATTTGCTCGGGCGTACGTGTGCAGGTGCGGCACATTGGTCAAGGTGAGGCGACCGGGGCGTTGTGCCTAGAGGGAAGCAAGTACCGCTAAGGGCCTGAGGGAGATGGTGGCTGATGGGCGGGCCTAGAACGACAGTGGAAAAAAGGGGTTACGCTGACTGGTGGGGGCCGCAAGTCAGCGAGGGCGCATGGAAATGAAGCGGTGCCGGGGACGACGAAGCGAAGGCCTGCCGGGGCGGAGGAAGATGAACGGCGAAATCGTGAAGCAACGGCTCGGGCAGTGGAAGAAGTAAGGGAAAACGAAGGGCTCACCGTGGGGAGTGCAGCGCAAGGGAGAATGGGTTCGGAATGGGACCAGAACGGCGCGGCGGCGGTGAAGCACCGGAGTCGGAGGAGGCGAGCGTGGAGCGAGCAAATGGGGGTGCGAGAGCTTGGAAGAGTTAGCGAAAGTTGAGGAGGAGGTGGCAGCGAACCTAGCGCGGCAACAATGGCGGGAGATGGGGGCTTTTATAGCGCTCAATGAAGAAGAGAGGGTGTTCGGGTGGGGAGAGAGAGAAAGGAAGTTTTCGGCGAGGTGCTTGGCGTGGTGTGAGCTTGAGGCTGGCCGAGGAGGGCATCTAGGGGTGCGGTGATACAGAGCGGCGCTAGGCGGCGATGGAACAGGGAATAATGGCGACGGGATGGGCGGCGCGAGCGATGATGACACTGCGGGTTTCAAGGCGACAAGAAAGGCGCTTAATGGAGAAGACGACGCTGATGGGGCGGGCTGGGCGAAGCATTGGGCCCGAGGTGCGTAAGTGAAGAAATCGGCCCGGCTAACGCATGGGAAGAAGGTCATGCGAGGAGATGGCTGTGGCGAGAGAGTTAAGGGGAAGAAGAACAGGGAGAAGCTAGCGCGGGCTGAGCCAAAGGAAAAAGAAAACGCCGCCGTAGAGAGGGAAAGGAGATGGGCCAGACGGGAGAAGGACAATACCCCAAAAGGGTAGGTTTCCCAAAGAGGAAAGCAACGAAATTGGAAAGCCTTCCCGGAAAGGAAGGAAAGGCAAAAAGGTTTGAATGGATTAAAATAAATTCGAAAAAATTCAAATAGAATCCAAATAAAAAGAAAAAGCTAAAATTTGAAAATTTGGGGTGTTTCAGAAGATATAAAGATGAGCCATTCATTGAGTCATACAGTGTCTATAGTTAATATTCGCACTTTAAAAAATCCACTTTTTAACCTGTACACTAGTCTTGATTTATTTTTCAACCTTAAACTTTGAAATCATCAAAATCAAAACCTCGAACTAACGAATTAGATCTCAAAGTAATGAAACCGTTTACTTGACCCCTCGATCCAAATCATGATGGTTTTATGTGATGTGACACCAGCATCGAGGTGGTTTAGACTTAGGCTATTCACAGTGCATTGTATCTTGTCACAATATCCAAAGCTACTATGTCATATGATATTATAGAAGATACAATTATGCCAATGCATGGTATCATAGATTGTTTCTTAGTCTCCACAAGATAATTAAATGCTAGATGTGTATAAGAGTATGAATTGTGGGCCACTTAGATGATTCAAGTTTCAATGTCTATGATTTCGTGCTCAAGTGGTATCTTCTTCAAGATATAGCTTTCTTCTCTCCCCTCTTAACTCTCTTACCACATCATAAAAAATGCTTATGTAGCATGCATTAAATGGGTATGTTACCATACACTGAGAATAGCCTTACCGAGCATCCTAATATACGAGTGTGTGCTAACTTGGCATTCATGTCAGCAACACATGTATTGTTAGCAGATAAAATAAAAGGTGATAGAAGGACCCTTGAGTCAGCCTCTCATCCTCTTCCATCAAAGTCTGCGTCTCTCTACATGAGCCGTCGGTGAACATTTCCCTGTCAAATCCCCCCCACCCCAAACAAACACACACACTTTTTTTACATATCTAATCCCCTTTTGAATAAATTTATAAAAATAACCTCCTCCTCAACAGTGTAAGGTGTAGCAAATGATATATGTCATGAGCTCAATAGTAGAGACCTGTCAAGCTACCAAAGCTCGGTTGCAAGTTACTGAGGCAGCAAAGAACGGAAGTGGCTTAATCAGCCAATTAATTCAGCAATGTCACTTAATTAGTGAATTGACTGAGTGATTAAATGATGTAGTGATTAATTAAATAACTAATCAAGTTGCTTACTTGGTGAACTTGCCGAGGTATGGTTGCTCGGAAGAAAAATTAACTTGCTGCACTCCTTTAGCGTGGCAGGTGACATATGTCACATGTTACGCCTTCCGCAATCGAGGAGAGAACCATTTTTTGCAAATTTATTTAGAAAGGGATTAGATTTGCAAAAAATAATTTTGTGGGGCTAGAAAAAAAAGTAGATCCCGCCTCTCACACACACACAACTTCTGAACCCGCGCCCCTCCTCCAATCGCTGCTGCGGTTGCTCTGCTCCAACTGTTGCCCACTCACCCACTGTGCCCCAGATCTCTCCTTCATCATCTTGTCTTCTTCCTCCGACGAGTTGAGGAGGCAGTCTCAGCACCAGCACGCCGCCATCCAAGTTCACACATATAGGAGATAGCTATGTGACCTCTGCCTCTCCATCGGCGATCGGAGCGAGCAAAGGAGGCTGGGATCCAACAACCAGGCATCCTCGAGCACAGGAGGCGTCCTGATGACCAATGTCCTCGACCTCTCTGCTAGTGATCAATATGTAGATCAATATGTAGATCTTTGCCAGAGAGAAGCGGTAGGCACGATGATGAAGCAAGAGCATCGAGATCTTTCTCTGTGATGGTTAGGGCCTTCGGTAACCTCACACCAAACTTTTTGATCGAATGAATTTCGGGATAGAGACTAAACATGAGAGTAAAATCATATCTAACGAGTGCCGGCCTTTCCCCTATTTAAATATGGCGCATGCTATCGGGACCGAACCAAAATTTCGTTGATGGCTCTCGATCAGAGCACATGAGTGGTGGGTCTAGCCCCTAAAAATCTTGGCCTGACAGTTAAGCCAAAGATCACAACCAACAAACCTCTCCTCTGGCGATCACAGTGGGCAAAGGTGGTGACCGGACGACCGGGGTCCTTAGGCATATGAGGCATTGGTGACCAAAGTGGGGGCAGAAAGCAGCTCGGTGACCAACGTGCAGGATCCGTTGGGCCCGGTGATCGGTGACCTTGTCCTCTCCATTAGTGGGGGGACTCGCACGGTAACATTGCCGCCGTGGCATCTCATTTTAGTCCTCGCCGGGCGCCACCGAACCCATCCTCACTGGCACTAAGCTCGGCAAAGCTGCTTTCATGGAAGACAGCTGTCTGTTTTGAGCTAGAGCACTAGCACTATGCCCTGATGAGGTGGTAATGTATGGTGACATGGATGCTAACGTAGATGCCACATCAGCGGAAAAATGACATGTCAGTTCCATGTTATACAAAATCATCAGGTTTGGGTCGAGATGGGTAAAGTGGATGGTTTCATTGGTTTGAGGTTCTGATTTAGATGGTTTTACAATTTAAGGTTAAAAAACAAATGAGTGCCAGATTTTAGGGTTGAAAATAGACTTTTTTCCTTCAAAAATTTTGAGATATGCTAGCCATAACCTGTAGGTAACAAGCATACTCATGTTGTATGAGCATCAATTTTTTGAAATCCTTCAAATCTTGAATCGTAACACTTTCATTAATAAATACAGAACACTCCATCGGTAGCAACATTAACAGAAATCAAACCTTCCATTTTTTTTAAAAAAAGAAGGCAAGAAAAATCGCTAATATTAAATTTTTGTAGAAAATCGCTTGCGTAGGAAGGCTCCAATGTTTAGATTTTGAAATTGTGGCGGGGTTGTGGTGAATCTGAATTAGTTCGGTGACTTTTATATATATATATATATATATATATATATATATATATATATATATATATATATATATATATATATATAAAAGTTTTTTCATGCTTCTAAGAGTATATTTCACCTCTAATATACCACTTAAATAAACATCTTATACTCTTTTACACTTTTCGGTATACTCCAATAACAATTCTAAGATATTCCAATACAACATGAGTAAAAAAATTTCATCGACCCTTTTATTTTTTTTTGCTACATACTTTTTCCATATGTATAAGGAATATGTAAACAAATTATGCTATAAAAGGTGGATTTTAATGAAATTTTTATGGAACTCACTTTGAAGTATCTTATAATCAGATAGAGTATACCCAAAAAAGATAAAGAGGTATAACAACATCATTTAAACGGTATATTAGAGGTGGGAGTATACACCCGTATATGGAATCATTTTTTATATATATATATATATATATATATATATATATATATATATATATATATATATATATATATATATATAGGATTAATATCTCGGTCTCGCAGTGCACACAACTGAAGTTTTACAAAGATCCCAAACTATAGAGCCGATATGAGAAGTGAACAAAGGAATATAAAATCAAAAGCAAATTTATAGTTGTTTCGCCATCCACTCTTGGCAAACATATCCAAAGCCACCACCTCCAATGCCCCGCTTGCCAATCGAATGATCTCCCTGTTGTTCTCAAGCCGCAATAGAACCCAAAACCGCACCAATATGTTCCTCAAGATAGCCTCGTGATAAAAGAAGAGTATTGCTTGTTCTCAAAGATTATATCATTGCGAAGTGCACCAAATAGCCCATAATAGGGCAGCACCCCCACAAGAATAAGTCTTTTACACATTTCTCAAGGCTCATAACCAAATGACCAAGCATATGGGACATAGACTTCGCAAGGCAATAAACCAACATAATATACACAATTCGCCAAATAGTTTTTATGTGTTGGCAACCAAAAAATAATGTCGATTGTCTCATTACAATTGCGTAAACAACATTTTTGATTTCTATCCCAATTTCGCTTAACTAGATTATCCTTTGTTAAAATTACTTCTCGCTGCAAATATCAGAGGAAAATTTTAATTTTTAAAGGAGGTTTCAACTTCCAAATGAATTTATTGGTGAAAAGGGTGTCCTGGTTCAATAAATAAATATACATAGACCGCATGCTGAACTGCCCATGTCGTGTATATATATATATATATATATATATATATATATATATATATATATGCCGCAAGTTAAAGCACTTGATTTAATTCACGAGCATGCATGCATGCATAATGCACCATTAAGTCTGTTCCTAATCAAAATGAACAGCTAAGTGCATGCACGCTATTATAGAATTTTTAAATAATATTTTTTTGGAAAAATTTGTAGAATGTAAAAACCCACCCATTTGTTACCTGTAATAAATTGGGACGTTAGTATTGTCTGTCTATTTTCTGTTAAAGAACCAATAAGGCCAACTCAAAAATCGACAATGCTCGACTCCAAGGCTATCAAAATCTTATTGTAGTATTGGTCTCTATTCAATGCATCACCTCGACCGAAATAAAACCTAGTAAAACACGACAATATGACTAACGGTGCTCAGACTTGATATTATATTTCATAGACATATAGATCATCACAAATCACTAGAATTTATTAGAAGTGGGTAATACTATAATTACTTTTATCATTATTTCCAAATGCCAAACTCATAAAATATTTTCTTATTTCTATGTCTGTGCAATGGATAATTTAGGAGAATAATTAAAGCAACATAAGTTATGTTATAATACTCAATATTATAAATGGAACATGCTTAAACACTAATCAATATAAGGAAGTAGCTTTAATCACAACCATACAGAAAAACAATCGCCTACAAACAGATAAATCAGTGTTGTCCACAAAATAAATGAATACCTCCAAAAGGATGTCTTATGATCAACATAAATGATCATATGTTTTTACTTACTTCCCTAATCAGATAATAGTATATAATAAGTTTTATACTGTTTAATGACTCAAGCTCATCATCATGCCAATGTACGCTTACCTTAAGCCTTCACAACTTCACGGTTAAACCTTAATCTTAGCATCTAAGAAACCTCTCATGGACAGCCATATATCCAGCCAGCTAGGTGGCAGAAGCTAGCCATGCCACACAAGTCACTGTATCATTCAAGAAAGAAGAATAAAGCACGTAGTACACAATTAAGAGGCTTACCTCTCTAGCGTTAAAACACAAACCCAGCTGATCAAAGAAAAATAGTAGCTAAAAATGACCATGTCTATTTAGTTATTTAATTAACAAAATGTTAAGAAACAAGTTCCTGGATAACTTAGATCACACCTATTAAATAACTGACCCTAAAACCACCAATCTAATACAATGCATGCTATGCTATACCTACATCTTATTCCACCAACTAACCTTCAGTTAATAAATTTTAATATTTATAATAAATTGTCGCTTCCATTATTACCATAATCACGTTATAAATCCATCTTACTCCATTGCCACATCTAGATAAAAAAAATCCAAAAGACATTGTAGTTATACACACGTATATGTATGTATATAAATATATGTGCATATATAGATGCTAAGATATAATATATATATATATATATATATATATATATATATATATATATATATATAGGAAAATGATTTCATACTCCTAGGTGTATGTACACCCCACCTCTAATATACTGCTTAAATGATGTTGTTATACCTCTTTATCCATTTGAGTATACTCTAACATCGATTATAAGATACTCCAAAGTGAGTTTCATGAAAAATTTCATTAAAATCCACCCTTTATAGCATAATTTATTTACACATTCCTTATACATATAGGATAGGGTATGTAGCAAAAAAAAATAAAGGGTTTGATGAAAATTTTTTAATCATATTGTATTGAAGTATCTTAGAATTATTATTGGAATATACCGAAAAGTGATAAAAGAGTATAAAACGCTTTATTTAAGTGGTATATTAGAGGTGGGAGTGTACTCCGGAGTACGGAAAAGGCTTCCTATATATATATATATATATATATATATATATATATATATATAGAGAGAGAGAGAGAGAGAGAGAGAGAGAGAGCTTCTTTTCTACTCCCGAGAATAATTACTCCTATATGTCGTATCTCACAAACAGATGGGGGTATCACGTGTGACGGAGGGTATGTACACGTAGTATACAAGTATATAAAATCATCTAGGTGACATGTACATTATATTTTTTCAGAGGTGATATGTATATTTTTTTGGACATACTCCTTTTAATGTGCATATATGAAAGTATCTGCAAAATACGCTAAAAATCATGAACTCTCTTACAATTTTTTCATGTGGCTCACATTGGAATATCTTATAATTAGTGTATGAGTGTAACCAAAGTGATAAAGGAGTATTTGAAGTTCATTTAGGTAGTATTTAAGAGATGGGAGTAACTATACCTGGGAGTAAAAGATATTCACTACTACAGAATAGGTCATCATGCCGGTTCGCCTCACGCCATTACCGCTTAGTTATGGGCGCCAGCGAAGGATTGGTCGGCAAGGATACTCGGGTTATCATCGCTGGCTTAGGAACCGGCAAAGGATAATAGATATCACCGCCGGTTCAATATACAACGGCAAAGGATATTCGACTATCTCCGCCGTTTACACTAGAATCGGCAAAGGATACTCGATTATCTCTCCGGTTCAAAATAGAATCCGCAAAGGATATATGTATATCTCTACCGCTTATACGAAGAACCCATGAAGGATTCAGTATATCACCGCTGTTCTCGACGAACCGGCAAAGGACAACCAATTCTGAAAAAATTTGTAGATGTACTTCATAGATTACTCTACCTATGTATAAAATTGCGTGTTCAAATTCAATACATATGAGGACTTACAAAAAAAGAAAAATGTAGTGTGAGTACATCTCGCTCACTTTGGATTGAGGATGTCGTGGAACTCTCCCTTGGATCGATGACTGTTTCACAATGAATCCAAATGATATGCTCTTGAATTGCTAAAATTTCTTTTGGCAAGAATCGATTGGTTCTCATCTTGGAGCTACGTTATTGAAGAAAAGAGAAATTTAATTAATGATGATAGATGTTAAATGAAAGAAAAGTAGGCATGAATGTGTAATTACATACCATGGCTTTATAGCTTACACTCTTCGTGACAATTGCATGTAAATTTGTACATACGTAGTATGCGATAAACTATTTCCCGGTCCTGCCTCATACATGGAAAGTCTCATATTATTTTGAAAGTTTTCAGAGGGAAGATGTAACACCCAAAGACCAAACCAGCGCCACTGATGCTACCCAAAACTCTAAACACTCAACGACAACTCAATGTAATTGTCTAAAACAACCGCTAACTCTAAAACCTCGCTCAAAACTAAGCCGCAAAAGTTTAAAATTTTGGCATGACCTTCCTAGAAAGAAGGACATCCACTCAGCATGTAAAGCAATAACAAGATAAATCAATCATTCAATCACGAAGAGACATTCTAGTAGGTCCTTAGATATCAATCACACATCCGCTAACAAAGGATAAACTACGCGACGACAAATAACATATTACAACCCCACTAAATACAATCAGGCTTTATACATTAATTAAATGCGATGGCGACCGAAGTCGTGCATGTGCTTCTACTCCCAACCCAGCGAGTCGTCTGCAAGGTACCTAAAACAGGAAGCAAACAAGCGTGAGTCCAAGACTCAGCATGGTGCAATCAAGTGAGAAAAAAATAATGAATTCGTCTAGAATATAACTGCTTCAAGACATAAAGTAAAAGTTTCTTTAAGTGAAATCCTTAAATAACGTAAACGAGTTGAATTCATATAAAACCAAACATAAGAGCACAATTACTTCATTATTTGACATAACCAATACTAAATTGAAATCATCCAAGAAAAACAAAGAGAATTCAGCCCCATATACCACACCCAACTCGAACACATAACTAAACCGTGACTCATGCCTCAATAATCATTCCAGGATGAGTCCACGACTCAATCCTCAACCTCGTCATTTCCATTCTCATCAATTAACATTTACTAATTGCAACACACAATGCAATGCTTTATGCTCTCATCCTTTTTTCTCATGAATCAAAAATGAATGCACCATGCATGCTCATAATGCACATTGTCATAGCGATACCGATAGAGAAGCTGAGTGCAC
The DNA here is from genome assembly GCA_036346375.1 of Guadua angustifolia. Taxonomy (NCBI): domain Eukaryota; kingdom Viridiplantae; phylum Streptophyta; class Magnoliopsida; order Poales; family Poaceae; genus Guadua; species Guadua angustifolia. The sequence continues at coordinate 125,714 of JAYEVE010000988.1, read as the reverse complement.
ACCCGCCGGCAGCACCCTCAATCCCAACCATCCTGCGGGGGGCTACTTTATCGACTCGCTCCCATCCGTGGATGGGACTACGAGGTAGGACTTTTGTACTCACTACGCAGTGAGTACAGAGGCCCACATCAACATGGGTCGCCTTCTGTAATGAATGCTCAAATGCAAATGACATGTTTATAAGCACAACACAAACATGAATATAACACACACATTACCAATTAATCACTTTATCTTTTGCATCAATATAACCATACTCATTTGTACAATACATAAGGCATTACAATACTAGAAATTTAATAACTTACCTTCCCATTACTAACATTCATCCATCCTCCTTACCATGATAAGAACAACTTCTAGATTTGCTATTAAACATAACCAAATCATTAGAATTTTCATACTCTTATTACAAGCGAGCATTTAGCACCCTACTAACACTCTAGGAGATGCACTTGCTTTTTACCAACGGAAAATGAAGCGGCATTTGGAATCTTAGCGTCAGATGACTTCCCAGTGGTTAAAGAAAACCTGAATTTAGAACATATACACATAATATAGTTTAAGACAACAAACCACCTAAACAAAATCACTAGAACTAGTGCCATTTAATCTCAGGAAGATGCAACGCGAAAACATATGCATTGAGTATAAATCAACATTTTGGTACTCTATTCCTTGTAAGCAAAGATCTAATAATCAATAACATGAGCAAGCAATACATGATCATGCAAAATTTACGGGTCATATGCGTGATGATTTATGCCAAGGCAATGCCATTAGCTTCATGCTTCTCAATCATACTTGTCCACAAACTCTTGAATAAGAATACATACACAAGTGTATGACATACGCTTAAAGCGCAACTATAGTAGTTGTTGAATAAGGACCAAATAGTTCTTAAGTTCAAATAAAAGGACACCGAGTGATGGGGTCTAATCAAATTCTTACATGCTTATACTTGAATTGATCATAGCACGTAAGACCAAGACACCAATCTTACCCTACTATTAATTATCAAGCTCACAGATGGATAGCTCATTAAGCATCAATCACAATTTACAAGCACATAAATCGTGGCCTCAATGCATTGACTAACATACATCACAAGATATATAAAATTTCTAATGAGCACCATTTGCGATTCATGCATGCATTACTACCCGACTCAAAACTTCAAAGCATGGACTTGCTAACACCAACATCGTTCTTAAAAAAAGCGTAAGGCATTCATACATGTACTTTCTCTACATCCAAAAAGAAGTTGTCTTACAAGCATAGTAAATAAATCACCTAAACATCAACCCCGGCAAGACCCTATCATCGAGATAAAATAGCACTTAGCTTGCAACAAAATTTCATTTTGCCTATCATAAGATTTAGATCACCTTGACCTGGTTTTAGCAAATTGACAAAATGCAACCAATCCTAATAAGAAACCACACACAAGCAATATCATTTCATCCTCATGAGACCTAGCTAAACATTATCACAAACACCTTGTAGCACATGAAACCAAATTCCAACATGGAAGCAAATCCTCAAACATTACCTTGCCTCACTCATGAATGAGGAAGAAGGCCAAGGGAAGAAGAGGGAGTCGCCGAATGCCGCCACGGATGTCGCTCGGCCGCCGATGTTTTGCGCTGGTCATTGAAGCAAAGGCACTGGGAAGGAGGCAAGCAACAGGAAGAGACCAGGCGGCGCCAGAGGAGGCCAGGGCTACGGGGAAGTCACCTAGGGTGGCGCCAGAGGAGAGCAAGCGCCAGGAGGAAATCGCAGGGAGAGCTAGGCGCCAGTGATGGAGAGGCATGGCGCCAGGAAGAGCCGGCATGGCGTCGGGGAGAGCTCACTGGGGCGCCGAACTGCAGGAGAGGCGCCAGGAGACTTGCTGGGAAGAGAGAGCAGCAGGAGGGGGTGGCGCCAGGAGATGGGAGTCGGCTGTGGCGGGCCGAGAAAAATATCACCAAGGAGGAGAAAGGATGCCACAAAATGAAGGAGAGATGAGGGTAGGGTGAAAAGTTAGGTGGGGAGGGACAAATTCTAAAACCCCTCCCACACAACCTAATTTTTAACTCTAACCTCACGATTAGGGTCCACAACCCCGAAAATGCCTACGAGAGGGATCTAAGCTCAACCGAATGAAATTCCAAGGCTTAGAGAAGGAACCACAAGAATTCACAATCAAGCACAACTCAAAACTTTTCGTTAAGAGTCTTACAACCATGAGACAACCGATCTTTTGTCCTTCCGAATAAATCCTGGAAAAAAAACAACACAATTCCGGCCAAAAACTCCTAGAATAAGTTATGTATTACGTAAGATGCGGACCACCTTTCTTGCAATACCGTGAATGCTACTGTGAATGATTTTAAATACTAATTAACCTTAAATACAATAGAATAAAATATTACTAGAGCAATAACGAACGATCAAGTTTACTGCTCATAATCTTCCAAAAATTATGTTCATAATCATCAAGTTTTTTCTCATCGAAGTCCAAGACAAAAACCCTACTAGCTTCTAACTCAATGACGAGGAGGACCCAAAGTGATAACTAGACAAATATATTAACATAGCCTATTAGTCCCACAATCGCGGTCACGTAAAAATAGTAAAACAATATTAGAAGTAGGGTAATACGACCTAAAGTTATAGGGTAAAAGTACGGAGGTTTTCTTTTTAGCTTGAAGAAAGTCTTAGATAAATAGTCTTCAACAAACTTTGGGCTATCACGACGAAGTTTCTCGCTGACAAGCCCCGGATCGAGAAATCCTAAATCTTCATCCTTATTTCTTCTACATATCTCAGATTCCATTCTACATATATAAAAAAGAAGTTAGACATACAATTGAACGGTACAAGAATATACAATCATATAAATAGAGACTTACAAAGTCCATGGCCCGACCATTGACGCTGCCCAGAGCATCCGCCGCAGACAACATATACAATTCGCAGAACTCTAATCAGAACATGCCATCCCCATTGTGAAAATCCGAATCTTTGTATTTCACCGATGGCCCACATACCTTTTTGACACCGCTGCATGTAATATGATGGACACGCCGCAATTTTGTTGTTAGGTTCTCTAAATTTTGTGGGGAGCCAGCGGTTGCCCCAAAAAGTACTTCCACTTAGACCTAGCTCAGAATTACGGTTGTTCAGCAAAGATCTTTTTGAGCTTGCGACATCGACGCCAAAGACTAGCCGCTTCAAGTTTTGCTTTCGAGATGCGCCGTAGTCCCACATTTTGAAGGTTCTGTCTCCCTGCCTCTTTGGCTTTTGCCATACTCAAGAAAAACTCCTCAAGCATTAGCATCGACTTTAGTCTTCTCGGTGATGGCACCTTTGGAAGTGAGATGTTACGTCGGCCTTTATTTGCTTTTTTCGTTTCTTCACTCATCATCTCGCCGGTAATTTCTTCCGAGGTCAGTATGCCTTCATAGATGACCGAGATTTGGTACAAGACGATGCGGACTTCCGAGATGGTGCCGATGTTCGATTCTTCTTATGTGCCTACCGAGGAGTTGGACTTTTCTCGGCCGGTGCCGGTGGAGGAGTTGGACTTTTTCTAGATGGTGCCACGGAGGAGTTGGACTTTTCCTAATTGGTGTCAAGGAGGAGTTGGACTTTTTCCGATGGTGCCGCATGAGGAGTTGGACTTTTCCTAATTGGTGCCGCATGAGGAGTTGCACTTTTCCTAGGCGGCAGTGTCTCGCTGTGGAGAGTGCGGCTCATCATCGTCGCCGCCGTTGTCGGCCTCATCGTCCGAGCCGTAACATAATCAAGCTCTTGCGCCACGCGAGAAGCAATGCACGCTTTCTCCAAGTTTGTTTTTTCCGTCCCGCCAGAATCTCTACCTCCATTTTGTGATATTGTCGGACTACATCGCCTACTTCGACCCTAGCGAATCCCAAATGATATTACGGCATCTGAGTAATCCTCCGAGGAGCCAAGATGGCCAAGCCCCGCCATCGCCCACCTTGATGGTAATGCCATGTGCGGACAAATGCAATTTTGCACGGTGTCGGCCTGCGGATGTCATCCATCGCAAAATGGAGTCGATGCTCTCCCCTAATCGCTATGACACGCAGTCGCTTCTTAAGAACACCGTGGATCGAGGTTCGGAGGGTCGTCATCGAGTGGCGGTCGTGAGTCGAGAGCTTTCATCGCTTGCTCCATTAACTTGATCCTTTCGCCTTCTTCCTCTAACGCCTTGCCACAAAGATCTTGTATTTGACTTTCCAGCTTCATCTTCTCTTATTCTTTTCGCCGCCAGGCCAACGATGCGCCACCGAAGCCTTCTTTCCACGGCACCAAACCAACTCCTAAAAGCGCCCAGATGCTCCTTGTTACCAGGTAGCAACATACCACCATCATTCTCCTTCGTGGCCTGAAAAGCCCTTGGGAAGACTCCACGTGAGCATCTCGATATTTTCATGACACCTCCGGGTCAGACGCTCCCTGAAACTCAAGCCGCCATCTTCGAGATGAAGTTCCTCCCAAGCAACCGATTGCTTTGATCGCTCAGTGAACTTGGCCGTCGCAGAGTAACGCCTTGAGGGTTAGCTCTTGTTCGCGCCTATCCCATGCAGTATTTTCTTCACGTAGCCACCAAAGGCCTAGTGTGAGGGTACATATTCTTATCCGCTGTAGCCTTGTTCTTCCGACTCACTGTCGGGCTTCTTCGTAATTCCTCAGACGCCACAAAGTCCTTCCAAAATTCCCTTATCTTTGGAAACATGTTAAAATTTGGCGTGACATTCTTCTTCACATAGTTCTTATTCAGTGAGTCTTCCAATTCTTCCAACATGTGCACATGATACTTAGTGCACGCTTTGCAACCAACTCGACCTTTGGGGAAATGGAATACTTGTTTTAGCTTGACCCATAGCGAGTCCTTTAGGTCATCGGAACCACCCATCGATCACCTTCGCGGCCGGTCCATGATCTGGAGATGAATCAAGCCTACCATGGCCAAAGGGAAGTAAAACATATATATGTATATATGTGCTCTCAGATTTAAGGGTTTGAATGAAGATTAGAATCTTCACCTCAATCACAAATGTGCAAAACAAATACTCTAGTAAATAAGGCCTCAAACTTACCACCTTATCATGCACAACAAGAATTGATTTTTTATGTTCACCGTAATTAAAGTTCTTAAGCCAAGTAGTGTTCGCTTAATATTATTCAGATCAAGATATATATCAAATATGCCAATTGATCAACAATGTATGCATGCGATCGAAAGACAAGAGTAATATATGAACTACTGCACAAAAGCTTCATCGAACCTAATGACAATATATCAATAAGATTCGTGATCCAAGCTAGCTTAATAAAATAGACCTCAGAACCAATAGATAGGGTCTCACCGTAACCTAACGACAACAGATCGATAAGATTCAAGTACAAAGCTAGCTGAACAAAAGTGACATAACCACTCATGAACAACAAAATCCCAACAAATGAATATACTAATCACAGATGCAAACTAAACAAGAACCACAAATTGATAGTGAATAAATCAAGACTTCTACAAAGATGTAAGTCTATCAATTTAAGGCCTTATTCATAGAATAAATGTCTATCTCATTGATAACCCTAGAATCATCACAGCATTAGTTGTCACAAATTGTCTATTGCAAGTCCCAAATCCTCACTTTGAACACTATACCCACATGCTAGGTCCCTAAGCCAAACGAATTGATGGCCCTTAGCACATTCACATTCACATTCACATATGCACATTCACATCTCGCACATGCACATTCACACATCGCAAGAGCAAGCACTCAAGGCGACGGCGGGAGACGGGAGGTCGAGGCGATGGCGGGAGACGTGGAGGCGAGGCGGACGCAAGGGGAGACGGGGAGGTCGAGGCGACGGGGGGAGACAGCGTGGGTGAGGTGAAGGCGACGGGGAGGCGACGGGGCTTTGAGTCGAGGCGACGCACGGGGGTCCGAGGCGAGCGAAGTCGACGGTGGCTCGAAGTCGAGGCGGCATGGGAGCTCGCACGCGTGCTGCCGACGGCGGGGTCCGAGGCGCCAATGCGTGGGTGGGAGCTCCGAGGCGATTTGCCAGAAAAGTGAGAGGAGGGCGCGGCTAGGGTTAGCGTAACTAAAAGGAGAGCGCGGTAAAAGTATTTATAGGTGGATTATCACCGCGGCTCAACAAAACAACCGGCATCGAGATTATTTTACCGCCGTCAATAGTACAACCGCAGGTGATAGTTGAATATTACCGCTTGGGTCCATAATACAACCCAAGGATAGTGGATATTACCGCCATCCATAGTACAACCGCAAAGTGATAGTGGAATATTACCGCCACCCATTGTACAACCGCAAGAAGATATTGGAATAGTACTCGCCGCCCATATGTACAACCGATAAAGATAGGCTCTCTGCCAAATTCTATTAAATTTGATCCAAATTGTCTTAAAATTTTTGGAGGCATACTATAGGACATCTAATATTTTATTTAAATATTTCCCCGCATTTTTATTAGGTTCTAAAATTATAAAAATCAGATTGCTAACTATTTTAATTGTTTTAATATTTCAAAAATCAAATAATGCTTGCAAATTGAACAACAAATGTCACAAATTCAAACAAATTCAAGTGCACAATCAAAATCACAAAAATCCAAATGCAAAGGATATGCTAATCTCCCACCAATTAAGTGAAACTTTCAATTTGATCAAAAGAAAGCATAACCTCAATTTCCATTATTGCATATATTACATTAATTGTTACATATGAGAAAATAAACATGTCGTTCATACAAAAGAAAGCATACATTTCATTACAACAACTAAGCTACGATTCGACCTTCGTTATGATCGCGGGCGTATGTATGTAGCTTCACATCGCTCTTCCATGGTATTTTGGTCAACGCCCTCTCCAAAAGGGGGAAGCTCATCGAATTGGTTGTACTCTTTCTCGTCGACAACATTCTCAACTCCGACAATCCTTCTTTTTCCTTGAATAACCATGTGGCGCTCCTTGTTAGCCGGGCCGTTACAAAGAAGATTTGTGTATGTAATTAGCAAGCACGAATGGTTCTTCTCTCAGATCCGACGAGTTTGAGGTCCACGGTAGTGATGCTGATTTGTCGATATTCACGCCACGGAAGTCGACCCATTGGCACCGAAAGAGAGGGACCTTCAAAGGTCTATAGTCAAGCTCCCAAATCTCTTCTATGAATCAGAGTAGGTTTGCCTATTTCCATTGCCGCCATAGGCATCTATACGAATACCGCTATTTTGATTGGTGCTTTTTTATCTTGCGCTCTTGTATAAAATGTAAAACCATTTATGTCAGATCCTTGAATGTCCGAATTGTAGTTGACGGTCCCCGAGCCAACACTTTCAACTGAGTGCGGTACCTCTCGTGACGCATCATGTGTCTACGCAACCAATCGCCGAAATTATCTCTGTGCTCTCGCGAGCCAAACCTCCACCTCCCGGGTTTGTTTTGGATAGCACGTTCTTGTGCATGTCGACATACGGGCCACCACAACCGATTGTCCCAAAACTGCGAAATGTGCTTGTGTAAATGCAGCTAGATTGCTAGTACGCATCGATTTCGCCTAGTGTCCTTTCTCCCGTAGCCTTCCCTCATGCCGAGATACAGCACACCAATCGGTTTGAGATCCATGTAATCGATGCGAACTCAATGACCTCCTTGGTTCCCCAAATCGGCAATGCAAATTCTTCCTAACAATTTCGTTACTTAACATATTTCTTTATAACCCCATGAATCTCTCGAAGGGTACATCCGATGTAGAAATACGACCAAGAATCAGATTCTTTCACAATGTGAACAATGAGATGGACCATAATATCAAAAAAGATGGAGGAAACACATCTCAAGCCCGCATGCAGTGTGGACCATGTCTTCTCGCCGCTTATCTAGTATTAATGGATCGATGGCCTTCGTGAAATCGCGTTGAATAATGAACACAACTTGATAATTGGGTCTCGGACTTTCTCGGCGTAACCCCCTAATTGCAATTGGAAGCATCGTGTCATCATCACGTGGCAATCGTGAGACTTCATACCAATTAACTTTAAGTCTTTCATTGAGACTAGTCTCTTTATGTTAGCAGAGTAACCAGACGGAACTTTGATTCCATGCAAGCATTCGCAAACGCTAATTTTCTCTTTCTTGCTCAAAGTGTAGTAGGTCATGGAAGGTACTTTTGCTCAGATCCATTTCTTCATGATGCAGCTCCTTCCTCGCTTTCATATCTTCGAGGTCCATCCTTGCTTGAAGTGTATCTTTCGCTTTTGCTGTGTATGTCCAAAGAAGATACCAAGCAAGTCGTCACACACGCTCTTCTATGTGCATGACGTCGATTATGTGTCGAACTTCCGTGTGCTGCCAATAAGGTAGGATCCAAAATATCGATTTCTTTTTCCACAAAGGAGCCTTATCCCGGAAGTCGGAATAGATGTACCGGCTCCCCTTTCCGTGAATAATTGTAAGATCCTTTACTGCCGCAAATATCTGCTTCCTCAGCAGTGATTCTTCTGAGCTAAGGCGTCTCCTTTGTCCCGCCAAAAGCTCTCTTATTATTGCGGTATGGGTGATCCTTATGAGGAACCTACGATGCCGATGTAAGCCATTTTTCTATTGTTCTTCACCACCCGCTAGTCAGATTATCCAGTAATCGGGCGATCCGTTGAAGCCTTTTGTTAAATGCGTCCGACAGTTGCCAAGAGTAGGATAATCATTAATGGTTACAAACAATAATGCCCGTAGGTTAAAGTTTTCTTTTTATACTCATCCCATACCGTACACCATCGGTCCACAATATTAGAAGATCTTCAACCAATGGTTTGAGGTACACATCGATATCATTGCCGGGTTGCTGGGCCCTTGGATCAATAGTGGCATCATAATGTACTTTCGCTTCATGCAAAGCCAAGGAGGAAGGTTGTAGATGCATAAAGTCATCCGGCCAAGTCTTTGGAGCGACTACTCATATTGCCAAAAGGATTCATCCCATCTATACTCAACTCTCGAACCTTATATTCCTCACATCATATGCAAAGCGCTTCTTATATTTTCGCCGATGTTCCTCCATTGCACGTAATCGCAGGTATCCGAGCATTCCATCCTTCTTACGCTCTTGGCGTGCCATCGTAGCAATTGGGCATGCCTTTTGTTCGCAAACAATCGCTAGACGGGGATTATAGGAAATACCACACCACCTTACGGACACCTTTTCTTCTTCACGCCTCACCCCGACATCTTCGCTCTCGATATATCGTTGCCAATGGTTCTTATACCGCTTTTGCTTTGCAAACAACACAGCATCCATGTTCCGCAAACTCATTGCGATACAATATGCAATCTTTTGGACATGCGTGTATTCTTTGTACTTCCAATCCCAACGGCGGACAACCCGCTTGGCCTGCACGTAGTTGAAGGCAACACGTTACCCTCTCGAAGCAAGTCTCCCAAGAGACATAACAATTCGAAAAAACTCTTATCGACCAACCATTGCTTGCCTTCAATCGCAGAGAGTGAAAGCACGGATGCGACTTTAGGTGCTCCTCCTTGCGGCCGGGTACAATGGCGTTGTAGAGTCCTCTACCATACTGAACTTTTGAAACTCCCTTTCACTCGTGAAGTCCCCTCCCATCACGCAAAGATTTGATCTAGATCATCTTCGTGGGTATCAACGAACGATCTTCCATCATTGCCATATCGTTGTCTCCGCCATCTTCATTAATGTGTTGCCCTTCATGTACAATATCATCTTCATCAATGTGTTGCCCTTCATGTACAATATCATCTTCAATGCGTTTCACCCAATGTATAGCCAGCCTTTGAAACCCCTTCAAGCAAGTGTGCACGATCGACTCTATGTTACAAAACATCTTCTCATTTTTGCAATCAACGCATGGACAACACATATAGTCCGCTGTGTTTCTCGACTTGTGTGCGCAGCCCGCATTCAAAAACAAGTCACACCATTAAAGAACTCGGACCGCGACTTGCAGGTCATACATCCACCTTCGTCCATCTACAATTAATTATATCAAACTACATTTCAAGATATGAACAAACGATATCAAAATAATTTATTCTTTACAAGAGTCATGCATTGCTAATTAATTAAAACGATAAACACATTATAAGCACATAATTGCAAATAACAATATAATTGTAATTTGTTATGTAGCGCTAGCTATTAAATTAAATTAATCTACAACAAACAAGCATATAATTGAATATAAGGATATATTTCTAAATAATTATTTATGTTCCAACTTTCATTATTGCAAAATCCATCTACCATTTTCCATTATTTAAATATTCAACTAGCAATTCTCACTATTTATAATTGATCATCTAGCAATTTTACTATTAAAAATCCATATAACAAATTTTCATTAATTAAATTAATTACAATTATGCATAATTGTCCATCTAGCAATTTTTATTACTTAAACATCCACTACATCACTAAAATGGATATGAATTTATCAAGAAATAACAATATAATTGTAAATGATTAGTTTTACAAATACATCTAGCAATTTTGCCTATATAATACATCAAACCTTTTTCACTATTTAAATATCCATCTAGCATTTTTTAATTATTTAGAAGATTTCTTCATTTCATTTTGTTATGTAGCGCTAGCTATTAAATTAAATTAATCTACAACAAACAAGCATATAATTGAATATAAGGATATATTTCTAAATAATTATTTATGTTCCAACTTTCATTATTGCAAAATCCATCTACCATTTCCCATTATTTAAATATTCAACTAGCAATTCTCACTATTTATAATTGATCATCTAGCAATCTTTACTATTAAAAATCCATATAACAAATTTTCATTAATTAAATTACTTACAATTATGCATAATTGTCCATCTAGCAATTTTATTACTTAAACATCCACTACGATATGAATTATAATTTATTCAATAATTTAGCTAGATCTTAATTTGAGCAAGATCGACATAAACTGCTCACACCGCATAATCGGCAATTATCAACATCTATAGCACTGTAAAGTAAAATTTTATGACAAATATAACATACATCAAGTCAAGAATCGAAAATTTTAATACAATTTTTCAAAGAACTCGCTAAGATAATACAGCTCCTCTTTGTTCGCTTTCGATACGGAGAAGATGTCGATTCGATGAAAATATGAACAAAATATCGACACAAAATTTCGGCAACACCTCTCCAGAAAAATACACCCGAGCAAAGAGCGCCTCTCTTCGCTTTCGCCGGAAAGGCGTCTGCAGTGGATTGTTATAAATAGCTTATCACCGCTTTCTCGAGCACAAACCAGTAGTGATAAGCACATATTACGCGAAAATACTTATCATCGCGGCTCGCGCAGAACCGCAAAGTGAAAAGGTCATACTACGCGGCAAAATTGGGTTGCGCGAAAATACATATCACCGCGGCTGAATATACGAACCGCAAGAAAGTTTAAATATCACCGCCGGTCAGAAATCGAACCCAAGCAGATATATATCACTATCAAGGTTATAGGTATTAACGGTAGTATTGTTATTTATCACCGCCGTTGGTATTACTAACCGGCAAAGGATACGTCGCACCTTCAAATCGCCGCCAACCCAACCGTCGTGGCCGCTTATTCCTCGCCACGCCGCACGCGTTCGCTCTTCTACCGCGCCAACCTTATGCTTCACATTCCTCTCGCTAATCTGCCCTTCCTATTCTCGCTCTATATAATGCCACTATTGTTGCATGAATGGCACCCCCACACAATCCACTTTTGTTGCAAGAATGGCACCCCCTAAGAAGCGAGCACGTGTTGGGCAAAGCCCCGACCCGTCGCTAGAGAAGGAGGAGAAGGAGGAGGAGGAGAAGGAGGAGGAGGTGAAGGCACAGGAGGAGGAAGAGGAGGCAGAGGAGGAGAAGGAGGAGGAGGATGATTTACAGCGACGCATTTACATGCACGGCTGGCGAGGAAATGCGGTGTTGGGGCAAGACTAACTCCGCCACCTAATCGGATTCGATGAGAAGGAGGACGAGCACCGCCGACATCAAGCGGCAGCTCCCATGACGAGGAGGAGGAGGAGGAGGACGACGACGACGGCAGTTTTGGAAATAGGGCTTCGTGCCATTAGACTATTATAATTAGGACTAAATATGTAATGATGGATGAATTATGTTTTGTAAATGTTATTTTAATTAATACATATCCCGCAAATTACAAATTTGCTTTCATATGTTCTGTTTTTTAACTAATTATGCTTTCATATGTTCTGTTTTTTTACTAATTATGCTTTCATATGTTCTGTGCGAGATAAATTACAATGTTTCTTATGTTCTGTATCCAACTAATAATGGGGAATAAAGAATATCATCGCCGGTTCTATATCAAAACCGCAGTGAAATGGTCTTATCACCGCCGGTTTATGATCTAACCCAAGAAGTGATATTCACTACCGGTTTTACATATAAACCGCAATGATATATTCTTATCACTACGGTTCTCTATTAAACCGCAATGATATTGCCTCCATTCCTACGGGAAATTGATAGTATTCTTATCACCGCCGATTGAAGTTAGAACCGCAAAGGATAGTATTATCACCGCCGGCTCATACCTACCCGCAGCGATGGGGGGTCATGATGAGGCATCAGTAGTAGTGATTTTTCATATATATATATATATGTATATATATATATATATATATATATATATATATATGTATGTATGTATGTATGTATGTGTGTGTGTGTGCGTGCGTGTGTGTGTTTGTATGTATATATACACACGTACATTAGCTTTTCGTATGAACATTTGAAGACATCAATACTTAATTCACGACCAGATAATTATGCAAACAAGAGTAAAATAGCCACGAAGGGAATAATCATCCACGAAGGTATTTATATTAAAAGAAATATTAAAGAGCAAGAAGTTTAATTTATGGTCCAGTCCACTTATTATACACAGTATATTAATTTCATTCAAGAGATCACATGCATATATATAGATACATGTATAAATTTAAGTGTCTACACATATACACAAGTCAGCAGTATACATCTACATACACATGTACACGCAAATTTCATCAATATATAGATTCATACACTCACAATCTCGGCACAACAAGAATAAATTATCACATCCACATGATTGACATCCAACTTTATTTCCCAAAAATATCACATACATCCATCATATCCAAGAGGTGAAGATAATTCAATAATTACAATAACATACATCATAGTTTACATTCCTGCCCCAGCCCACTGGTTTACAAACCCAACCCTCAAGTTTCCTCAAACCACCACTTTCTACTTGCTATAAATACCTAACACCATCCCTATCCACTTTCACCTCTAGTGCTAAAGGAAACCAGCCAAGAAAAAGGAAGGAGAGACAACAACCTTGCCCTTTCTTCTTCTCTTGGCATCCTGCAGCGAAAAGGTGCCCATCATCAAATTTAAAAGCCTTCTTCTTTCTTATTAGTCAATAGGAATAAATGACAAAAGCATGTGATAGTTAAACATTTAGTTACTATAGGTGGATCAACAATACTAGTAATCTAAGGATTAAATATAATTGGTTTCAATATATAGATGGAACAAATGATTGAGTGACAATTTGCCACAATGCATATAAATGCTTATGAACTATTCATTAAAATGCAAACTGGACCATGCACAGAAATAGCATTTCCACAACTACAAGCATGCCCATAGTAAAATTGGTGTAGAAAAATGTATTGAGGGCTATGGAATCTAATTATACCTTCGCACACACAATTAATACACTATAATTATAGTTTCATATGATCATTAATCTCTGTCTTAAAGATGACCACACAACTTCAAAACATATGTATATGGGTTACTCAGAGATCACAACTAAACAGTCTGTTATAGGCAACAAGGATGCACCCTTTGTTCTAGCATAAACATACACACAAATCCTAAAACATGAATTCTGACTACTACCAGACCGCAATGCCCCCATTTCAGAACTCCATAAATGTCCACACACATGAAAATCTCTTGAACAACAACTCTAGCTACATCAAGGAACCAAGGAAGCATGCATAATCATGCACACCTACCTTTCGAGCACAGTACACAAATTATTACCAAAATAAAACTCGCAACTCGAAGTCACACATGAATTGATTTAATCACTGAACACCATCTCTAACAATCACTAGGTGAAGGAAATAGGCTTGTTTTTGTTAACCACAACATGTAAAAGCTCAGTATTAATTCATGTACACAAACAAGCTCACACAAATAGTTGGTCAAGGTCGACAAGAATAAAGCAGTATGAGTAGCTCTAGCAATAGAACGGAGGGGGGATTTGTACTTAGCTTGAGTAGTTCAAGTAGAGGGGTGGTGCGGGAGGAGCTCACCATGGCAATAGAAATGGAGACGGAGGCCAGCGCAACCCAACCCCTGTGCTCCCATGAGCATGATGCCGTGTTGGATGTGGCGTCGTCTCGACCGCATCATTAGCGCCGCAGGAGGCACACCTAGGCTAGGCCGAACCACATCGACCGAGGGCTATGGCTGCGCCATGGGGAAGGAGTAGGAGCCATTGAGTCAGTGACAACCGTAGACATCAGAGATGGTGATGAAACCGCTAGATCTAGTTGGGAATCCATGCTACCTATGGGATATGTATACCCCGGGGGCCCACAAGGCAGGCCTACGAGGCTCAACCAGGCGAAACCAGGTTAGGCCGACTGCAGAAGGCCGGAGACAGCCTGGGTTGAGCAAGGCGTGAAGAATCAGGACGAATCTTAGTTAAGGAAACCGAGTCGTATTAGGCAAGGGATGATTGTAATCCAAACTAATATGAAGTCGGAATAGATGTAGAGATACAGGTTCCACCTCGTATCCGAGTGGGACTCCCTTTTTGTAACCGCCCTCCTCTGCTATATAAAGGGAGGGTCGGGGAGGCATAAAACAGACAGGATCATAAGCAAATAAGCTAGCCAATCATAATCCCAGAGCACAGGACTAGGGTATTATCTCCACCGTGAGAGCCCGAACCTGTATAATTCCCGTGTCTTGTGCTACCATCGAGTTCCCGATCCAAATACTTTAGCCCCTTTTCATTATTGTCGGTAACAAACGTCGACAGTTGGCGCGCCAGGTAGGGGCTGCGCTCGATCGATCTTGGCAAGCTCGATGACGATCTTCAGCAAAAAACATGGCCACCTTCACGCCGGCCCAGGCGTTTCGCTTCGGAAGTTTGGATTTCATCGCCGACGATTTTGGTCATCTTTCCCTTTCGGATTCGGATCAGTTCCAATCTGGAGGTAATTCTGAGATACCTTTGGCTAGACAACCACTCGGATCGGGAACAGGCATGGCCATCTGTCCCTGGACGGTAAGCCAGAGACCTGAACCTCGTCTTGAGTTGGAACTAGCTAAGGGCGAACCCCGAGTGGTCAAATCTGCTAGAAAACCACTCGGATTCAAAGGTCAGTACTCTTCATCCTTCTGTTCCTCCGATTCAGAAGAAGAAGCGAAAAATTTCCAGAGCTTTCGCGGCGTTTTCGTGATCGAAGAGCTGCGAACTGAGTCTCAGCATCAGAAGGACACAACAAACGCTGCAGAGGAGGAGCGTTAACAACAAGAAAGCCATGCGAGACTCCTCCAGAACAGAGGCCGCAATGTAAATGAAGTAATTTTGCAGACGAGGATGGGGAACCTATCGGTTTTCCATACTCCTCAGCAGAATATTGTCGCCTCCAAGACGCTTCTTGATACTTTAGGACCACGCTTTTCCGCCGATCGTCAGAATCGATGCAGAGGACATCGTCCGAACTCGTGAAGGATGCCGCTTTTGCTCGCCAAATACACGCACCGCACGTAAGCCGCAGACAATTCCAATCACCGCCGCTTGCGATCCGGGGCTCGACATGGTCGGCCCATTGAAAAAGGCTCAAGGCGGCTTCACTCATCTCTTTGTCGCCGTTGACAAGTTCATCAAGTGGATAGAAGCAAAGCCAGTGGCTACAATCACAGCGGCCAAAGCCAAAGAATTTTTTCAAGAAATCGTGGTAAGGTTCGGTGTGCCAAACAGATTATCACGGACAATGGAACCCAATTCCGAGGAGAAGAATTTCAACACTGTGCGACGAGCTCGGATCAAAGTTTGCTTCATCGCGGCTCATCCAAAGAGCAATGGTCAAGTAGAAAGGGCAAACGGTATGGTGTCACAGGCTTAAAGGCGCGAATCTTCGACCGCCTCAAACTGACGCCACCCGATGGGTAAAAGAATTGCCTTGGTACTTAGGGCCGAGAACCACCCCAAGCAGGCAACCGGTAGTCCCCTTTTTTCGGTCCACGGCTCGGTTGGTCCTACCCACCGAAGTTGACTTTCGATCCCCGTCCGGAATTTCAAGGAGGCCGAGTCGAAGAAAGCGAATGGAAGACATCGATCGATCGAGGAGGCAAGGAGGTCGCCGCGTCCGATCGGCCAGATACCTCCAGTTCTCAAGGCCACTACCATGATCGAAACATCCGAAACCGAGCGTTCTCCAAGGGCGATTTGGTCTTAATAAAGAGTCAGAAGCACGAGCACAAGTTATCTCCGAATTGGGAAGGCCCCTACATCATAGACGAAGTGACACGTCTGGGAGCCTACAGGCTTAAGCGAGAAGACGGCGCCATCATCAGCAACTCGTGGAACATAGAGCAGCTACGCCGTTTTTACTCTTAAAATATTTTATGACTATTGAATCTTTTCCTAGACTTGCTACTCAATTGTTGCCCAATTAAGCAGTAAGTCGGGGGCTACACCTAATAGTGTTGCGCATGCGCAACTCGGCTGGGAGGATTACTTGTTTCAAGAGATGTCATGTGTCAGAATTTCCTTTCAATTGACTTGCTACTCAATTGCTTCTCAATTTAGCAGTAAGTCGGGGGCTACACCTAATAGTGTTGCACATGTGCAACCCCGCTTGCAAACCAACTCCTACCTTCCTTCTTTTCCCTACGGCCACGACTAAATCCGAGTGCTCTAAACTCTCAACTGTGAAACCCCGGACGAAAAAGTCTAGTTACCTAACGAAAAGCACGCTCGAGGGAAAAAGGCCAAACGCCAACTCGTGCTGCTCGGGGGCTAGACTAATCGGACGGAGTGCTTAAACATAAGGGAGGATGAAAAACCACTCGGGAAAGTCGAAAAGATCTAAACAAGGAAAAAAGAAAAGGCAAGCTACAACCAAAATAATATTGCAAAAGTCCAGCATTGTTCACAGGCCATAAAAAAAAGAGAGAAGGTTTCAGCGCTGTGCACCAGGGTTATATACAAACAAAAGTGCTACCTAAACTTTCTTTGCAGAAATAAAAAATATTCTACCCCCGGCGCGCGCGCCCCACGGCCTCAACGAGGGCGTCCCTAGCTCTGGCAAGCCTTGGGACAACCTCGATCAGGACGTCAATGGCGACGGTGTCCCGGGCGACGGCCTCCTGCTCCACAGCCTCCGCCATGGCAAGATCAAACTCAGCCCAGAGCTCGGCGACTCCGTCTCGAGCTCATGCAAGCGTCATCGCCGAAGTTGAAGATCAGGTTCTCGATCCACGGCTGGACTGGTGGACCCGGGGACTCTGGAGGGAGAGACAAGGGAGAGAGATCCTCAGAAGAAGAAGAGGAATCCATGCAAAAAAAAGAAGATAAACGATCAACCAAGGGCCGCAATCTCATGAGCACAAAAAATAATAAATCAGGCGAAGAAGAAGGCGAACGGACGAGCGCTTCAAAGAAACAATAAGGAGTTCTTGAAGGACGAAGAGAAACGAGCCGGCGGAGAACGGTAGTGCGCTGCAAAACGCAAAAACCGAGGCCGCGTTCACTCTTATACAAGGCAACGTTTGTCTTTAGAGAGAGACTCGCCCTTGCTCAAAGCGACGCCTGTCATTGAAGCGGGAACGGTTCACCTCCCGGGCGTACTAGACGTAGCGTCACACATGTCTCGAGGGGAGTCAGACGCCATGATGATCGAAGACTTCAAAACGGGCCGGGACGTCAGACATGCCTCCTAATGGGCCGGGAATCAACGAGAACATTAAGGCGAAGCAAGACACTTTCACAAGGCAAATTCGTGCCGGGGACACAAGGAAGGGATAGCAAGAAAATCCAACCTGTTGGATCTTGTTATTTTGTACTTCAAACCCCTCTCGCGTAAGGACTACCAGAAGAGTTCTGCAGCGTGCATTTTGCGCAGCAAATAAGGGAGCTAGGGAGGGCCATCGGTGGTGGGGAAAATCGAAGGTGGCGCTCGAGGGTGGTGTGGTTTTGGGAGGTGATGGGGCAGTGAGTAGAGGGGAGCCGGTGGTGGCGAGGAACGTTACTGGAGATGATGGATTCAGGTGTCAGTGCCGTCGTTTGGGAGTGGGTAGAGAGGGAGGTGAGGGATTAGGGGTGGCACGATTTAGGCAGCAGTGGAGCGAGTGAGTTGAGAAAGGAGGAATAGAGGGAAGGGAGGAGAAGCCGAGATGGCACCGACACTAGAGAAGAAGGGTGGCAACAATGGGGTAGGAGGAGAAGGGGAAGAAAAGGGAGGGTAAGGGTAGAGGAGAAAGGTGGCACTAGGGGAGGTCAACAGTGGCGTATTGATGGGGACGGCGATCCCGATCTTTCGGTGAGATGATGATACGTCGATTTGGAGGTGTTGATGGCACCGAATTTAGGGCTTCCAACCAGCAGGTCGGGAGCTTTACAATCGCAATGCCAATCCTCACAGATACAAGATCCAAACGATCAATAGTTCCTGCAAGAAATCGAGAACCCGCAAGAACAAAGTATGAAGCAATTCCGAAAAGGTAGTATTGAAATCAAAAGAACAAGTTGAGGTTCTGTTTCTCGGATCGGGCGGTCTAGTCGACACGCGCAAACACGAGGAGGGACGCACACGGGGTCTACCAAACACAACAAAACCTCAATCACAACGTACGACGGCTGGGGCATTATATAGGGTGGAGACCAGACTTGGGGCACCCAAATTAGGGTAGGCCACCACCCTAAGGACGACCACCATGCAACCCTAACCATACATGGGCCATAAGCCCAAAAATAAGGTGGCGCAGCACCTGGAATTTCTGTCCTGTGAGATTGTTCCATGATTTCCCATTGCTCCAGAAGGAATTTGTCATTGGGACTAGATCTATTGGAAAGGTTATCTCGATACCTTTCAAACGGGTAGTCGCACAATGAAAACGGAGTCCGAGAGCCAGAGTTATGTCCATTTGAAGTACTACTGCTCCTGGATGGCCGAACTGGACTCGGTGACGAATTGGGCTTGATCATGGGCCTTCCTTGGCGCTTGGGCTGTCGTCGGTGGATGTTCTTGACGTGCTGGTCCAGCAAAGGTGGGTGAAAAGGCCTTGCTTCCGGATTAAGCCCTCCAGGCGTCATAGGCGAAGTAGCGATTTCATTGCTATGTGTGGACGGAATATTTCGACTAGGAAGCACGAGGGCCAGATAATGACCACTATAGGAGTAGATAGTAATAATTAGGTTCTTCCTGTAGTACTCACCTGCATAGAGGGTGAGAACACTGATAGTTGGCTATGGCTTCCAAGGAACATGAAAGCTGGCATTGTGGGTCAGCGGCTTGGAGTGTGTGTCATATATGATTTGTCCATGTTCGTGGTTGGTCTGTGCGGTGATTTGTACCATCCAAAGTACCAACACAAACATAGGCATCGAATAGGACTGTATGTGCCATGTAATCCCCATGTTTATTATGAAATGGTATCTGTCGTTCCTTCCATTGTTCATTAAACATCATATCACTTTATTACAGATGTGTACCACAAAATCGACCATGAAGTGTACATGGCCTTGTTGCACATAATTCTTCCTCCCTTATGAACATGCTCACTCATAGTAGCACGAATTCTTTTGAATAACTATTTCTGTACAAACATAGTCCTACCTGCTTTCTCAACCCAATTGGACAACACACAACCACCACCTTTGTAAGGCCGGCTGGATAACATGCAGCCAACACCTTTGTTAGGATGATTGAATAAGACACAATGAGCATCTTTGCCAGGCCTATTGGATAGCATGTAGCCACAAGTTGTAACAATACTAGTAACTAGAACTTGCAAATTGACAGCACACATCCACCATATTTCACAAACTAAAAACTTACTATACAGATGGCGCCCTGTCGAACATACATTCAATACTACACCAAGCCAACCCCCACATCCAACACTACATCCCTACCACCACCACACCCAACACATCCCTCCATCGGTCAGTTCACGATGTCCAATAACATAGTGATTCTTTCATAAGTGGAAGTTGCATTCCAAGAAGATGGAAAGCTACCTAGATGTTTCATGCAAGGATGCACTGCGCTACCGTGAGTATCCTCACCAAATCGCGATCGCGATACTTAGCGTGGATAGTGCAATCTAGCCATGCACACACCATCGGTGGGCATACTACACGTGCAGTCAACCTCAGAAGCTAATGGCATGCATATACATTCCGTAATGCATTTTTCATACTTCTAACTTCCTGCACGCTTGACACCAAGAAGATAATAGTTGCTACTTTTCCAATGGATCGATGGCCAAGACAAGCGCGATAGGGAGTGTTTCATGTGGAAAAACTACCTAAGCTACCCAATTGCGTCTCGAAGTTCTACATCCATCCTACACCTCCCCCGTGATCATGGAAGAAGAACAAAGCTCCCACCCTATCACCTTGAATCAAGATAATTCTAGAAACCCCACTAGGAGCTTCGAATAACAAAAGAAGTTGAAGGAGCAAGCTGACGTGGCTCGCTTCGAAGAGCAGCTGAAGATCGTTCTAGAAGACTATTATTAGGTTGATGTGTATGGAACTAATTGAAGAAAGCCAAGGTCTGTAAGCCTTGCCAAATCAATAGGAAGGCATCGATGGATCCTTCAGATAAGGTCTAGACAGCTAGCATGACTTCTTTATAATCCCAAAAGGTGCGCATGTATCATAGTTGTACTTTTCGCTCATCGCTCGCTCATGCCACCATTTGTACTGCATAAGCAATCTGAAGGCTAACATAGGCAATGAACCAAACTGTATGTGACATGTAATGCCCATGTTTATTAGGGAATGGTATCTATCATTTATTCAATTCTATTCAAACATTAAACATCAAATCACTTTACCACAGATGCCTACCACGAAATCAACCATGAAGCATACATGCCCTTGTTGTACATAATTCTTGCTCCCCTATGAACATGTTCGCTCAAAGTAGAAATTCTTCCAAACAACTATTTCCTTATGAACACAGTCCCACCTGCTTTAACACATCCAATAGACAACACACTCCAACATCCTTCCTCATACTGTCTTGAGAACACATTGCGCAACCCTAGATTAGCCTCCACTCTGTCAGACGATTGGAGAACATGCACCTGTAGCTTTGTCAGACAATTGACAACACATAGCCATCACCTTTGTCGTAGGTGATTGGGCAACACTAACCAAAGAACTTTGTCAGTGATTGGACAACACGTGGTAGTAGCTTTGTCAAATCGAATTGACAACACACTAACACTTGCAATAAGAGACCGAATTGACATCACATATCCACCACAATTCACAAACCAAAACTTACTATAAATATGGTGCCCTGTCCAAAGATACATTCAACACTAAACCAAGCCAACCATCGTGATCCAACACTTCATCCCTATAACCACAACACCCAACACACCCTCCACTGGCAGGTTTACGATGTCCAACTATAAAGCGATTCTTCATAAGCGTAAGTGGCTTGCCAAGGATGCGAAAGCTACCCAAATGTTTCTTGTAAGGATGCACCTTTGCAGAGTTTCTCGCCCAAACTATGACTACGGTACTCGACGAGATAATGCAGCTTTAGACATGCAAATACACTAGTTAGGCATACTACATGTGCAAGACACTCTCCATAAGTTAATTACACACATGTACATTCCGTAATGCCCTTTTTTATACTTTTAACTTCCTCCACACTTGACACTAGGAAGATGATAGTTGTTACTTCCAATGGATCGATAGCCTAGACAAGTACGATAGGGTGCTCCTCGAGAGCAAAATGTGGCTGCACTATCTAGTTGTGTCCGAAGGCCATCTGTCGTGCCCCGACCGCAAATCCGACACTCGTGTATTCTCGCACTAGTCCAGATCGCGCTTAGTGCACACAGCTTTAAACAGGTAAAAGTACCACATCATACACAGCTGAATAATAATAAAGTACATCCGACATGTATATAATCGAGTTGTTTGACCTTATGGTCACCTTACATCGCCATACGCAGGCTTACATTATTCGAGTAAACAAGAAATAGCAATGGAAATAAAATAAGTCTTCGTGATGCTCCATCTCTTCCACAGACGCTCCGACAAAGGCTTGCCCCTAGTTCCCCGGCTCCTCGACATACTCCTCCTCATAGGCTGGTGTAGTCTCTTCTTCTGGTAAGTTTGTCCGCAAGGGTGAGTACACACCGTACTCAACAAGTTATGCACAAAATGCACATCTATTTACTATAGGCTTGTCTTGATACAAAGGATTGGCTTAAATGGTTATTTTGCTTTGCATGAATTTAAAGTAATATTTAATTAGGTTGAAAGCATGAAACCATATAACCAATATATATCTCAAATTGTTTTTCCACAATATTTTGGACACACAGTCCCTAGTCAACTTTATTTTATCACACTGGCACACAGCCATCCACCCATTTTATTTTTAGAACACTACCCCTTGACTGTAATTCCCGAGCATTGTCCAGTACCGTGGACTCGGCTATTCGAACAGTTTTGACACTCTGCAGAGGTTGTACACTTTACCCACAAGATACAGTCGCACACCACAAAGGCGATTGACCGTAACAAAGCTTTTAAGAGACTTCTATCTTAGCCTAAGAACCTCACCGTGTTGCCTTCACTATCACTTCCCTCACTCAGAGCCAAGTATAGGACAAGACGAACACCGTTGGATAGGGTACCAAGCCGTAGCATGCATCGCCTCCCGCATAGCTACCCCCGTGTAATCGCCACCCCGAGGTATCAAAGGTAAGACATCGAATCCTACTAAACTAGATCTTCCCATTCGGACATGTGGTTGTACGAGACTCAGTCAAAGGCTTGCAAGGTAAGGTCCTTAACCCACCAAGGCAAGACATCCTTCTCTCAATTTGGCACACAGCCCTCACAACACTCAATCCACCCCATTTGCCACACAGCCCACTCGCACGAAGCCTCGGTCCACTTGCCCCAGCCTAAATCAATTCCACCCCAAGTTGTTAACAAAGGCAACACATGCTCATATTCATCTTTCATGTAGAACCACACTGTGTCTCTACATTCCAATGTTAATACCAACATCATTCCACATTTCATTAAAAAGCATTCACTATCCTTTAGTCAAGGTTGATTTTGTAATCCAAATAGAATGGTTCACGACATGCATGGCTAAGCAACTATTCACTTGCCTAACCTCCCGTGTTGGCACAATATTATCAACCAACTAATATTACCAAACTAGGGTTATCAAAGGAATCATGGCATACAAATATTATTAACAAGGTGGCAATAATAATTAGGTTAACTAGCTAATTCACCCAAAATATTTAAACCATTTTAGTTGAATTAGCATGCATAGTTTGAAACAAAATACATTTCAAAATTTAGGAGCAACATGGTCAAAGCATAACTTGCCTTCAAAGAGTTGTTGATCCTGGCTCAAAACTTGTTCTTGCTCTAGGAATTCCCTCAAGTTCTCCGACAAATCAACGCCAACCAAATCATACACATACACACAATAAATATATTTTCTAGAGAACAAATTCAACTCTAAAAATTCCACAAAATTTACCAATAAATAGATCTATATTTTAAAAATTTTAGAAATTGAATCACTAAATCGGAGTTAAAACGCAAAAGTTATAAGCGTTAAGTTTTAAAATAAATTCAAAAAGAATAAACCAAAATTTTTATTTATTTTTATACGGAAAATCCCAAAATTATGTCGCCAAGATCACCGCTTCGACGCCATCACCAAAAACATTTTCTACCGAATATATTTATTCACAAAAATTGATTTGTGACGCGTAAGATGACGCCATCGCCGACGCCATCATCGCATCGTACAAAGATCGACAAGTGGGTCTCACCGATGACGCTACCGCCGACGCCGAAGACGACACGCGGTCGATCTTCGCCGTGACACGTGTCGATTTAACTATCAACCGAGAGCTTAATTAACTCCCCACCGTCCGATAAAAAATGAACAATGGATCAAACTAGACGCCTTACTTGCTATTCGGTGGCAACACGTGGCGCAATGTCAACCCTCGGATCACGATCTAACGGCGATGAATAAACCGAATAATGATTCAATTAATCCGGTTATGCGTCAAGATTCGTGTGATGCGATCAACGGCCAAGATTGCACCGACACTTTTGAGCGTCACCACGGTCCTGACACGCAGCGCAACAACGACTCTCGGATCTAAATCGAACGGTGGCGATTAATCAAGTGACGAGACAATGACGGCTCGATGCCTCGGTTTACGCGACACGCACGCTGCCACCGCAGATCGACCGACGCTGCGGCGAAATCCACCCGCTCGAATCAAAATCAACGGTCCAGATCTAACAAATCCTACGCCAGATGTAACGACTACAAGAACTAGGATACATGGTCAGATCACAACCGCACGATCAAAATCGAACGCCGCCAGCTTGAAGATGGGGTTTATCGTTGCTAGACTACGTACTAATTCTCGATCGTCCGATACTAATCCAACGGCCACTAGCTAACGCTAATTTCGTGCACACGTGGCGCCCTTCCTCGCACGTGGCGCTATCCTCGACCTTTCATTCAATCCTATGGTTGAGATCTAAAGCAATACTGCTCGGTCTCTAATGCGAAGAAACACGTGGACTCACCTCCGCTGTTGGATGCCGATCGGTGGTCGAGGTAGCTCGCAAGTTCGGCGAAGACGCGGGCGAGTAGAGGTGGCCGAGTCGAAGAAGACGACCCACGGACGGCGTTCGAGTAGCTCCGACGACACCGCTTGGCTCCTGGGTGCGGCTCGACGCGGGCGCATTCGGAGGTCTTGACAACGGCGGAGGGTCACCGGAGATGGCACAAACGGCGGCGGAATGGCTTTGAACTACGGTGAGCACGTATGGGCAAACGGCGGCGAGCTACGGCGAGTGCAATAGGGAGAAATGAGCGCAAAGCAAAGGAGAATCCGGCGAGGCAATCCTCTGGCTTTATAGCCTCGGCGTGTGTGCTTAAACGGTGTTTCAATGCACCTTACAAAAGCTCAATCGGCACGGCGGCGTGCATTAAAGGATTTAAGACGATGCGATGTGGCGAATCCAACCGCCCACGCGGTGATCCAATCTGCAGGCGATTTAACCGACACGAAGGCTTTCTCACCATCCGATGCGGATCGAATCGGTCGGCGATTCTACAGTTAGGGTTTTCGGGCAAGATAAAGAATGGGCTCGGCCCATTACTGTTCATCCGAGTATTAATCGTTTTTCGAATAAAAATAATTCTGAATATTCATTTCAATTAATTGAGGCACTTAAAATATCAGAAAAATTCTAGAAAAATCCCATAAAATATTTTAGGACATTTTGAAATCAAATAAAATATTTCCACTTATATTTCATTGAAACTTTTCATTGTTTAATTAATTTACAGAGAAGAACTAATTTCCAGAAATTCAAATAAATCCAAATAAATTCCAGAAATTCTCAAAAATTCAAATTAAATTATAAAATTCAAAATTAGCTAAATTTGAGGATGTTACAAACCTCCCCCCTTAACAGAATCTCGACCCCGAGATTCAGGGCTGGCTAGAAAACAACTCAGGAAATTCCTTCCTCAAATCTTCTTCACGTTCCCAAGTTGCCTCGCTTTCTGAATGATTGCTCCACTGAACTCTGCAAAAGCGGGTTGACTTGTTTCTGGTCTCACGATCCATGGTATCCAAAATCTTCATTGGATATTCCTTATAAGTTAAATCTTCTTGTAATTCAATAGCTTCGATGGGTGCTTGTTCTTCTGGTACTCGCAAACACTTCTTCAATTGAGATACATGGAATACATCATGTACCCCTGCTAAAGACTGTGGCAATTCTAGCTGGTACGCAACTTCTCCTTTGCGACTCAAAATCTTGAATGGTCCCACATACCTCGGAGCAAGTTTTCCTTTAGCATGGAACCTTTTAACTCCCTTTAATGGTGTGACCTTGAGATAAACATAATCTTTTGGTTCAAAGCTCAAATCACGGCATCGGTTGTCTGCGTAACTCTTTTGCCTCGATTGTGCAGTCTTCAACCTTTCTCGAATTAATGCAATTTTCTCTTTTGCATCTAGAAGTACATCTGGTCCGAAGACATGATGTTCTCTTGTCTCATTCTAGTTTAATGGTGTTCGACATGAACGACCATATAGAGCTTCAAAAGGCGACATTTTCAAGCTAGCTTGATAGCTATTGTTGTAGCTAAACTCTGCGTATGGTAAACATTTATCCCACGATGTGGTGTACGATAAAGCACAGGCTCTTAGCATATCTTCAAGAATCTGGTTTACCCTTTCGGTCTGACCATCTATCTGTGGATGATATGCCGTACTAAAATTCAGACGAGTGCCCATAGCTGTATGCAGCTTATCCCAAAATCTCGAGGTAAATTGAGTACCTCTGTCCGATACTATCTTCTTGGGTACACCATGCGGATAAACAATTCTTGCTATATACAATTCGCTAACTTATCTCCGTGAGTAGGTGGTCTTTACGTATAAAATGTGCAACTTTTGTTAGCCGATCTACTATGACCCATATGGAGTCGATCCACCTTGCGCCCTGGCAATCCGGTGATAAAATCCATCCCGATTTCCTCCCATTTCCATTCCAAGATCTTTAGCGGTTGTAGCAATCCAAATGGTCTCCGTGCATGGCTTTAACTCTTTGACATACGTCACATAATGCTACATGCTCACCTACCTCCTTCATATTCGCCACCAAAATCTTTCTTTTAAATCCTGGTACATCTTTGCACTAAGGGGTGAATCGAGTATTTGGAATCATGTGCTTCTTCCAAAATCAGCTGTTTCAACTCCGGTTTATGGGGTACACATATTCTGTTCTTCATCCACAAAGTACCCTGCTCATCAACTCTGAAATCCTTGGCTAAGTCTTCGTCCATCTTGGATTTGATTCTATTAATCTTTTCATCATCTTTTTGACCTTCCCTGATCTGCTCTTCTAGGGTCGGCTTAACCTCCAAAGTAGCTAGAAATCCTTCCGGTACAACTTCCAACCTTAGTTTCCGAAGTTCTTTACATAACTCAGGCTGATCTTCTGCTATCATCAAATTCAGGCTATAGCTTTTCCGACTCAAGGCATCTGCCACTACATTTGCTTTCCCTGGATGATAGTGAATTCCAATGTTGTAATCCTTGATTAGTTCTAACCATCTCCTCTGTCTCATATTTAGGTCCGATTGAGTAAATATATACTTGAGACTTTTGTGGTCAGTATATACTTTACATCGATTTCCCATGAGATAGTGACGCCATATTTGAAGAGCGTACTACAATGGGCTAATTCCAAATCATGAGTTGGGTAATTCTGCTCATGTGGCCTTAATTGCCTTGACGCATACGCCACTACTTTACCATTCTGCATCAGTACACATCCCAGTCCCTGACGCGAAGCATCACAGTATATGTCAAAATTATCCTTAGTATTCGGCAACACCAAAACAGGTGCCGAAGTTAAACGCTTCTTCAACTCTTGAAAACTCTTCTCGCACTCAGGCGACCACGCAAACTTTTTCTCTTTCTTTAACAATTGCGTGAGAGGTCTCGCAATTGAAGAAAAGCCTTCAATAAACCGGCGGTAATACCCTGCCATTCCAAGAAAACTCCTGATTTGAGTAACTGACTTTGGTTGCTCCCAATGCAACACTGCCTCTACTTTCTTAGGATCAACAGCTACTCCTTCAGCAGTCATCACATGACCTAAGAACTCAACCTTCTTTTTCCAGAAGTCACACTTACTGAATTTTGCATACAACTGATTTTCCCTTAATTTTTCCAAAACCATTCGTAAATGTCCTACATGCTCTTCCTCCGACTTAGAGTAAACTAATATGTCATTGATAAACACGACAACAAACTTATCCAAATATTCCATGAATACTTTATTCATCATATTCATGAAATACGCAGGAGCATTAGTCAGTCCAAAGGACATGATCGTGAATTCATAATGACCGTATCTAGATGAGAAAGCGGTCTTTGGTATATCCTTAGTTCGAATCTTTAACTGATGGTATCCAGACCGAAGATCTATCTTTGAGAAGACTCCCGCTCCTCTTAACTGATCGAAGAGATCATCTATCCTGGGCAACGGATATTTGTTCTTTATCGTCACATCATTTAGTGCACGATAGTCTATACACATTATGAAACTCCCATCTTTCTTCTTTACAAACAGTACCGGGGCTCCCCATGGCGACGAACTTGGCCTTATAAATCCTTTCTCCAATAACTCCTCGATTTGTTTCTTCATTTCCACCAATTCCTCGGTAGACATCCTATAAGGTTTCTTGGCTATTGGAGCTGTTCCAGGTACAAGCTCAATTACAAACTCTATATCTCTATCTGGCGGCATTCCAGGTAGGTCTTCAGGAAAAACATCAGGGTACTCATTAACTACCAAGACATCTTTCATTTCAACAGTTTTCACATTGTTAATCATTAATTGACTATCTTGAACAGCGACTGCTTGTATTTCCACCTTCTTGCCACTTGGGCTCTCAACTGTTACTACCCTTTGTCCACAGTCCAACACTGCCTTATGCTTGGATAACCACCATTCCCAAAATCACATCTATGGTCCGAGTATCCAGTATAATCAAGTTTGCTAGGAACTCTATTCCATTTATTATTAATTTTTCCCCAGAACATCCTACTTTAGCTCGGAGTTCTGATCCAGGGGTTTAGACTATTAATGTATTCTTAAGTTTAACCACATCCAATTCATTTTGCACAACAAAAACTTGAGAAATGAATGAATGAGAAGCTCCTGAATGAAACAAAATTGTAGCTGGTATTGAGTTAACGAAGAACTTACCCAGTACAACGTCCATTGCATGCTGAACCTCATCGGCCGTGACGTGGTTGACTCTTCCCCGAACAACTGATTGTGGTGCAGCTCCTGCTTGAGTAGGTCCTCGGCTCCCACCCTGAGCTGGTGATCTTATAGGTGTATTACCCAGGTTAAAGTGAACAGGGGTAACTCCGCCCTTCTTGGGACAGACATTGGCGAAATGCCCCATCTCGTAGCTTATAGCATCGCCTACCAACCGTCGATGGATTTCTGCAGCTTGGGTAATGGCTCTTGCATCTGCAGATTTCGACCAAAGAGGTCGCAGGTGCAGCATTGGTGTTTTGCACCGCTTCCGGCTGAAACCGTGAACTGTTGAGGTACCACCCTCGGTCTCTCTGCGACCTGGCGTCCTCCTTGCCGTGCTGCTTTACGCCACGATTGTCATCAATTCTTGCGCTTATCCTCTAGGATGAGCGCCTTGTTTACTAACTCCGGAAATCGAGGAACGTGGGTGATTAGTCCCACCAAGTCCGAGTTGAGTCCCTTCATAAACCGGATCGCTTAGCCTTGTCCGTGGCTACGTCCTCTGGTGCATATCGTGCAAGTTGTGTGAACTTGTTAAGATAATCGGCCACAGATTGGCCTCCCTGTTTCAGAGAGCGAAACTCCTCTTTCTTGAGCTCCATCATACCTTTCGGCACATGGTATTGGCGGAAGGCAACGGTAAATTCATCCCAGGTGATTTCCTGAGGATGCTCGTGGGATGCACAATAATTTTCCCACCATTCCGCAGCTGTACCTTCCAGCTGGTGAGAAGCATACAAAACCCTCTCATCGCCTACACATTGGGATATGTGCAGCTTCCTCTCTATGGTGCGCAACCAGTCATCGGCTTCTATGGGGTTGACATTTCCAGAGAAGGTTGGGGGTCTGGTTCTCATAAAATCCGATAGTCTAGACTGGTGTCCTTGTTGCATGGCTTGGTTGTTGTTATTATTAGCTGCAGCTTGATTCTGCATCTGTTGCATTTGTTGCATCATTGTCTGCATCAGCTGGGTCTAAGCAGTCAAGAAAGCTCCCAGATTGCCCATGTCAACTGGTGGTGCAGGTTGGGGATTAGGTGCTTCGTTGTTGTTGCCTCTCTGCTGTGCATTGCTTCCTCCAGCTCCACTGCTTCCACGTGTGTTCACCATCTGAAGAACAATAATGTTTTATAGGAAAGAGGGAAACAGAGAAGACAAGTGCACAAGAATCTAGTGCGGGGAATAGGTTTAACCCAAAAACTTAAGCAAACAATTACTTATCTTGGTATGGTCGCTTATCCAAGCCTAAAAGCTCTGCAACGCACACTCAGCAAACAAGGAAAATCAATTTAACCTAAGCACACAAGTCTAATGTCTAGAAAGGGTAACACTCCTAACTTAGACAGACACGACTCTCACAGATGAGTCTCAACGGCTACCCAAGCACTGATTCTTCAAATTTCTTGAACACTTCATCGACACTAGTTCTTTTATCTTCTCGAACACTTCATCGGCACTCTTTCCTTGAGCTCAAGATTCCTCTTTCACGATCCAAGGTTCAAAGAACGGCACTCAAGGCTTTCTCCTAAAGTGTGAAACATTGTTATCTATTCAAGACAACTGAGGTAAGATTTTCAACTTAAATCAGCGGGGAAAGATAGAAATTTCTGCAAAAGGGAAAAAGAATGGAAGAATAAGATAAGTCAAGAACTTGTTATTCTTCAAGTTAAATTTTCTCTTTAGAAAATAATTTTGAAGCTCCTAAAGAACAGCCAAACTATCTAGGGTCAAGACCTACAGTCAATATGCTCTGATACCATCTCTGTCGTGCCCCGAATTTGTAAATCCGGACACTCTGTGTATTCTGCACTAGTCCAGGATCACGCTAGTGCACACAGTTTAAACAGGGTAAAAATACCACATCATACACAGCGGAATAATAATAAAGTACATCCAGACATGTATATAATCGAGTTGTTTGACCTTATGGTCACCTTACATCAGTTTGCCACGCAGGGCTTACATTATTCAGAGTAAACAGTAAATAGCAGCGGAAATAAAATAAGTCTTCGTGGTGCTCCATCTCTTCCACAGACGCTCCGACAAAGGCTTGCCCCTAGTTCCCCGGCTCCTCGACATACTCCTCCTCGTAGGCTGGTGTAGTTTCTTCTTCTGGTAAGTTTGTCCGTAAGGGTGAGTACACACCGTACTCAACAAGTTATGCACAAAATGCATATCTATTTACTATATGCTTGTCTTGATACAAAGGATTGGCTTAAATGGTTATTTTGCTTTGCATGAATTTAAAGTAATATTTAATTAGGTTGAAAGCATCAAACCATATAACCAATATATATCTCAAATTGTTTTTCCACAATATTTTGGACACACAGTCCCTAGTCAACTTTATTTTATCACACTGGCACACAGCCATCCACCCATTTTATTTTTAGAACACTACCCTTGATTGTAATTCCGAGCATTGTCTAGTACCGTGGACTCGGCTATTCAACAGCTTTTGACACTCTGCAGAGGTTGTACACTTTACCCACAAGATACAACAGACACCACAAAGGCGATTGACCGTAATAAAGCTTTTCAGAGACTTCTATCTTAGCCTAAGAACCTCTCCGTGTTGCCTTCACTATCACTTCCCTCACTCGAGCCAAGTATAGGATGACGAACACCGTTGGATAGGGTACCAAGTCAGTAGCAGAGCACGCTCCCTCGCATGATTACCCCCCGTAATCGCCACCCCGAGGTATCAAAGGTAAGACATCAGAATCCTACTAAACTAGATCTTCCCATTCAGACATGTGGTTGTACGAGAGACTCAGGTCAAAGGCTTGCAAGGTAAGGTCCTTAACTGACCAAGGCAAGACATCCTTCTCTCAATTTGGCACACAGCCCTCACAACACTCAATCCACCCCCATTTGCCACACAGGCCCACCTAGCACGAAGCCTCGGTCCACTTGCCCCAGTCTAAATCAATTCCACCCCAAGTTGTTAATAGTGCAACACATGCTCATATTCATCTTTCATGTAGAACCACACAGGTCTCTACATTCCAATGTTAATACCAACATCATTCCACATTTCATTAAAAAGCATTCACTATTCTTTAGTCAGTGTTGATTTTGTAATCCAAATAGAATGGTTCACGTACATGCATGGCTAAACAACTATTCACGATCTAGCCTCCCGTGTTGGCACAATATTATCAACCAACTAATATTACCAAACTAGGGTTATCAAAGGAATCATGGCATACAAATATTATTAACAAGGTGGCAATAACAATTAGGTTAACTAGCTAATTCACCCAAAATATTTAAACCATTTTTAGTTGAATTAGCATGCATAGTTTGAAACAAAATACATTTCAAAATTTAGGAGCAACATGGTCAAAGCATAACTTGCCTTCAAAGAGTTGTTGATCCTGGCTCAAAACTTGATCTTGCTCTAGGAATTCCCCCTCGAAGTTCTCCGACAAATCAACGTCTACCAAATCATACACATACACACAATAAATATATTTTCTAGAGAACAAATTCAACTCTAAAAATTCCACAAAATTTACCATAAATAGATCTTGATTTTACAAATTTTTAGAAATTGGAATCACTCAAATCGGAGTTAAAACGCAAAAGTTATAAGCGTTTGAAGTT
The DNA here is from genome assembly GCA_036346375.1 of Guadua angustifolia. Lineage (NCBI taxonomy): Eukaryota > Viridiplantae > Streptophyta > Magnoliopsida > Poales > Poaceae > Guadua > Guadua angustifolia. Next base: position 92,874 of record JAYEVE010000988.1, on the reverse strand, counting down.
TTAAAATAAATTCAAAAAGAATAAACCAAAATTCTTTATTTATTTTTATACGAAAAATCCCAAAATTATGTCGTCAGCATCACTGTTTATAACGTCATCACCGAAAACATTTTCTACCGAATATATTTATTCACAAAAAATTGGACTTATGACGTCGGCATGACGTCAGTGCTGACGTCATCATCGATCGTGCCAGCACTGACAAGTGGGCCCCACCGATGACGTCAGCCGCTGACGTCAGCACGGACACGTGTCGATCTCTCGCCGTGACACGTGTCGACGAACTATCAACCGAGAGCTTAATTAACTCTCAGCCGTCCGATAAAAAATGAACAGTCGGATCAAACCCGACGCTTCGGCTTGGTTATTCCGGTGGCAACACGTGGCGCAATGTCAGCCCTCGGATCACGATCTAACGGCGATGAATAAACCGAATAATGATTCAATTAATCCAGTTATGCGTCAAGATTCGTGTGATGCGATCAACGGCCAAGATTGCACCGACACTTTTGAGCGTCACCACGGTGCTGACACGCGGCGCAACAACGACCCTCGGATCTAAATCGAACGGTGGCGATTAATCGAGTGACGTCGACAGCGACGACGGCTCTGACGCCTCGGTTTCCGCACGGCACGCGTCAGCTCGGTACTGGACCGGTACGCGGCGAAATCCACCCCGTTCGATTCAAAATCAACGGTCCAGATCTAACAAATCCTACGCCAGATGTAATGACTACAGTAAACTAGGATACATGGCTGCATCACAACCGCACGGTCAAAATCGAACGGCCAGCAGTTGAAGATGGGGTTTACTGTTGCTAGGACTACGTGGCTAATTCTCGATCGTCCGATACTAATCCAACGGCCACTAGCTAACGCGAATTTCAGGCACACGTGGGCAGTCCCTTCCTCGGGCACGTGGCGCTATCCTGACCTTTCATTCCGAATCCTATGGTTGAGATCTAAAGCAATACTGTTCTGGTCTCTAATGCGAAGAAACACGTGGACTCACCTCCGTCGTTGGATGCCGATCGGGTGGTCGAGGTAGCTCGCAAGTTCGGCGAAGACGCGGCGAGTAGAGGTGGCCGGAGTCGAAGAAGACGACCCACGGGACGGCGTTCCAGAGTAGCTCCGACGACACGGCTTGGCTCCTCGGGTGCGGCTCGACGCGGGCGTTACTCCGGAGGTCTTGACAACGGCGGAGGGTCACCGGAGATGGCACAAACGGCGGCGGAATGGCTTTGAACTACGGTGAGCACGTATGGGCAAACGGCGGCGAGCTACGGCGAGTGCAATAGGGAGAAATGAGCGCAAAGCAAAGGAGAATCCGGCGAGGCAATCCTCTGGCTTTATAGCCTCGGCGTGCGTGCTTAAACGGTGTTTCAATGCGCCGGTTACGAAGCTCAATCGGCGACGGCGGCGGCGTTACTAGTGACGAAGACGATGTGACGTGGCGCAAATCCAACCGTCCACGCGGTGATCCAACGGTGCGGGCGACGAACCGACACGAGCGTTTCTCAGCCATCCGATGCGGATCGAACGGTCGGCGATTCGGCGGCGTTAGGGTTTTCCGGTGCGCACAGTAATGGGCTCGGCCCGTTACTGTTCATCCGAGTATTAATCGTTTTTCGAATCAAAATAATTCTGAATATTCATTTCAATTAATTGGGGCACTTAAAATATCAGAAAAATTCTAGAAAAATCCCATAAAATATTTTAGGACATTTTGAACTCAAATAAAATTAATATTTTAGGACATTTTGAACTCAAATAAAATATTTCCACTTATATTTCATTGAAACTTTTCATTGTTAAATTAATTTACAGAGAAGAACTAATTTCCAGAAATTCAAATAAATTCCAGAAATTCTCAAAAATTCAAATTAAATTATAAAATTCAAAATTAGCTAAATTTGAGGATGTTACAGCTACACCCGTTGGAAACCTTCACCTGAGATTATGAAGACAAAGCAAAACTCCTGCCCTACTGACCTGAAGAAGCATACATCAAGAAGCCCATCTATGAGCTTCAGGCATAATAAAAGAAGCTGAAGGAGTAAGCTAAGTAGCTCGCTTCGAAGAGCAGCCGAGGATCACCCTAGAAGACTATTATTAGGTCGATGTGTATGGGCCTAATTGGAAGAAAGCCAAGGCTGCTAGCCTCGCGAAATCAAAGGTGAAGGCAGCAATGGATCCTTCCATATAAGGTGTAGGATTGCCAGCATGACTTCTTTGCATTTCCAAAAGGTGCACATGTATCCTAGTTCTACTTCCCGTTTATCGATCGTTTGTGTCACCATGTGTACCGTACAAGTACGAAGGCTATCATAGGCAACAAACCGAACTGTACGCACCATGTATCTTTTTTCATTTTCTATGTCATGCAATTCAACATGATTATATGTAATTTCACTTTTTTCGTGTACTATTAGAAGAAATTCGCTAACATATATAGGCATCGAACCGAACTGTACACACCATTTATTTTTCCTCGTTTTCTACATCATGGTATGTAATGGGACGGTATGTACGCTCTCTTTCGTTAGTTTCTATGTCATGCTAGGTAAGGCCAACATCGGCACCAATCCAAACCATATGCGCCATGTACTCCATGTCTTTATTACAAAATCCTATGTACTCGTTCCTTTCGTTCCAACATTTTTAACATGCTTGCCCTGCTATGATTTCACCCGCTTCGTCAGACCGAATTGACTTACACGCTACCCCTGCTATGGCCATCTCCATTGCATCCTATTTAATTCCTCTCCTGGCAGATGATTTTTGTAATGTCATTCTAGCATAATACACCGAAAACAAAAGAACTGTGAAGTCCAGTTATACTACCAAATCCCACTTCCCATAAATTTTTTCTTACTAATTGGTGTTTGCAAATAAAAATGCCTCTACATCACCATTTCAATTAGCGACCGAGGCCTGTTACCAATGGGGCGACTGTCTATCGTTATTTCAATTGGTGACAGAGGTCTATCACTAATTGAAATAGTGACACACACGATGTCACTAATTTAAATGGTGATAGGTCAGTATTTCTATCAATTTTTGATTTGATGTATTATTTCCACAACTTTTTTAGAAAATATTAATTTTTAAAAAAATCTACTATTATATATCTTCAAAAGTGAAAAGCAAACAGTTTTGAAGTTTAGGGGTGAAAAGTGAATAGTTTGGGAGTTCAGGGTTGAAAATCGAATGATGCCAAAGTTCACGGTGCTTGGGTAGCATGGTCTAAAATAGGTATTTAGCCTATGTATCGTGTGCAACAACTTTTAGAATTTTTTAGATGTCGAGTTAAACTAGTTTAAGCAAATTTGAACTAAAATTCAAACTAGAATTACCTATTTTCATGATAGTTTGATTCTAGGTATATATTTTTTTTTTTGACAATGGAAACATCTCCGGCCTCTGCCAAAGCACACAGCCCGGTTTTATTACATAGTTTTGCAGCTATCCAGCTGAATTAATGGGGAGCAAACATTACATGAATAATGTAACAAAAAAATTAAGGATAGCAAAGTCTATTGTAGTTATTCCATCCGTTCTTGGCAAAAGTTTCATTGCAACAATTTCCAATCTTGTGCACACTAAACGAATGTTCTCCTTGCTTCCTCACGCCGCAACAATGCCCGAATCGCAGCCATAAGTTCCCCGAATACAGCTTGCATAAAAGAATTATACCGTTTCTTAAAACACGATATCATTGCGACAACACCAAATAGCCCAACAAATAGCAGCCACACCCATAAAGATCTGATGTGTCTGATTTTTTTCCATGCCAGTGAGCCAATCCCCTAACATATGAGGCATAGATGTAGGTAATGGCAACCCAGTAGCTATCTGAATAATCCGCCAAATAGACCTAGCATTGTGACAATCAAAGAAAAGATGTTGTATCGTTTCATTATGATCACAAAAACAACACTTTTGATTTCCCGCCCAATTACGCTTAGCCAAGTTATCCTTTGTCAAAATAACTCCACGCTGAAGATACCAAAGAAAAATTTTAATTTTGAGAGGAATCTTCAACTTCCAAATGAATTTATGGTAAAACGGAGTTCCCTGATTATATATTCAAACTGCCACCAACCAATGCAGGAGGTTCCTTCGGACAGCGTCGAGGAGGCGGTATTGATAATAATTAGTTATCTAGTGGATACTGCACTAGATAACATCTACTGGGACGGATGGTTTGGACTGGGTGCTTCTGCGGTGCTTAGAGCAATAGCCCAACACCCTTCGCCATCTTTGAGTGAGAAGTTTGACAAGATTATTCATATCGACTGCTCAAGGTGGAAGAGTCGAAGAGCACTGCAGAGGACAATCGCGGAGGTACTGAAGCTTCCTCAGTGGGTAATGGATATTTTTGACAGGCAAGACGAGAATGATGATTTCAGGGGAGTACCTGAAGGCTCTAGAGCTGAGATAGGAAACATCCGGAGAGAGATCCATAGAGCCCTACAAGAGCACATATGTTTAGTGGTCTTTCATAATGGAAGCAATGATACGGTTGATTTAGCTGCCTTGGGCATTCCCCAACCTGAATTGTTCGATACTCAGGTATTATGGACCTTCAGAGGGAGGCTTCGGCTCAACCCAAAAATAAGAGAAAAGGTGGATAATTCACATCTTCATCTTTATAATGATTCTTATGGTAGATCTTGGGGGAAGGTTTTACTACTGAAAGAAGCTAGAGAAGTTGCTCATTTTACACAACATAAACAAGTCATCACCCCAGAAATAACTGCAGAGTGTTTCTTGTATTTGTTGTCATTGAATTATATGGGTGGAAACACCATGGACTACAATTGGGCTACCCACGCTTCCGACTATTGGGTTTGTGATGGGATTATACAAGCAGGTAAGTTTGACGAAGCATGGGAGGCTGCCGATGATCTGCATCAACAGTTACGAACAGAGGACTACTCATCTAATGCATTGCCGTCTTTTGGTGATAGGCTGGAGACCCCTCCAAATCGTTGGATTTCAGTCACCTACAGGTCTAATAGTGAACAACAACAGACAGTACCTCCAGAGTCGACATCCTTCTTCCAAAGTGGATATGATGCACCATTGCCCAATGACATGTTTCTCCATTCGGACAAACTGCGTGTACTGAAACTTTGCCGGTGCAACTTCAGCTTTTCTTCACCTCCTTTCCATTGTTGCCGCAGCTTAAGATTCCTCGGATTGGATAGCTGCAAGGATCAACAGCAAGAAGAAGCACCCAAACAGCAGCAAGAAGTGGAAGAGGAGGAGAAGCCAGAAATGGAATTTTTTCAGAGGCTATGGGTGCTGGACATATGCAACACAGATTGGGGCAACAATATTGCTTGGCGACGACTGCAGATCCTACGCAAGCTTCGCATAATTAAGCCTACAAGCTCTTGGGAGAAAGGCCAAAAGGATGAATTCGCAGATATGTTGAAGTTGGAACTCCTCGACCTATCTGGGGATAGAAGCATACAAGTTTTGCCGAGCCTGTCAAGGGCAACTGGCCTCAAGACTCTGGTTCTAGATGGTTGTGTCTGTTTGGAACATGTTGGGCCTGAAGGAGTCCCTCCATCACTTGAATCATTCAGCCTAGATGTAGAAGCAGGAGAGGTTGTAAAATATCCTGTATCTCCTTGGCTGGCTGTGCAAGATTGGTGAACTTCAAATTGCGTGGATCATTGCCAAACCTTAAGGAGTTGGACATCTCAGAATCTGCAGTCAAAACACTTGACCTCAAAGATGAGGTGGTCCAAGTCCCAAGTCTCCAGCAAATTGTTCTTTTGGGATGTGAGCAGCTCCGCTCAATACTGTGGCCAGAAAAGGGAACGCAACAGCTAAGGATGCTATGCATTGACACTCGACGAGGAGGAGGAGGAGGAGAGGTCAGAAAATTGTCAGCCGGTTCTTTGGTCCATCGGTTACGAAAAGGATACTGTCACGCATATGTCGCTGTTGTGGACATGAGATTTATTCAGTTGTTGGTGCTAGAAAGTGGCGGCAAGTTTTGTTGCAACAACACTACTAGATTTAATCTGAATCTCTGCATATCTTCTCCTACTAGCAAAGATGACAAACGACAGAGGTGTCACAAGGAAAAGCTGGGCAGTAGTAGCACCTACACGGATGTCACTGTTGAGCAGATGGTTACTCATCATGGGCACAGCAGTGCTCTTCAGTTCCACCCGTTGGACTGTCATGTGGAGATTGGTGAGGGGATTATCTACACGAACGTGGAGAGCGTACATGGGATCAAGGCTATTGCCCTCGTGATGAACATGGTCGAGTCGTTGCACACGCACGACAATTCTTGCATCACCACTGTTGTCCCTGAACGCATCACCACTGCTATCCCTATGGCCCCGAGCACGTCAATTTATTGGTATAATCTCAAGCGGTGCCGTGTCGAGAGATGCCCTGAGCTGCACACTGTCTTCGCCACTGCATTTGGAAGATTTAATAACCTGGAGACCTTGTGGGCGGCTGATCTCCCGATGGTCCACTGCATTTGCAGCAGGCTCGCTTATAATTGGGGTGATAACTTTGCGAAGCTGCGGAGCATACACCTCTACTCCTGCCGGAGGCTCACATCTGTCCTTCCGGTGCAGTGGGCTGACCAAAATCGACCTTTTCCCAACTTGGAGACCCTGCACATCGTCTACTGTGGTGATCTCATGCAGGTCTTCCCCGTGGAGGAAGAGCTTCTGAAGGAAATACTAGAATTTCCAAAGCTGAAGCACATCTATTTGCATGATCTCCCAAGGCTGCAGCAGATATGTCAGACCAAGGTGTCTGCACCCATGCTCGAGACCATCTGGGTCAGGGGATGCTGGTGCCTCAGGCGCCTCCCGGTCGTCGGTCGCCGAGACAGCCACCCTGCTGTGGACTGCGAGAAGGACTGGTGCGAGAAGCTGGAGTGGGACGGGCTCGACGCCGGCCACCACCCGTCCCTCTTCGACCTGCGCCACTCACAGTACTACAAGAAGCCTATGCTCAGAGGCTCAATTCTCCGGTGAACCAGCGTGAGCTGTTCAGGTACACATACACGACGCGCTCTCCCTTGTATTTTTTTCTTTCATGTAATCAGTTGTATTTGTACTTGCGACCTATGTAGATTTTGTGGTGGTAAGACATGGACATGTTGGTGCTTGCTACTACTGCCGTTGCTACAGTAGATCAAGTGTTCGCCTGCCAAGTTGGTGTGTTTCCTAAAGAATAAATTGGTGTTTGATGCTGCGTGCATCCACCAAGTTGGTGTGTTTGATAGTATGTTAATCTGTGTGTGTCTTTTATGAAACTATGTTAATCTGTGTGTGTGTGTCTCTTATGAGACTAAGGTACCATCAATTTTGTGGTTATGTGTGTGCTTGAAATAAGAGGGTCAGCTCAGCTGTGCCTTTCGTGTGTGCCTATCAGTCATAGAACAGAACCCCATTGTGTGAGAGTGTTGCATGCAAAAGACTTCAGACATATTTTTTGTGTGATTGGTACAGCAGCATGCTAATGCTGCCTGATACTATATTTGATTGATTTACATGTATTCTTAATCATCTTGTTCTACTTATTCTTCAGGTCATTTGTTTGTCTATTGCTTTGTGCTGCCCAGAGTAGAGAAGAATTTGGTGTTGCATTGTAGCTTCAGTTGAAGCATAAGCTTGCAGTAAAATTTGTGTGAAATCGAGTCATCCTCTTCCGAGGATGGTGAAGCGGATGGCTCTAGATATTTTCCATCAGTTGTGAGTTGTGACCTCAATATACAGCTGTGTTCATTCGTTATGTCACTGAGCACCGCTCTGACATCTCGATTATTTCGCTCTGTTTCCACAGTTTCAAAGATGTTGGTTGTCACTTGGGAATCCCAGTAGTAGTAAGCGAGCGAGTAACACTAAGTTAGGCATGAGTGAGGTACCTGGTAGTGGTCCTTATCCTAAAAGCTGTTGTCCAGATCATTTGACAAAGAGGAAAATTGTAACCTTTTATGCTGCAAATGGTCCATACCATCTTGTAAATCTTGACAAATAGACAGAATTCATGGAAGTTGACTCCCAACTCAGTTATCAACTTATTGAGTCTGCTAACCAACTTTTTGTGGCACGACTAGTGTTCCATGAATGCAGTCGCAGATGTGTTCGATTCATTGATTCACATTATATGCCTGCATATTTCGGTAGGAAGTAGGAGTACAAATCAAATGGTGGTGTCAAGGCTAGAATGTGCTCCGCGCGGTGTTAATTGAGTAATTTACTAACTCGGCAACGCCTAGCCACCAAACGAGAGAGTCCCCCACCTCGTCTAATCCCTCGTCGCCGCCACAGGCGGCCGCCGGCTGGCCAACGGGCGGTGGCGGGCCTTTCACAGCATCCTCTCCCTTTAATCCCTTCAGTAACAACTCCTAGATCTAAGCACTGGCGTCCGAGGCTGTGGTCTCTGTTGCTGAGCTCAGGTTGGTGGCGACGAGCGCCGAGGATGGTGTGGTTGGTGTTGAAGATCCACGGGGACCAGCGTTGGGGCTGGTGTTGCATCCTACTATCTAGTTCGAGGTTGGATCTGACCGAGCTGCGCTTCCTTCCGTGGTGCTTCTCGTGGCACCACGGAAGAACGGTGAAGCTGTCGTACGTGGCGGCAACCTTCAACGGGGTGCGGTGCTTGAGGACCTTCCGGCGGAACGTACCAGTGGCCAGCCTCATCCACAACGGCGGACAACGCTCGTTCCAGCTCGTGGCGCAGGCCGTCCGCATCGTCTTCAGCAGCGAGCTCGAGGAGGCCGGTGAAGGCATCGTCTGTGTCGACGGCGAGGTGCTTGGCCATCTCGGCAACAGTAGCCGCCATTGCCGCATTCTTCTTCTTGGGCGCGGTGGCCACTGTGTCGACGCTGGCCGCGGGGACATGGAGATCGGCATGCCAGGGCCGGGGTGCTCTGGTAGGTGGAGCTTTTCGGGGCTTGTCAGACTGGAGCAATGGTTGACTGCAGTAGCTTGAGAGCATCTCCAAGAGATCTCCATGTCCCAGGTTTAAAAGAGTTGCTAATTAGAAATATAGGATTTTGGTTAAAAGAAACACCTTCAAGAGAAGTTGTATTTTAAGAAAAATTATCAAATTGGTTTGGGACTCAGGAGGTTCGTCGCTACATTTGGCGACGCAAGTGCTGGCCCTATCCTATTCGCGCGTCCCTAGAGAAGGCGTCCAACTGCCGCGCGCCATCTTCCTCGCGCACGCCGCAGCCATCGACCCTCACGCTCGTGGATGGCGTGGAGGCCGCCTTCTCCTCGCAGCCAGCCCCGTCCGGGCGAAGCGCGCGCAGGCGCAGCAGCGGCGGGCTGCCCCGGGCGGCGCAGCAGCCGCTCCTCGCCGTCAAGGTCGAGCTCGAGCAGCTCGTGCTCTCCATCCTCGGTCAGCCGCGTCATGCGGAGGCGTCCTTCTCCTCGGCCGCCGTCAAGTCCACCATCGAGCAGTCCCTTTCCTCGTCCTCCCGGTCCTCTCCACCCCCGCTTCTACGCCCATCCCGCTATCCCCTTCCCCTCTCCCGCGCGTCGGCACCGCCAGCGCCTACATCAACCCTCGACTGGCGGCTGCCGCCGCTAGACCCGGCGGCGGGGACGATGCGCGCAAGGTGCTCGACGTCATGCTCAAGCCCGCGTGCCGCAACCCGGTGCTTGTGGGCGACGCCGGCCCCGACGTGGTGCTCAAGGAGGCAATCCAGAGAATCCCGACGGCCGGTTCCCCGGCCCTCGCCGGGCGAAGGTCCTGCAGCTGGAGGCGGAGCTTGCCAAGCTCGCCGGCGACAAGGCGGCGATGGCAGCGTGGATCGGGGAGCTGGCCCCTGTGGTCGGGAGACTTGTTAGTGAGCACGGCGGGGTGGTTCTTAGGTTCTTCCGGTGTTTATCAAAGCTTAGCCACTAAAAGATCATGAAGAATCAATGGCTGTTTGTAGTTGCATCTGTAATTTATTACTATCATCGCATCCCCTGGTGATTCTTGTTCTAAACTCCCATTTTTGTTCCAGGGCTTTGCTTCCATCACTTGACTTTTTCTAATGAGGAGTGCTGAAGCAAAACCCCTATTCTATTCATGAGTCAAACCTAACTTTTCACTGTTGCTACCAGTGCTTTCCAGGGGTCCCAATGTGATGGAGGACTTGAAATGGTCCAAAGTTACTGAAACAACTCAAAGGAAGTTCAACTTCACTGCAGGTATAGGTGCTCTTGAATTATCTAAATTGCTGATCCCTGTCTTGTACAAGGATGCACTTATTTACTGGTCATCTTCAGATTTTTAACATGTTACTTTGGAATCTTGCCATATAGTTCATTTCAGGAGAGATGAAGTTTGTTCAGTTTGGGATGGGACCAGAGAATTTGTTGTTGCTTATGTCAAGCCGTGAGAAGTTCCAGGGCAGCTGAGCAGGAACGTTCCATAAAAGTTGTTGTTCTGGATCATGACAGTGGTGAGCATGTTTGTGACTGACCAAAGGCTCATGGGAAAGTCGCCAGTGAAATTATTGTTGGACATCATTATATTTTTCAATAGATGACAGCCGTCAAATGAAGCTGGAAGCTTTCCAGATAAGCTGTTATTGCACACAACGGATCATGAAGCATGTTTGTCACTGACCAAAGGATCATGAAGCTGGCAGCAACCCAATGCTTGCTGGTATTGACCCTGCAATGTTGTTGAAGTACAGGTACAATAAGGTCAGGTACCCCTTGCAGCTTGTTCTGTGACAGATCAAGGAGTTTGAGCTCCGTTAGGCTTGACAGACTATCAGATTTATACTGAGCATTCTAGCTGGGCAGGCAAATCTTAACACATGGGACAGGTAAATAATAGACCTGTTGCCGTGTTGCATCGGAGTTTTCAACAACAGAACTGTATTTCATATTTGCCCATCCTATGTTTCAAGTTTTGCTCTGAAGATCACTTCTTTCTATGTTTCATGAAATTGTCCATGTTTTGGTCATCCTATATGCAATAATCATTTGTACCTAGTAGGTTGCAGAATTTTGATTAACAAAGCTTACAGAAGTTCTTTCGCCAAAGAAGCTATCGTCACATAAACTTAATCCAATAGGAACACAAAAACACTGGCTACCTGGTATTTCTTTTCCTGCAACCAATCTATTATTTTTGTTCTTGCACTTCAAAACATATGGAGCGAAATTGTGTTTTTCATTTCTCATGCATTGTCAATCAGAATGCATGCATGACTCTTCCTCCAGTTGACAAACAGAATGCATGCACGATTGGCGTCATTTAATTTTTCTCACTGCTGTTCGCCGTCATGGCCTTGTTGTCTGAGGCGGGAGGGAGACGAGAAGGTCCCAGCGACGACAGGCCGCGTATGATGGGCAACACGCAAGAAAAACAGAGCTACGAACAACGCCCAAGCTGGTGGGCGATAGCAAAATGGCGCGGAAGAGCGCTGGCTGTGGCGCCAACAATTTTGCCACCAAAAATTAAAGGGTTGTGAGTTTAGGGTTGAGTTTAGGGTCTAATTGCTGCAGTCAATAGTTATCTTGGACCCTAATTCTTTTAGTTTAGGCCCTATTTTAAGGTATAGGACTCTATTTTAAGGCTTCACTTTTGGAGATGCTCGATGCAAACAAACCATCTCACCACACCAGCAAACGGCAGAGTCAACCACAAGATCTCTGAAATCTCCATGGTGACCAAATCGGAAAGAGCAAAGAAAGACGACAAACTTGTCTTTGGCCGCGACTAACCTCTTGGTGGAGGCATCGGTGGGGCTGGGGGTGCTCTGTCATGTCGGTGGAGGCAGCATGTGGAGTGTGTAGGATCGGATGACGTCAATCAGAGGGGTGACAAAAACAGATTAACCTATGTTCATTAAAACAGTAATTACGAAAGATCCCACCGTTAGATTGATGTGAAATTTTAACCGTAAAAACTAGACTCAATTTGGAAGCTAACCCAATAAAAATTAGCTCAATCGGATCTAAAGATATTACCTTCGCATTTTTGACTGAATCAATAATGACGGGAATTGATCTTCAGAATTCAATTGGCATCAAGTTGCCTCGGCAACTCTTCGCTCTTCCGAACTCAACGACAACACAGCCTTGCCGCCGATCTGTTCTTGAGTATCACCAACGTTGTGAAGCTTTGTGGTACGCGTCAGATACTGCAGAGAAAACAAGCGACAACGAAAAAATACTCCAGACGATAGCAAGTTGTTCAGAATCAGAGCAAACAAAGACAATCACGGCCGCCAAGAGCAAACACGAGACCACGAAGTTCTAGTCTTTGGCGCGCAAGTTTTCTAGTCACCCTTTCTTCTATTCGTTCATCTCTACTAATATAATGCAGACTTGGTGGCATGGTACGTTCTTCATCCCCTGACCCCACACGCGCTCCCGCACCGCACTCCTCTCTCTCCACGCGATCGTCCCCAAATTCCCCGGGCGCGAAATCCGGATCGCCCCCAAATCCCCCGCGCCACAACCCGGCTCGCCCCCAATCTCCCCCGCGCCGCAATCCTCGCTCCGATCTGTTCCGATCTACTCCGATTTTTTCGCGTGGAGATGAGTATCTTCTGCTCTCTTTTCCTTTTTGGATTCTCTTCCGATTCCTATTTAACCCGTGGATTCTTTCCGATTGCATCTTTTCCCGGTGCGGCGGCGGAGTGGCTGAGCGCGAGGAGTCCGTCCGTTTCTTACATGCGGTTGGGAGTCCCGGCGGTGGCGGCGACGGAGTGGCTGCTTGAGAGGAGTTCGTCGGTCACGGTAGGCATCCGTCTCCGTTTCACTCTTGTTTTGGCTCCTCCTTTCTGGTTTTTTGAGCTTTGAACGAGAGATTGTGATCTCATTTAGCCGCTGCTCCTATTGGGGATTAGGGTTTTGTGCAATCGATTTATTAGAGCATATATTGATTTTCTGCATGCAATAGCTGGATGTGGTAGTTCGCTATTACTAGAAACTGCAATAGTTGTTTGATCTGTTGTTCCGATATAAGGCATGTGCTGAAGCTACACTATTAAATCTTTCCTGTCCAGCTGCACAAAGGGTACACGATGTTAAATCAGAAATTCAAAGACACAGAACAAAAAAACTACGCATGTTAGCTAAATGATTGTTGCATTCATGGGATCGACACAACATGTAACTAAATGATTGTTGTCTTTGCTCTGGTGCTAAATAGATTATAGCTTTACCGTGATTTCCATGGTGCTGAGGATCTTTTATTTCCTGTTCAAAAATATCTAATTATCAATTTTGTGATCTGGTGGTAGACAAACCAGCTGCATTATGCCTGAAAAAAATACTACCAGTTTAAGCTAGAGTGCAGTTTGTTGAAAAAATCAAGGCAAAATTGACTGAAAATAGTCCCATGTGACGCTCCGGACTCGAATTTCATTTCAAGAAACTCAATACTTCCCCAGTTAATGTGTCCAGCAATAAATAGTCCTATGTTTCATTCACCTTCAAGGTCCTAAATCTTTCCTGTCCAGCTACACAAAGGGTACACGATGTTAAATCAGAAATTCAAAACACAGAACAATAAAACTACGATGTTAGCTAAATGATTGCTGCATTCATGGGATCGGCACAACATGTAACTAAATGATTGTTGTCTTGTTTTCCAGCACTTAACCCTGAGAAGTGGTTAGAGTTAAAGCTCCAGGAGAAGGCAGCGGTAAGCCACAATTCACAGTTATTCAGGTAATAGTTACAAAAGTTGTACTTGTGCTGATTTTCTGCATGCAATAGCTGGATGTGGTAGTTCGCTATTACTAGAAACTGCTTTTGTTTGATCTGTTGTTCGAGATAAGGCATGTGCTGAAACTGCTTTTGTTTGATCTGTTATATATATTACACATTGATACACGACAAACAAGAGGTTCAACTAGAGACTAATTGGCTTCTATTTTAGATAATAACTGGATCACACTTTGCATCATCCCAAAACAACCAGTCATACTTTTAACAATTCAGCACGTGAAAACAAATGGACAGTAGAGCAGTATGTGAGGTCAAATAGAAAGAATGCTTACAATATGCAAGTTGTGCATGTTATACTCTGATGTACTAAAACAAAGTGGAGCCGGGTGCTCAATTGATGGCTATACTAAACAAGTTAAATCAACATCTAAAATTGTGAAAAAGAGGGTGTTCTTATGTTGTCCTACTGCAGTGAGCACACATATGGCTAGCATATCACTGTATTGCCTCAAAATGCCTACTGAATGGTCTCTTCCATAAACAAATTGGGATGTTGCTATTCACAAGTTGGAAGGTGTCAAACTTCCATAAATTCTGTACCAAGCTTGCTCACAGAAATTATAACAGCATTGAAAGAATATTAGTTGTAGCAAATACATTTTTCTAGCCTACACAAAATTTGAGAATGCGTGAGATATAACAGCATTGAAAGAGGTTTCATTCATGTTGTCGTCCCTTATCAGGACCAGTCTGCATGCATGTGTTGTAGGCAAGGATGTTAGTTCCGTTTGTGTTGATTTCTTGCTGTTTTCAAACCGAAAATCTTGATGGTAATAGCTTGCAACTAATGGTTTTTGTACGTGATAGAGGTACCGTTTATTTAAGCTTAGGTTTTTTAACTTATAGCTTAAAACTAGTCTTTTCGTTTAAATAGCTTAAAAGCTAATGGTTTTTGTACGTGATAGAGGTGGGTAATATTACCTAACTTTAGTGTTATTAGTCTAAAATCAACCATCAATAAGCTAAAAAAGTCTGTCTCCAGTGGTTTTTGGCTTTTAGTTATATAGAGGCTTATGGCTTTTGGAAAGCTTAGATAAAAAGCTACTCGTTTGTTTAGTCTGTAGCTTTTGGCTTTTAAGCCGGTGAAAAATCTAAACAAACAGGACCTTAATGAGGTTATAGGCTTAATGTTAAATATATATATACACACGCACACACGTACGCTTGTGATGTTCTTTCTCTTTCTCGACATCGAGTTCTCCTCCGGTCACCGGATGGATGACTAGCTTACATCTATTGCCGGAGAAGGCCAGTAACCCTAGTTTCTTGATTTCTCCAAATCTTGCATATCTTGATCTGATGTCGACGAGATCCCAGCTCATCATGAAAAGCTGCCACCAACGAGAGCGCTTCAAACCACGCTAACCTGCAACTTGCTGCTTCGATCAACCATCTTGTAGGAGCAAAGGAGGCCATCTTCCAAGTGGACTGTAAAAAAAAAAAGCTCAAAACTCACGAGCTACTCGAGTAGCTCAAGCTCGGCTTGCGAAAGGCTTGGTTCGAGCTTGATTTAAGCTCCGAACGAGCTGAACTCGAGCTCGCGAGCTTAGGTAAGCTGACTCGAATAGTTCGCGAGCCTACTTGAGTTTGGATCAAGCTTCTTTGAGCAGAGCTTACTCGAGTTTATTACTAAGTCAAGCTTGTTACTGAACTTATTAAGCTTACTGAGCTTACTCGAGCCGAGCTTGAGCATACTTGATCTCGAACTAGGCCAACCTCGAGCTTGGATCAAAACTCGGACCCCAACTCAAGGTCAGTTCGAGTTTTACCGAGCTCGAGTATGAAGAGATAGCCTCGCTCAAACTCCGGGGAGTGTCCATATCCACAAAAATCCAAGGTGCCCTGTGCAATTTCTCATCATTGAAGGGTCTTCATTGTAACTTTGTGAGGTACATGTAATCAGCTTTTGTGCTATATCTTTAAATAAATCGACATGCTAGGACCTACGAGGGCCCAGGTGCTTAAAAAAGCATCTCTAGTGCTGAAGCGTGGAGACTGGAGTGTGTGGAGTGTGGTGTACGCAAATTTGGGATCCAAGGTGCTTTGAAAGTGACTCATGGCAAATGACTATAAATCTAAACATTTAGGGAAGTTTGACTTGATCCTTTGGTTCGAGCCATAGTTTGTGTCGACATGTCGTAGTTTTTAGGGCCTATTTATTTTAGTTTTTGATTATAAATTCTGGCTTTAAAAGTAGAATAAAAAACAAATAATCTAATTCTAGAATTCGATTCTCACAATACAATCCACTCATATATACTAGAATCTACAATCCATTTTATAGGTGCTTTTGGATTTCAGTTTTTAGAGAATCAGTTTCTCTACAACCACAATGCAGAATCAGCTTTTAGATAATTCAAAGCTGAAACAAACAGACCCTTACTCCCTAGCCTACTTGCCGTAGACCCTAATTGCATAGGCAAACCATGCCTCTAACTTGTCATGATCAATTCGATCGTCCTAGAAAGTGTGTTAACCATCCGAATAGGTTACTAATTACTCCAGTACAGATGATATAATTTCTCCATTGCTGGTATATACTGTATTTCAGTGTCACGTAAAGGTTTAGACTATGGGTGTGCATTTTTTTTACCAAAACAGAATTACCTAACAAACCAAGCCAAATTAACCAATTTTTTTTTGTTTTTTCAGGTTTTCGGTATATGGTTTGGTTCTTTGGTTCCAGAAACCAAAATGACTAATACCGAATGCCTACCAGCCCACAACCCACTAGACTAGGTCCCATCTCTCCCAGTCTTTCCCCCACCTGATGAGATCCCATATCTTCTCCACCTCCTTTCTCTCTCCCCCATCTCTCTCCCCCATCAAATCCCACCGCCCTCCTCCCTAGCCACGCTGCCACCTCCACTCACCGGCCCGCCGCCGAAGCCGTGCCACACCGCCTACTCCTCCAGCTGCACCTCATGGTCACCGCCGCACAACAAGGTGGCCGGGGGAAGGAAGAAGCCGTATCCAGTGGCCGAAGGGCGGGAGTAGGATCTAGCAACAACATCAAGGTTGATGACGAAGGGTGGGGCCACTTCCTTGCTCATCATTGGTGGAGACAAAGGTGGGCAACCGCCACATCCTTGCTTGGCAGCAGCGGAGGAGGCCATTGGCGGCCGCCACAACCCCATCTCTCCTGTCATCGGTCGTCGTGATTGGGCGATTGTTGGTGAGTTCTGGCTGAAATTGATAGAGCAGTTAACTCTCAGGATGGTTTTGGCTTGATGAGGACAATTTTGGTTAAGTTTTGGGACTGCTTACTGTAAACTGCTTGTTGACTTGTATGAGATGAATGCTATTATCATATTTTGGTTAACCGAAAAACTAAATTAACCGAATCAAATTTTTTGGTTAAATCAGTCCAGTTTCTGATTTTGGTCTGAGAATTTCAATTACCAATTTTTAAAAACCGAACTATTTTTAAACTGAACCGAAATAACAAACGAATGCCCACCCCTAGTTTAGACGCCCCCATATATGCCTCACGGTGTGACAGGAGGATATCATGACATCTCTAATTCTGATGCGTGTTGTGATGGGTATTTGAGTCAATTCTATTAATTACAGTGTCTTGTGTACAAATATTGAGCACTTTTCTTTTAGCTAGAGCGTCAGGGCCGGCTGGATTCTCCTTTGAGCCGTCGAGTTACTTCAGTAGGCTGGCAATTCCTTCTTTGTTCTTAAGGAGCCTTCTTCTTTGTCGTCATCGTCTCCAACCTGCTTTATTTGCATATATGGTCTTTTTCTGAATAAATTTGAAAAATGGCCCCCTCCTCGACTAGCACGGCATGTTTTTCTGCCGAGCAACCTTTCCTCTGCAAGTTCATAAATTAAACACCTTGATCTTTCACTTAATTAATCACTTTAATTATGTTATCACTTAATTAAGTCACTACGAGCTAGGGTTGCTCGACAGGTCCATGCTACCGAGCTCGTGCTACGAGGCAGGTGGTTGGCCGAGCTTGGAGGTGCTCTTCTTGCGCAAGACGAGAGCCTTGGCGAGTTACACGCATCTTGTCTGTCATGCTTTTTACGGTCGAGGAGGAGACCATTTTTACAAATTTATCCGAAAAGTATTGTATCTCTACTACTTCTAATTTTGAGTTGGTGATGCGTCCGTTCTCCACCACCAAACAAAACTGAACCGGCCGCAAAAAATCGGACTGGCGAAAAACCAGTCTATTTTTTAAAAATGATTGGGATGTTCTTATTGCACATTTCCTTGGTGTGGTAAGTTAGTATGCAATCACTTTGGTATTAGCTTACATATTTCAGCATGATACGTCCGTTTTTCACCCCGATCTGGCTCCCCGCCCGCGATCGTCTCCCTCCGCGCCACCATCGCACTGTAGTCCTCGCTCACGCTCTTGATCCCCTCGCCCACGCCGCGCATCAAACACTCAACTTGCCCCCTCCCCTCCGATCCTCCGACAGCCGCCCGGATCTGGAGCAATCCGCTGTGATGTGTATCTCCACAGAACAACGTCGTGGATCTGGATCTGGAGCGACAACCAGCAGAACATCGCCACAGCGTAGGCCGCGCCGATGACCGTGAGACCACGGGGTTTGTGCTCCAGCACTACCGCTTCACTGTCGAGTCAGCGCTCAAGGACGCGTCCCGCCCCGCCATCCGTAGCTACCTCACCCGCCTGTGGCGCGAGTACTCCCGCACGCTCATCATGGACTCCGACATCCCAGGGTACATCCTTTTTTTTTGAGACCAACACAAGGCATACATACATCTTTGATGTTGTTTTGTTTCAGGAAATATGGACCTGCCCCTACTTAATGGAGACCCTGCCGAGCTATGCCGAAGATATAGATGGCAGAGTGTCCCCGTCGATCTCAATGTTGTCGGAGATAGCTTCTAGCAGAAAGATCACTATCGTAGGTGGATCCATACCTGAGAAGGCGTCTGGGCAGCTATTCAACACTTGTTGTGTTATCGGACCGGATGGACAGATGAAGGCCAAGCACAGAAAAGTAAGGGGCATGATGCATCTTATCTCTACATCCAAATATTGACATGTAATTCGCAATAACTGACTGGATGGGATTGGCCTGTGTAATGACTACTGAACAATGGCAATTTCAGCTGCATTTGTTTGAAATTGACATCCCAGGAGACATCACTCTCAGGGAATCTGATACCTTCACGGCTGGACAAAAACCTATCGTAGTTCACACTGGTAAGTTCTGAGCTATCATGAAGTTGCGTTAGTTCCTCTCCTTCCCACACATGCTGGATCGCATTGTACTGAAAAATTAACTTGAAAAAAAAGTGAGGAACAAACAGTGCCATGTCTGCAAATAATGGCATACTTGATCACTCCTATGTGCGTTAAGAGTTTAAGATGCATGTTCTTTAATTTTATCTATATATAAGTATGTTTGTTCAAACCAGGATGTGACCATCCTTTTCTTTAGATAGTTATCTAATTCTCCTTGTGTTTCCCCATCTGCCCATTTCACTCCTTCAGGGCTGTTGATAATCAGGTAACTTTACTTCTTGTAATGGGGGATCATGGACAAACCCTAAATGGTGACCATGGAGGAGGAACTGCTGAAGAGGTGGTCTGTCTTATGTTTTGTTGTAACTGCATAACTATCAGAACTAATGCTATGTCAATTGCAGGTTGAAACATCGCTATTTGCATGGAGTCCAAAGAGCCCACCAAATGTTGTCTTATCTGTTCTTAGTGAAAATTCATGCAATATTGATCTGGTACATTTATTTATATTATTTGTTGTGTCCAATTAATGATAAGCTGAGTGCTCTTCTGATCTATGCCAATAAACATGATTTTCATGTTGGCATCTACTTATATATATATATATATATATATATATATATAGTTTTGATCAGGATTAGGATTCCAACATTCCTTGGGTCATATTATCATCCTAGTTATGCTTTTTGTACAAAATATTTTGAAATAAAATTGCACATAGAACAGGTACTTGTGTATTTAGTTCTTTATTATTGCATTTTGGGTTTGGCATCTTAAATTCTGTAGGATGTGGTATGTGCAACATGGCGTGCTCAACAGCAGCAACCGGCAAGGGTCACGGCCAGCCAGACATGCACAGGGATCCAGGAGGAATAGGATGCTTTGTATTTGATTAGAGAGTCCAGGAAGTAGAACTGTAGAATAGAAGGTTTATTTCAGAATAAGTTAGGAGATAGATTCCATGTGAATTAGAAATTCTGCTCGTATTCAATTAGGAAAGTGTTAGGATAGAGTTTATGAGTCCATTGCAGGACGTCAAGCATCTTCTATGTAGGGATATTGTGTATCACTGTTGAAGACAAGCAAAATTGGGTTTCATTACTAATTTTATTTTTCGTAGCAACGCACGGGCATTGAACTAGTTTAAAAAAAAATGTCAGAGAACAAAAAGAAAAAAATTCATTCTTTAGCTCCAGCCCCAAGCAAAGAACCATTCGTGCTTTCCCAAAGCCTGAACACAGGCCAGTGGCAAAAGAAGCTACGTGCAGCTGATCGGTAAGACCATTGACAGCTGCATTGTTCTCCTCTCCAATTTCCGTTCTTCCTCCTCCTCCACCTGACACAAAGCATCTATCTTTCTCTGCTATCTTTCCAGCACAACTAAGGTTCTTCTTGCTCTTGTCAATTGTTGGCAACTTAGTTTTCCAAATAGTAGGTACAAACATAACTAATTCGCTCTTGTAGGTGCTAGCGACTGGAGATCCATCTGGAGGTGCGGATGGGATAAGATTAATTAGTGGAGCTTCTTGTGTTTTGCTGGGCCTTCATAAAGAAATTCGCCATGTATCGATCGAGTGCGTATTTGCTACATATATCTGCATGCTATTTTCACGAAGTAGAGTAGTATTCTCATTAGTGAGTTTTGCGGTTCTTGTGCTAGTATGTGTGCATATATATATATACCCATCACTCTTTTTTAAAATATAAGTCCTTAATCTTGGAATACACTATAATTCAAGAGGGTCATGTTTTGAAGAATTGCAAATAGTAGTATCTCCTCTAGCACGCCATCACCGAATCGTACTAAAAACTAAGATATCCTAGAACTATCCACCTTTTAACCCGAACTCCAGTCTTGATTTATTTTTCAACTTTGAACTCTGAAACCGTCTGATCTAGAAACTCAAACTAATTAATTAGACAACAATAAATACCACTTTATTCGTTGTCACTTCAATAAATACCATTTATTGTCTCAATGACATGTGACTTTTGGTCCCACGTGTCATTGAGATAATAAATGGTATTTACTAAAGTGTTAATCTTTAGAGTGGTACGGTATGAATAATCCCTTTAAAAAAGGAAGCCAAGGACATTAATTCGGCTTAGCCCGCATGGAAAAAAATTCCGTGGAGGAGGTATGCAAATTTAACTCTGTGCATCCTCACTCCGATAGATGCCACGTATTTATCTTGCCAATCTCAACCATTCATTTAATTTCTCACTTCTCCCATTAATAACACCCTTGATTTCTCACTCCTTCAATTAATAACATTGTTGGTGGGGTGAGGTTGAGAATTAGCTAGATGGACACGTGGCATCCATCGGAGTGGGGATGCACATGATTAAATTTGTATACCTCCACCACAGAATTTGTTTCCCATGCGTTACACTCAAGCAATTTATTGAGTGATCTTTCGCGATCGCGTGCCTCGATGATCTGATCTCCTCTATATCTCTACTGCATACACAATTTCTCTCAGTTTAATCAATACTATTAAATTTTAATAGAAAATGGCTTGAGTAGGAGCGAATGTAAAATAGATATGAATTATCCGTATTATTCACACTATCATATATTTAATAGGATATAAATATAGTTTATATCTATCCATCTGCTCAATAGTTCCTCTCGTATTCGAATAGGGAAAATATAGAATTTAGGATTTTCCTTATGATATGTTATTTTATTTGAAGTATCTAATTTCGATTTCGCAGTGCTCATAGTACGTCGCAGCATGTGTAATTAGTTGGGCATTTTTTTTCTTAATTTAATGCGGATTCATGTTCTTCAGGTTAAACTTAGTAAATTGCATTGATTAGTTGTGTTGTGCATCAAGCAAAAGGTCATTACTGTCTGGCGATTAGACAATTTACGAATATTCGACTTTGACCAGTATTTTATTCAATTCAAGCTCAGTGTATTCAAAACCCTGAACATTCAAATTCGAACTTATAAATATGGATATGAATTACTCCCTCCGTTTTATAATATTTATCCATTGTACTGGGAAACGTTTGAATAAATGTGAGATAAAAACTGCTACGCTTGTGAAGTGACGTCAACTAATTGCCACCGATCAATGCAGTGGCATTCTCCGGGGAACGTCAAGGAGGCGGTACAGGTAACAATCCCTTTCCTAGTGGATACGAGATGGGATGAATACCACGTCATCTGCTTGGACGGATGGGATGGACTGGGTGCTTCTGCGGTGCTTAGAGCTATAGCCTTAGAGCCTCCGCCATCTCTGAGTAAGAAGTTCGACAAGATCATTCATGTCGACTCCTTAATGTGGAAGAGTCGAAGAGCACTGCAGAGGACAATCGCGGACATACTGAAGCTTCCTCCCCGGGTAATGGCTATTTTTGACAGGAAAGACAAGGAGGATGATTTCAGCGGAGTACCTGAAGGCTCTAGAGAAACTATACAAGACGTCGGGAGAGAGATAAACAGAGCATTGCAAGAACACACCTGTTTAGTGGTCTTCCATAATGGAAGCAACAACATGGTTGACTTGTATGATTTTGGCATTCCGCGACCTGAATGGGTTGGCACTAAAATATTATGGACCTTCAGGGGGAGGCTTCGGCTCAACCCAAAAATAACAAAAAGGGTGGATAACTCACATCTTTATCTTCATTATGATGTGCGTGATAGTACTCTGTGGAAGGTTCTACTATCGGAAGAAGCTAGAGAAGTTGCTCAGTACACACAACATAAACAAGGCATCACCCCAGAAATAATTGCAGAGTGTTTCTTGTATTTGTTGTCGTTGAATTATGAGGGTGAAAACACTGTGGACTACAGTTGGGCTACCCACGCTTCCGACTATTGGGTCTGTGATGGGATTATACAAGGAGGCCAGTATGATGAAGCATGGGAGGTTGCCGATGCTCTGCATCGACAGTTACGAACAGAGGACTACTCATCTAATGCATTGCCGTCTTTTGGTCATAGGCTGGAGACCCCTCCAAATCGTTGGATTTCAGTCACCTACAGGTCTAATAGTGAACAACAACAGACCGTACCTCCAGAGTCGACATCCTTCTTCCAAAGTGGATCTGATGCACCGTTGCCCAATGACATGTTTCTCCATTCGGACAAACTGCGTGTACTGAAACTTCACCGGTGCAAATTCAGCTTTTCTTCACCTCCTTTCCGTTGTTGCCGCAGCTTAAGATTCCTCGGATTGGATAGCTGCAAGGATCAACAGCAAGAAGAAGCACCCAAACAGCTGCAAGAAGAGGAAGAGGAGGAGAAGCCAGAAATGGGATTTTTTCAGAGGCTATGGGTGCTGGACATATGCAACACAGATTGGGGCAACAATATTGCTTGGCGACAACTGCAGATCCTACATAAGCTTCGCATAATTAAGCCTACAAGCTCTTGGGAGAAAGGCCAAAAGGATGAATTCAGAGATATGGTGAAGTTGGAACTTCTCGACCTATCTGGGGATAGAAGCATACAAGTTTTGCCAAGCCTGTCAAGGGCAACTGGCCTCAAGACTCTGGTTCTAGATGGTTGTGTCTGTTTGGAACATGTTGGGCCTGAAGGAGTCCCGCCATCACTTGAATCATTCAGCCTAGATGCAGGAGAGGGTTGTAAAATATCCAGTATCTCCTTGGCTGGCTGTGCAAGATTGGTGAACTTCAAATTGCGTGGATCATTGCCAAACCTTAAGGAGTTGGACATCTCAGGATCTGCAGTCAAAACACTTGACCTCAAAGATGAGGTGGTCCATGTCCCGAGTCTCCAGCAAATCGTTCTTTTGGGATGTGAGCAGCTCCGCTCAATATTGTGGCCAGAAAGGGGAGCACAACAGCTAAGGATGCTATGCATTGACACTCGACGAGGAGGAGGAGAAGAGGTCAGAAAATTATCAGCCGGTTCTTTGGTCCGTGCGTTACAAAAAGGATACTGCCAAGTATATATGGCTGTTGTGGACATTAGATTTATTCAGTTGTTGGTGGTGCCAAAATATTGGCCTGACATATTTATTAATCTAAAGCTCAGCATATCTTCTACTAGCAAAGATGACAGACGACAGAGGTGTCACAAGGAAAAGATGAGCAGTTGTAGCACCTACACGGATGTCACTGTTGAGGAGACAGTTACTCATCATGGGCACAGCACTGCAGAGATACTTGCTCATCATGGGCACAACAGTGCTCTGCAGTTCCAACCGTTCGGCTTCTGTGTGGAGATTGGTGAGGGAATTATCTACACGAGCGTGGAGAGCGAACAAGGGCTCAAGGCTATCGCCCGCGTGATGAACATGGCCAAGTCGTTGCACGTGCACGACAATTCTTGCATCACCACTGCTGCCCCAGAATGCCTCACGACAATTTCTTGGGATAATCTCAGGTGGTGCCGTGTCGAGAGATGCCCCAACCTGCACACTGTCTTCACCACAGTATATGGAAGATTTAATAACCTGGAGACCTTGTGGGCGGCTGATCTCCCGATGGCTCACTGCATTTGCAGCAGGCCCGCTTATAATTGGGGTGATAACTTTGCGAAGCTGCGGAGCATACACCTCTACTCTTGCCGGAGGCTCACATCTGTCCTCCTGGTGCAGTGGGCTGACCAAAATCGACCTTTTCCCAACTTGGAGACGCTGCACATCGTCTACTGTGGTGATCTCACGCAGGTCTTCCCCGTGGAGGAAGAGCTTCTGAAGGAAATACTAGAATTTCCAAAGCTGAAGCACATCTATTTGCATGATCTCCCAAGGCTGCACCAGATATGTCAGACCAAGGTGTCTGCACCCATGCTCGAGACCATCTGGGTCAGGGGATGCTGGTGCCTCAGACGCCTCCCGGCCGTCAGTCGCCGAGACAGCCGCCCAGCTGTGGACTGCGAGAAGGATTGGTGCGAGAAGCTGGAGTGGGACGGGCTCAACGCCGGCCACCACCCGTCCCTCTTCTACCTGCGCCACTCACAGTACTACAAGAAGCCTCTGCTCAGAGGCTCAATTCTCCGGTGAACCAGCATAAGCTTGTTCAGGTACACATACACGATGCGCTCTCCCTTGCATTTTTTTCCTTTCATGTATGTATCTTATACGATAACAATCTACAGATTCTGTGTATCTATCTGCAGCAATCTCTACATTATCTCAATAGGGAGTACATTCGACGGATATGCCAGGCATTGGAGGTAGTGGCATTCGAATTCTTTGACAAGAACGGCTGGCGAAGCAATCATAGGATTTGCTTTTAATTTTCATTCTCTTTGTCGCTTTTTATATTTTGTTTTTGGACTTGATATTTGTATGGACTTGGTTGTGTGCGATTGCAGAGGCCGGATGTTAATCCATTATCTAAAAAAAAAAGCAATCTCTACATGCTATCTGAATTACATAGATACATAGCAACAAGTTAATCTCTCTGTGTACTAAACTTCTTGACCTGCTTATTTGTTCAATTTGTCTTCAATGATCCATCAAGCTTCCACTAATCGATTGAATTTGTACTTGCGACCTATGTAGATTCTGTGGTGGCAAGACGTTGGTGCTTGCTATTACTGCCGTTGCTACAGTGGATCAAGTGTTCGCTTGCCAAGTTGGTGTGTTTCCTAAAGAATAAATTGGTGTTTGATGCTGCGTGCATCCACCAAGTTGGTGTTTTTGAGACCATGTCAATCTGTGTGTGTCTCTTATGAGACTAAGTATCATCTATGTTGTGGTCATGTGTGTGCTTGAAATAAGAGGTTCAGCTGTGACTGTGGTGTGTGTCTATCAGTCACAGAACCCCATGGTGTGAGAGTGTTGCTTGCAAAAGACTCAAGACAGATTTTGTGTGTGATTGATACAGCAGCATGTTAACGCTGCCTGACACTATATTTGATTGATTTTACATGTATTCTGTGATTCTACTCATGCTAGTATGAGTTGTCTCGTTAGTTACCAACCGCTCCAGCAGGGGCATGCTTCTTTTGCACTGCCCCAAATCGAGAAGAATTTGGTGTTCTGACGTAGCTTCAGTTGAAACATAAGCTTGCAGTAAAATTTGTACGAAATTGTCTCATCCTGTTTTGAGGATGGCTATAGAAATTTTTCATAAGTTGTGAGTTGTGACCTTAACATATATATGCGTTCATTCGTTCTGCCATTGAACACCTCTTGGACATCTCCATTTTTGCTCTGTTTCTGTAGTTTCAAACATGTTCGTTGTCACCTGGGAATCCGAGTAGTACTAAGCGAGCGAGTAACACTAAGGGCATGTTTGAATGTCTGAATGAGGTTATAGCCATCTAGCCTAGCAGGGATGGAGCCATCCAAGTGACTATTTGGTTGGGTGGATATAGAATGAGTCACTTTGTTGTTTAGTTGGATGGATGAGATGGATAGGATGAGCCATTTTTTTTGCTAATTGGATGGATGGGCTAGTGGTGATCAAGGTTTCGAATTTTGGTTTGAAATTTTTAGACAAAATTTGACTAAAATTTGCAAGTTTGGGTAAATTTTGACTGAAATTAGAATTTTCGAACAAAATTTCACCAAAATTTGAATTTTTAGGCAAAAGTTGACCAAATTTGAATGTTTGGACAAAATTTGACCGACTACACTTATGCAAAATTTGAATTTGATCGAGTACACCTCTTCATACGACAAAGTGGATAAGTCTGTCTGGCTTTTTTTTATAGCTCTATTCAGCATCTTGAGCGAATATTCTAAAAAAAAACTGAATGACCCTATCCATCCTATCCACTGATCAAAACTTTGCCTCTAACTTGTGATGGTCGATCTGATCGTTCTAGAAAGTGTGTTAACGATCCGAATAGGCTATTAATTACTCCATCGCAGATGAAACAATTATCCATTGAAGGTATATATATATTCATGAATGATCATTGCCAGTATATACTGTATTTCAGTGACATGTAAAGGTTGAGACGCCCCCCCATACGCTTCACGGTGTGACACGAGGCTATCAGGAAATCTCTGATTCTGATGCGTTGTGCGATGGGTATTTGAGTTATTCTATTAATCATTCTTGAAATGGGCATTTTCAACTACATATTACTAGTTTTAATTACAGTGTCTTGTATACAAGTATTGAGCGCTTTTCTTTTAGCTAGAGCGTCGGCTCCGGCTGGATTCTCTTCGTTGCCATCAAGTAACTTCAGGAGGACGGCAGCGCGAACGCGAACACAAGCCAAATGGCAAAAGAAACCACCTGCAGCTGATCAGATCAGTAAGGCCATACGGATCTGCACATTGGCAACTAGCTGGTACCATAGACAGCTGCATTGTTCTCCTCTCCAATTTCCGTTCTTCCTCCTCCTCCACCTGACACAAAGCATCTATCCTTCTTCTGGGAGGAAACGACGCCAACATTTCTCAGCTATCTTATCAGCACAACTAAGGTCCTTCTTGCTCTTGTCAATTGTTGGCAACTTAGTTTTCCAAATGGAAAGTACGTGGGCTAACATGGTTGATGCACAAACATAACTAATTCGCTCGTGTAGGTGCTAGCGACTGGAGATCCATCTGGAGGTGCGGATGGGATAAGATTAATTAGTGGAGCTTCTTGTGTTTTGCTGGGCCTTCATAAAGAAACTAGGCATGGTTGCGTGCTACGCCACGCCGCCTTGCATTAGGTCGAGAACAGGGTATTAGGTCGAGAACAGTTTGTACGTTAAACTTTTACGACTGTACATCGAATCATGCGTAAATAGACATACAAGCATTGCCTCCTCTAGCGTTTTAATGGTATTGCATGGCATGGTACACGAAAATGGTCCAGAACAATACTTAAGTTGATAGGCTGAGATAAACAGTAATTTGAATATGTTGAGG
Organism: Guadua angustifolia; assembly: GCA_036346375.1. Classification (NCBI taxonomy): domain Eukaryota; kingdom Viridiplantae; phylum Streptophyta; class Magnoliopsida; order Poales; family Poaceae; genus Guadua; species Guadua angustifolia. The sequence continues at coordinate 65,091 of JAYEVE010000988.1, read as the reverse complement.
AGGGTAGAAGCAGATAATGCGAATAGGAGAGAAACAACACAACAATGGAACCATATCCAGAAGTAAAGTAAATCTATGAAGACTCTACCTTTGATAAATAAAGCTAAAACCGATTTCAATTCCAATCCCGTATTTTGCTAGTAATGCATACACCCTCTTTATCGTAAGTTTAAAGAATTTGGAAATGGTGAGTATAATCTAGGTGAAGCGTAGACTTATATAAATAAGAAGTGCGTATATATGAAACACAAACAATCAGAACCCAAAAAATATTCAATTTCTAGAAAAAGGAGCCTATCTAAGCTCTGTCAACACTGATCCAATATTTGTACCAAAAAACAAACAATATCTACTTGTAGATTGCAGAACCGCATTTATAGACTATTGTTTGTATTCGTACAGTAGTTCTAAACAGGCAACAGTCTAGCCAACAGATCTTGCACCCAAAATATTTTAGGAGTTAGCTATTTTGTGTTTGAAGGTTAGCTCTCTCGACGATATCCTTGGATTGCCACTGTTGCATTCTAAAAAAGATTCAGCGGTATGTTTCATGTCAATACTGGAGGTGGAGAGGATAAAACTGGATCATATAGAAATGTAACAGATAACTCGAAGTGAGGAATAATGAAGTCAAACAAAAACATGGTCTATCCAAGTTGGTTTGCTCATAATGATGGTACAAATGAAATATCTAATTTTCTGATCTGGGAAACAAACAAATCAATTGGGAAAAGAAGGACTAAAATCTATAAATTAGAATGTTTAAGTGGGGCAAGGCCAAAGGGGCATGTGCTGGTTAGCAGAGAAACAGGCCTAATTTGCACGGCCTAAGCAAGCGAAGGCTCACAGGTTGTTCAAAAAAGAAGGGAACCAAATCAATAGGTACAAAGAATGCGAAGAGCGGAGTTTGTGAACCATGCTTCGACTATGTATATTACACATACCACAGAATAGTAAGCTCTAATCAAGAACTTTAATAGATAAGCGAATAAAAGCTGAATACTAATTACAATAGCTAAAATCTTTTGGAATTCATTCCATGAAAGAGAGACTGTTTAAAAGATGAATTTGGAACATCATAATAGAAATTATAGAAATAACTAAGTTCTAGACGAAGGACTCACATGACAGGAACAAATCACTGTCCATCACTGGTCTCTGTAAATATTGATGCCCTTTGATAGAAACTCCAAGATGTGTATTCCACAATTGCGAGGGCAGTATACCTGGACAAGTCCAAAAAGAAGGCGACATAGTAAGCAGCATAGGAAGTAACTCGAAATAAAAGCATCGCGTAATACATCACCAGTGACAGCAGCACACTCAATTGGCATGCCTAGAACCAAACCCTGCCTCATCCATGACAAGCACCTCATTCCTGATTGGAGTATTACCTGGATAGGGCTCCAAGCTAGGCAGGTAAAGCACCATGCGAATTCCAAACAAGAACTGTAGAAAAAGGACGTTCATTATACAAAAGGGATCACTGAACGTGATTATAGACACCAAAAACTGGACAAATATACTTGGCAAGCAGGAACAACAAATCATCTTATGAATCAAAAAAAGATTTGATAGCGATGAGCCAATGATATTACATGAATATGATTATAGAGATCAAAAACTCAGCAAATATACTTGGCAAGCAGGAACTACAAATCAGCATATGAATTAAACAAAGACAAGTGGTCCATTAAATCTAATAATCTTTTAGCGTATGTCGAATGTTAACCTAGAACGGACAACATCTGTTGAGTACAATGTTCCCTCGAAATAACCTTTTTATTCTGTAAAATCAACATCTATAAGAATGAACAATGGATCTTGATATGCAGAAGAATCTGAGCTAAAACCACACATGATAACACATATATATGATAGATCTGAACTAAAATTTCATCACTTAATAACTCTGATAACATGAACATTCAACGGCTATTTGAATTTGCAGACAGAAACATGAACTTAGCATTAACTGAACATCATAGCAGCAATATGAGTTTCACATACATAGATCTCTTTCAGCTCTAAGCATGTACAATTAGTCTGAGGTACCAATGAGAATAATAATTGACAAAACATGGAAATGTAGAGCTATCCATTGTCATTCTCTCAAATTTCAAGACTTCAAGATTAGCGCAACAGGTCTATATAAGTCTAAAAAGAGTTGATCTCATCACTTATCGAACATTGTCACCACATGATTATTTTATTTCCCCTGAAAAAATTTAGGTTCACTTATATAGAATAACTGACATCAAAATTGGAATATTTCCATTGTAATTATGGCGATTATCAAGAGAAAAAAGAATGACCTCAACCAACATTTTTGCTCCGTTTCTGGCTATCAAGTTACACAAGCTTGCAGCCAAAAGTGCTATGTATAACCTAGTAACAGCTGCAGTTTGCAAGTAACAGCTGCAGTTTGCAAGCAAATCAAATAGACAAATACCACTATGGTAACACAAAGTTAATGACATGCACACGAGAATCATTCGTGCAGAAAGAGATATATGGATCATGAAGAAAAGAGGAGCTCAGGAAGAACAAACTACGTCGACATCAAACAAAGAGTCATCTTTGTCCACATCTGCCAAAAAAATACACACACACACACACTCGCGTCTAGACCGGATCATACACACTTCCTTATGGCTCCTGTGCACCTGTAAAAATTCTTGCATAACTGCAAGATTGACATGAGAGGAGAAAAAGAATGGCAGATAATACAATGGAAGGCAAAAGAATGAGACTCTAACCAGAAAACGATGCTGTCATGCCATTCAACATATTTGGATCAAAGAAATAGTTGTTGTTGACTAACATCATAAGTCTTAAATGGAATTTATCGGGCCCAAACCCAATTGAGCTATTGAAATGCAGAAGAATATATATAACTAAAATTCATTGCAACACTGTAATATATAAGAGAAAAGCCACTCGCAAGATTGATCATTTGAAATCAAAATAGACTATTATTCACAAATAAATACATATCCTGGAGATCCAACAAGCTTACGCATGATCCAGAGCAAATCATCTCGACAGAAAATCCAAATGACCTATGACCTATCGCCCCTGTCAGATCGATATTAGGACTCGCGAATTGCATCCGGAAAGACACGGCATAGGTAGAAACCTACAAACTCGCATTACGGATCAAATCAAGGTAACCACGCAGCACACGTCCTGGAAATCCAATAGACTTGACAATATTCGAGCACATCAAAATCTGCTTATAGGCAAGTTGAACTACGCAACCACTACTGAAGCAAGAACGAAATAGATGAAGCGCAAGGAACTCACAAGTGCCATGACCGCAGGAGCTGCTGGCTTCGCCCGATCCAAATCTCAAATATGCACAAAACAAAACGGGGAAAATAGCCAAAATTAGTGAGATTGAGCATGATTGGCACGAAGAGATGGGAGAAGCTAAATATTAAATCCCTTGCCAGAGTTTTAGGGGGTGGATTCGGGGCTCTTACAGTGGTGTGGATCGGGATAAGATCGTGGAAGCAGCGGCAGAGAGAGGGAGAGGGGTTTAGAAGGCTCGGGAGTTACGGATTTATGGCGGCGCAGGAGAGCGGGAGGAGAAAGAAGCTCGCTGTTATCTAGGGTTGCAGGAGGGAGCGTCCAGATGGCGGGGTGAGGCGGTTGGAGGAACGAGAAGGACGCGGATGCGGACGCTAGGCGACGACGGAGGCCGCGAGGGAGTGCAAACAAAATGGAGGCTTCTCGAAGAACCACGAAGCGAAGGCGTCGCGAATCCAGGAGACGCTACCAGCCATCGCAGTGCAGCAGAAACGCCAGCCGCGGCAACGGAACTGCGCCCGTGAGGCCAAATGGAACCGCAACGGGGGGCGTCCAACGCGCGTTGGACGAGTCCGCTCGTCCAACGCGCGCCACGCCGTTCGATTGTTTCTGATGTACGCGCCGGGAATCAAGGGAAAGCACGCGGCTCCGTTCGGGCTCACTCCAGTCGGCTCGCTCCACGCGCACAGGCGCACAGCCGGCCGCAAGCGTACGCACCGCTGAAGCCAAACGTTATCGCGAGCGCGAGCGTTGCAGTAGGTTTTCCCGTATCGCTGAATTATATAAGAAAAATATTTTGCGGATAGTCTGTCGCTGAAAATATATATATATATTGTACTTGTATTTTTTTCAGCTGGTGTCTGTTAGTTTCAGTGTTGTGTGTTTCATTTTTCGGCACCAATTGAGAACATAATTTAGATGCTGTTATTGGTACATTTTTACAAAACAGAAATAAGACTCGTGTCGATGTGGACAAGCCATCAAATTCACAACCAACCATACTGCAAATCACAGGACATTTATATCATAAACTGAAAAAAACATATCCAATCATTACATCTGAGCAACACACAAATTGTCCACGAAACAATCTTGAAAATGAAGTAACAAAATTGTCCACAGAGGTGCCTTTGCCTTGACCAAATGATCCTTTATTCTGCATCATTTATTTGAGCGTCGGGACATATAAAAATTAATTCCCATACTTTATTCCTGCATCTTACCCAAATCATCATTGTCTTTATAGTAGGAACACATATGACCAAGTTGTCCACTACTTGAAAATAATTGAAAATGGTCATATGAGTGGATCCAACGTTAAAAAAAAATTAAATGTTGTAACAAACTTACATTGTTTTCTTCGCCAATCGACATATGCGCCGAGACCGTCACGAGATTCTTTGTGTCTTTCTTTTTCCTTTCCTCTTCTTCTCGAGACAACTTGGATAACGACGTGATCCTCTCCTCCGTCTCTCTTTCTTACACCAGTTGGATTTACATGTGGTGTCTTGGCGTTTACCTTGGATCTTTGAAGCTTGATGCCCGCCAACCGTTGTCTTGCAAAACTAGTTCTTCCATTTTGGACATAATTTCAGATGATTGATTTAGCAAATGGTTATATGCTAGTTCACTCTGTGATGCAACAGAAATTACACCAGTGAATGCTCTCATCAATGAGCTATAGCGATTTGCCATGTAAGCTTCAGATGTAGACTCATTATTCGAAGTGACAATCTTTTTCCCACACTTAGCATTCTTCTGCCATCTTTTTAGAAGATACTTCTCAGGAAGTACTTTTATATCATTGAAATCAAGAGCCTTGATGATATGACAACATTGAATTCCCATGAACTCAAACTTAAGACAGGAACAACTCCAGTGATCATTACATATATCATATTTGATAATCCGCTTGTCATGATGTCCATCATTGACAATATAACTATGCACATTATCCTCTACTCCGCAATCTTGTATCATACAATTGAGAAATCTACCATACTCTTCTTCGAATATTTTATATACACTTGGAGTATAAATGCATGAAACTTGTTTGAGCATATTGGAAAAAGGAACTTTTGGGGTACCTTGACTTGCCCTGTAATCTGCTACCAACTCGCAATGACGTCGATCTTCCAAGAGACGCTCCCAATGATTGAAAAAATCAAGCAACCTTCTCTTTGGATCTAGGTATTTCTTGATGACACTATTAATACTCTCACTCCGTTGGGTGGATTTCATGTCTGCACAAAAAAATTGACGACCATACACGAGTGCCCATTTTTCCCGTACTAGAAACAAGTCAGCCAACCATTTGTTACTACTTAAATCATACTTTGTAAGCATGTCTTGCCAAGCACCCAAAAATTCTTCTTCATTTTCACGATCATACATAATGACCGAAATCATGCTTAAAATCTTTGAAATCTGAAAACTTGGTGAGATGTTTTGCGGCATTCGATACATGTGCCAAACACACAACCTATGAATAGTATTTGGCAAGACATTCCTTATTGCTGCGCTCATAGCAGCATCTTGGTCTGTCATAATTACCTGAAAATAAAAAATAGTCAAGCGTTTAATACAAGTCTTTCATAGTTTACAAATGTAAATATATAAGAAAGCAAAGTCTTCACCTTAGGAGCTTTCCCACGGTAGCATCTAAAAGAGTTTGAAATAACCATTCAAATGATGCAATTGTCTCATCATATAACAACGCAGCACCAAAAATCACAGTCTGCCTATGGTGATTCACACCAACAAAAATAGCAAAAGGCCGACCATAACTATTTGTTTTGTAAGTTGTGTCAAAGCAAACTGCATCACCAAAATACTCGTAGTCCAACAATGATTTGCCATCTTAAAATATATTGGTGATTTGATCTTCGTATCAAGTTGCATTGCATAAAAGAAAGATGGATCTTTTTTCGACGCTCTTGAAGGTATTGCATTAGTGCTCGGCATCCCCTAATGCCATATCTTCTTTGTCAACCGTTCTTAAGTAATTTTTGTAGTCATCGAGAAGAAAACTTAGATAACGTTTGCCACCAACTTGTTTAGATAGAAGCTCATAAGTCTCTTTTGGCTTTATCCTGAAGCATCGACCAAATCACCCATCATCATTTGTGCCTTACTAATAACTCTGTGAGACTTCAATAATCTTGTTTTTGATGGGGTTGTGCACACATGATTATGCTCGAGTCAAAAGAAGTCACCTCATAAGTGCCTTTATTACTCATATTAACTCTCATGTGGGCATTGCATCCAACTCTAGTCTCCATTCTTTCAACTTTCGGTGGGTTTTAGTTGGATCTCTTGACCTTTGTGTACCTTCTTTTGAACAAGTGAAACATTTCATTATGCAAACGTTGACACTATTCTTCCTATCTTCATTCTTTCTGACGCTAAAACCAACAGTAAAGGCATAATCATTGTAAAACTTGTATGCTTCCTCTATGGTTGCAAATTCCATTCTAACTATTGGTGTTTGTAACTTTTCGGTACCAACATGTTCATCAACAGTATTGGCATAACTCATATGATCTGTGAAAACTATAGTAAGTAAGATTCATCCTAATTTTAAAAACTAATAATGGCGTGTCTAAAATCACAGAGATAATACCTGGTGTTCGAAACTCTGCTGTACAACCATTTTTTTATGTTGTGTCATTGATATCATCTATAAAATAAAAATTGAGATTCATTAAATATCTAGACATCCCAATTTGTACTAGATCAAAAAAACAGATATAAACCTCTAGGGGAATTATGGTTTTGCATTGTTAATCGAGCACAAGTGGTTCCGTCAATATGAGCAGATGATCAATGCCGACAATCTGAACAAAAAAAACAGATATAAACCTCTAGGGGAATTAGGATTTTGCATTGTTACTCGAGCACAAGTGGCACCGTCAATATGAGACGATCAATACGGACAATCTGAATAAGGGTCATACCATACCAATGCCGATAATCTGAAAAGAGGATAGGAAGATTAATATGTGATGGATGTCGTCTGGATCAAACCATACCAATGTCAATAATCGAAAAGAGGATAGAAAAATTAATGTGTGATGGATGTCGGCGCAACAAGTAATATATGAGTTAGGATTAGAGAATCACCTTGAGAAGAATCGAGAAACGGAGGCGGCGGCTCTTGATGGTTGCACCACGAGATGGCGGCGGCGTCTTCACGATCGGGAAAACCCTCTTTGCACGCTTCGCGCTCGCGATAACGTTTAACCGGTCGCGTCGCTTGCGGCCATTTGTCTTTGTCTTGGCGTGGAAGCGAGCCGGTAGGGTGAGCCAGCGAACGCGTGCTTTCCTTGATTCGTGCGTACATCGAAATAATCGAGCGGCGTGGCGCGTTGGGCCAGCGGACTTGTCCAGCGCGTTGGGCGCTTCGTTCTTGAAATGGAGCAGGCCTTGAACCGTGGAAATTTGGTGAGGAGCCGGCAATCCCAGCCGCTATTATATAGTAGATATTATATAGTAGATATTCGCCATGCCTCGAGAGGTATTTTCTACATATATCTCTGCACGCTATTTTCACGGAGTAGAGTAGTATTCTTATTAGTGAGTTTTGTGGTTCTTGTGCTAGTGTGTGTCTATATATAGGAAAATGATTCCATACTCTTGGGTGTATGTACTTCCACCTCTAATATACCATTTAAATGTTGTTGTTATACCTCTTTATCCTTTTGAGTATACTCTATTACTGATTATAAGATACTCCAAAGTGAGTTCCATGAAAAATTTCATTAAAATCCACCCTTTATAGCATAATTTATTTACATATTCTTTATACATATGGAAAAGGGTATGTAGCAAAAAATAAAGGGTCTAATGACATTTTTAATTATGTTGTATTGGAGTATCTTAGAATTATTATTAGAGTATACCAAAAGTGATAAAGGAGTATAAAACGTTTATTTAAGTGGTATATTAGAGGTGGGAGTATGTACTCCTAGAGTAGGAAAAGGCTTCATATATATATATATATATATATATATATATATATATATATATATATATACACACACTTACCACTCCTTTTAAAATATAAGTCCTTAGTCTTGGGACACTATAATTCAAGAGGGCCACATTTTGAAGAATTGCAAATAGTGGTATCTCGTCTAGCGCGCGTCATCACCCAATCGTACCAAAAACAAAGATATCCTAAACCTACTGTTCCTATTAGGGTGTGTTTGGATGGTAGAATAAGGTTGAATAAGATGGGATGGTTCTATTGTTTTGTGCGAATATAATGGTTTAACATCTGTAGAGAATATTCCTGAAATTTGTATCACTTGTCGAGCAGGATGCTTCCATTCAAGCAACCAAACACATGGATAGCATTTTTCTTAAACCGTCTTATACATATATCACTTGGTACAAGCAACCAAACACACCCTTAACTGTCGACGTACGGATGTACAATCATCTCAAAATACAAAAACATACCGATTAAGATGTGTTGTATTGGTTCTAGAAAGAAAAAGTTAGGTTGAAGATATAAAGATGAGCCAATCACTGAGTCATACGGTGTCTACAGTTAATATTCGCACATTAACAAATCCACATTTTAACCTGTACACTAGTCTTGATTTATTTTTCAACCTTAAACTTTGAAATCATCAAAATCAAAACCTCGAACTAACGAATTATATCTCAAAGTAATGAAACCGTTTACTTTACCCCTCGATCCAAACCATGAGGGTTTTATGTGATGTGACACCAACATCGAGGTGGTTTAGACTTACCGAGCATCCTAATATACGAGTGTGTGCTAACTTGGCATTCATGTCAGCAACGCATGTATTGTTAGCAAATAAAATAAAAGGAGATAGAAGGACCCTTGAGTCAGCCTCTCATCCTCCTCCATCAACATCTGCGTCTCTCTACATGAGGTCATGAGCCGCCGGTGAACATCTCCCTGTCAAATCCCCCCCCCCTACCCCCAAAAAAACACACACACACACGTTTTTACATATCTAATCTCCTTTCGAATAAATTTATAAAAATAACCCCTCCCCGACAGTGTACAGTGTAGCAAGTGATATATATCACAAGCTTAGTACTAGAGACCTGTCAAGCTATCAAAGCTCGGTTGCAAGTTACTGAGGCAGCAAAGAACGGAAGTGGCTTAATCAGCCAATTAATTCAGCAATGTCACTTAATTAGTGACTTGGTGAGTGATTAAATGATGAAAGTGATTAATTAAATAACTAATCAAGTTGCTTAGTTGAACTTGTCGAAGTATGGTTGCTCGGAAGAAAAATTAACTTGCTGCACTCTTTTAGGGGAGGATTATTTTTATAAATTTATTTAGAAAGAGACTAGATTTAAAAAATATTTTGTGTGGCTAAAAAAAGTTAGATCCCCCCGGGTCCAATCGCTGCAGTTGCTCTACTCCAACCGTTGCCCACTCACCCACTGTGCCCCAGATCTCTCCTTCATCATCTTCTCTTCTTCCTCCCGTGAGTTGAGGAGGCGGTCCGGCGACCGGCGTTGTCATCCAAGTTCGACACGTATAGGAGATAGCTATGTGACCTCTGCCTCTCCATCGGCGATCGGAGTGAGCAAAGGAGGCTGGGATCAACAACCAGGCATCCTCGAGCACAGGAGGCGTCCTGATGACCAATGTCCTCGACCTCTCGCTAGTGACCAGGGTGGGCGGAGAAAGCAACCCAATGATGATCTGCCGGATCAATGGGCAAAAGAGGCAGCCCGATGATCGATGACCTCGTCGTCTCTATCGGCAGGGGCGAATCCAGGAAAATTGGTCCTCGGGGTCATCGCCACATCACGCCTCTGAGCTGCTTGCTTTGGGATGGTAGTCGATGAATGAGTCTTGGGTGGGGTCTAGACTAATCTACCACTAGGGTCATCAACAGTGTTTAGCGAGGAGTATAAAAGGCCAATACGGGGGTGTCGGGGTCACCGGACCCCGGCCCCTCTACTGCACATCCGCCCCTGTCTATCGGTTGTGGGATTCGCATACCAACACCACTGCTGTGGCATCTCATTTTAGTCCTCGCTAGCACCAAGCTCAACCAAGCCACTTTCATGACGGACAGCCTCTGTTTTGAGCAGTTGAGCTAGACGACTACCACTGTGCTCGGATGAGGTGCTAAATGGTGACATCGATGCTAGCGTAGATGCCACATTAGCAGAAAATTGACATGTATGGTTAGGGTCTTCGATAGCCTCACACCAAACCTTTTGATCGGATGAATTTCGGGATAGAGGCTAAACATGAGAGTAAAATCTTATCTAACAAGTGCCGGCCTCTCCCCTATTTAAATATGGCACATGCTATCGGGACCGAACCAAAAATTCATGGTGGCTCCCGATCAAAGCACATGAGTGGTGGGTCTAGCCCCCAAAAATCTCAGCCCAACAGTTAAGCCAAAGATCACAACCAACAAACCTCTCCTCTGGCGATTGGAGTGGGCAAAGGAGTCTAGTCCTCAGGCATATGAGGCATTGGTGACCAAAGTGGGCGCAGAAAGCAGCTCGGTGACCGTCGTGCCGGATCCGTTGGGCCCAGCGATCGGTGACCTTGTCCTCTCCATTGGTGGTGGGACTCGCACGGTAACATTGCCGCCGTGGCATCTCATTTTAGTCCTCGCCGGGCGCCACCGAACCCATCCTCACTGGCACTAAGCTTAGCCAAGCTGCTTTCATGGAAGACAGCTGTCTGTTTTGAGCTAGAGCACTAGCACTATGCCCTGATGAGGTGGTAACGTATGGTTTTACAGTTTAAGGTTAACAAACAAATGAATGCCAGATTAATTTTAGGGTTGAAAATAGACCTTTTTCCTTCAAAAAATTTGAGATATGATAGCCATAGCCTGTAGCTGACAAACATATATACTCATGTTGTATGAGCATCAAATTTTTGAAATCCTTCAAATCTTGAATCGTAACACTTTCATTAATAAATACAGAACACTCCATCGGTAGCGACATTAACAGAAATCAAACCTTCCATTTTTTTTTTCAAAAAAGAAGGCAAGCAAAATCACTAATATTAAATTTTTGTAGAAAATCGCTTGCGTAGGAAGGCTCCACTGTTTAGATTTTGAAATCGTGGCGGGGTTGTGGTGAATCTGAATTAGTTCGTGACTTTTATATATATATATATATATGCAAGTTAAAGCACTTGATTTAATTCACGAGCATGCATGGATGCATAATGCACCATTAAGTCTGTTCCTAATTAAAACTAACAGTTAAGTGCATGCGTGCTATTATAGAATTTTTTAAATAATATTTTTTGGAAAAATTTGTAGAATGTAAAAACCCACCCATTTGTTATCTATAATAAATTGGGACGTTAGTATTACCTGTCTATTTTCCGTTAAAGAACCAATAGGGCCAATTCAAAAATCCACAATGCTCGACTCCAGAGGTATCAAAATCTTATTGTAGCATTGGTCTCTATTCAATGCATCACCTCGACCGAAATAAAACCCAGTAAAACACGACAATAAGACCACGGTGCTTGGACTTGATATTATATTACATAGACATACAGATCATCACAAATCATTAGAATTTATTAGAAGTGTGTAATACTGTAATTAATTTTATCGTTATTTCCAAATACCAAATTCATAAAATATTTTCTTATGTCTATATATGTCTGTGTGCAATGGATAATTTAGGATAATAATTAAAGCAACATAAGTTATGTTATAAGACTCAATATTATAAATGGGAACATATCCTGTGCAAATAAGTATTTGGTGCAACCTTAGTGCAACCTAACTAAAAAAAGTTTCAAAAAATTCTGAAAAAATCATGGATATACATCTCAGCTTACCCCATCTATATATAAAATTTCATGACCAAATTCATCCTGTGCTAAGAGTAATAAAAAAAACAAACTTGATCATTTTTTGTAACTTAAGACGAGGATCAGGTTTTTGGCGTGCTGTCCATGGACAGATGGCCATACCCGCTCCTGATCCGAGTGGTTGGCTGGCTAAGAGAACCTCAGAATTGGCTCCAGATCGGAACTGATCCGAATCAAAAACGGAGAGATGACCAGAGTTGTCGGCGATGAAATCCAGGCTTCCAAAGCGAAATACCTGAGCCGGTGTGAAGGTGGCCATGCTTCGAAGATTGCCATCGAGCTTGCTGCGATCGATCCTAGCGCAGCCCCTACCTGGCGCGCCAACTGTCGACGTTTGTTACCGATAATAATGAAAAGGGGGCTACGTGCCGGACCCAAACCCGATAGTAACACAAGAACACCCAATGTATACAGGTTCGGACTCTCACGATGGAGATAATACCCTAGTCACGTGTTGCGGAATTATATGTGGCTAGGCGATTCTTGATGAGATATTACGTGTTTGGGGTGCCCGTCCTCCTTTTATATAATAGAGAAGAGGCGGTTACAATATCGAGTCCTACTCGGATCACAAGTAGGGGTTTCTATCCTGAACTCGTATTGGTTTGGATTACAATCATCCCTTGCCCAATACAACTTGGTTACCTTAACTAAGGTCTATCCTGATTCTTCGCGCTTCGCTTAGCCCAAGCAGCCCGCAACCTTATCCAGTCGGCATGGCCCAGTTTCTCCTGGCTAGGCCTTGTGGAACTGCCTGGTGGGCCCCGAGGCATACATATCCCACACTACCAAATCCCACTTCCCATAATTTTTTTCTTACTAATTGGTGTTTGCAAATAAAAATGCCTCTACATCACCATTTCAATTAGCGACCGAGGCCTGTCACCAATGGGGCGATTGTCTATCGTTATTTCAATTGGTGACAGAGGTCTATCACTAATTGAAATAGTGACAGACACGATGTCACTAATTTAAATAGCGATAGGTCGGTATTTCTATCAATTTTTGATTTGATGTATTATTTCTACAATTTTTTTCAAAAAATATTATTTTTTTAAAAAAACTACTATTATATATCTTCAAAAGTGAAAAGCAAACAGTTTTGAAGTTTAGGGGTGAAAAGTGAATAGTTTGGGAGTTCAGGATTGAAAATCGAATGATGCCAAAGTTCATGGTGCTTGGGCAGCATGGTCTAAAATAGGTATTTAGCCTATGTATAGTGTGCAACAACTTTTAGAATTTTTTAGATGTCGAGTTGAACTAGTTTATTAACTAGTTTAAGCAAATTTGAACTAAAATTCAAACTAGAATTACCTATTTTTATGATAGTTTGATTGTAGGTATATGCTGATTATATATTCAAACTGCCACCAACCAATGCAGGAGGTTCCTTCGGACAGCGTCGAGGAGGCGGTATTGATAATAATTAGTTATCTAGTGGATACTGCACTAGATTACATCTACTGGGACGGATGGTTTGGACTGGGTGCTTCTGCGGTGCTTAGAGCAATAGCCCAACACCCTTCGCCATCTTTGAGTGAGAAGTTTGACAAGATTATTCATGTCGACTGCTCAAGGTGGAAGAGTCGAAGAGCACTGCAGAGGACAATCGCAGAGGTACTGAAGCTTCCTCAGCGGGTAATGGATATTTTTGACAGGCAAGACGAGAATGATGATTTCAGCGGAGTACCTGAAGGCTCTAGAGCTGAGATAGGAAACATCCGGAGAGAGATCCATAGAGCCCTACAAGAGCACATATGTTTAGTGGTCTTTCATAATGGAAGCAATGATACGGTTGATTTAGCTGCCTTGGGCATTCCCCAACCTGAATTGTTCGATACTCGGGTATTATGGACCTTCAGAGGGAGGCTTCGGCTCAACCCAGAAATAAGAGAAAAGGTGGATAATTCACATCTTCATCTTTATAATGATTCTTATGGTAGATCTTGGGGGAAGGTTTTACTACTGAAAGAAGCTAGAGAAGTTGCTCATTTTACACAACATAAACAAGTCATCACCCCAGAAATAACTGCAGAGTGTTTCTTGTATTTGTTGTCATTGAATTATATGGGTGGAAACACCATGGACTACAATTGGGCTACCCACGCTTCCGACTATTGGGTTTGTGATGGGATTATACAAGCAGGTAAGTTTGACGAAGCATGGGAGGCTGCCGATGATCTGCATCAACAGTTACGAACAGAGGACTACTCATCTAATGCATTGCCGTCTTTTGGTGATAGGCTGGAGACCCCTCCAAATCGTTGGATTTCAGTCACCTACAGGTCTAATAGTGAACAACAACAGACAGTTCCTCCAGAGTCGACATCCTTCTTCCAAAGTGGATATGATGCACCGTTGCCCAATGACATGTTTCTCCATTCGGACAAACTGCGTGTACTGAAACTTTGCCGGTGCAACTTCAGCTTTTCTTCACCTCCTTTCCATTGTTGCCGCAGCTTAAGATTCCTCGGATTGGATAGCTGCAAGGATCAACAGCAAGAAGAAGCACCCAAACAGCAGCAAGAAGTGGAAGAGGAGGAGAAGCCAGAAATGGAATTTTTTCAGAGGCTATGGGTGCTGGACATATGCAACACAGATTGGGGCAACAATATTGCTTGGCGACGACTGCAGATCCTACGCAAGCTTCGCATAATTAAGCCTACAAGCTCTTGGGAGAAAGGCCAAAAGGATGAATTCGCAGATATGTTGAAGTTAGAACTCCTCGACCTATCTGGGGATAGAAGCATACAAGTTTTGCCGAGCCTGTCAAGGGCAACTGGCCTCAAGACTCTGGTTCTAGATGGTTGTGTCTGTTTGGAACATGTTGGGCCTGAAGGAGTCCCTCCATCACTTGAATCATTCAGCCTAGATGTAGAAGCAGGAGAGGGTTGTAAAATATCCTGTATCTCCTTGGCTGGCTGTGCAAGATTGGTGAACTTCAAATTGCGTGGATCATTGCCAAACCTTAAGGAGTTGGACATCTCAGAATCTGCAGTCAAAACACTTGACCTCAAAGATGAGGTGGTCCAAGTCCCAAGTCTCCAGCAAATTGTTCTTTTGGGATGTGAGCAGCTCCGCTCAATACTGTGGCCAGAAAAGGGAACGCAACAGCTAAGGATGCTATGCATTGACACTCGACGAGGAGGAGGAGGAGGAGAGGTCAGAAAATTGTCAGCCGGTTCTTTGGTCCATCGGTTACGAAAAGGATACTGTCACGCATATGTCGCTGTTGTGGACATGAGATTTATTCAGTTGTTGGTGCTAGAAAGTGGCGGCAAGTTTTGTTGCAACAACACTACTAGATTTAATCTGAATCTCTGCATATCTTCTCCTACTAGCAAAGATGACAAACGACAGAGGTGTCACAAGGAAAAGCTGGGCAGTAGTAGCACCTACACGGATGTCACTGTTGAGCAGATGGTTACTCATCATGGGCACAGCAGTGCTCTGCAGTTCCAACCGTTGGACTGTCATGTGGAGATTGGTGAGGGGATTATCTACACGAACGTGGAGAGCGTACATGGGATCAAGGCTATTGCCCTCGTGATGAACATGGTCGAGTCGTTGCACGCGCACGACAATTCTTGCATCACCACTGCTATCCCTATGGCCCCGAGCACGTCAATTTATTGGTATAATCTCAAGCGGTGCCGTGTCGAGAGATGCCCTGAGCTGCACACTGTCTTCGCCACTGCATTTGGAAGATTTAACAACCTGGAGACCTTGTGGGCGGCTGATCTCCCGATGGTCCACTGCATTTGCAGCAGGCTCGCTTATAATTGGGGTGATAACTTTGCGAAGCTGCGGAGCATACACCTCTACTCCTGCCGGAGGCTCACATCTGTCCTTCCGGTGCAGTGGGCTGACCAAAATCGACCTTTTCCCAACTTGGAGACCCTGCACATCGTCTACTGTGGTGATCTCATGCAGGTCTTCCCCGTGGAGGAAGAGCTTCTGAAGGAAATACTAGAATTTCCAAAGCTGAAGCACATCTATTTGCATGATCTCCCAAGGCTGCACCAGATATGTCAGACCAAGATGTCTGCACCCATGCTCGAGACCATCTGGGTCAGGGGATGCTGGTGCCTCAGGCGCCTCCCGGTCGTCGGTCGCCGAGACAGCCACCCTGCTGTGGACTGCGAGAAGGACTGGTGCGAGAAGCTGGAGTGGGACGGGCTCGACGCCGGCCACCACCCGTCCCTCTTCGACATGCGCCATTCACAGTACTACAAGCCTATGCTCAGAGGCTCAATTCTCCGGTGAACTAGCGTGAGCTGTTCAGGTACACATACACGACGCGCTCTCCCTTGTATTTTTTCTTTCATGTAATCAGTTGTATTTGTACTTGCGACCTATGTAGATTTTGTGGTGGTAAGACATGGACATGTTGGTGCTTGCTACTACTGCCGTTGCTACAGTAGATCAAGTGTTCGCCTGCCAAGTTGGTGTGTTTCCTAAAGAATAAATTGGTGTTTGATGCTGCGTGCATCCACCAAGTTGGTGTGTTTGATAGTATGTTAATCTGTGTGTGTCTTTTATGAAACTATGTTAATCTGTGTGTGTGTGTCTCTTATGAGACTAAGGTACCATCAATTTTGTGGTTATGTGTGTGCTTGAAATAAGAGGGTCAGCTCAGCTGTGCCTTTCGTGTGTGCCTATCAGTCATAGAACAGAACCCCATTGTGTGAGAGTGTTGCATGCAAAAGACTTCAGACATATTTTTGTGTGATTGGTACAGCAGCATGCTAATGCTGCCTGACACTATATTTGATTGATTTACATGTATTCTTAATCATCTTGTTCTACTTATTCTTCAGGTCATTTGTTTGTCTATTGCTTTGTGCTGCCCAGAGTAGAGAAGAATTTGGTGTTGCATTGTAGCTTCAGTTGAAGCATAAGCATGCAGTAAAATTTGTGTGAAATCGTGTCATCCTCTTCTGAGGATGGTGAAGCGGATGGCTCTAGATATTTCTCATCAGTTGTGAGTTGTGACCTCAATATACAGCTGTGTTCATTCGTTATGTCACTGAGCACCGCTCTGACATCTCGATTATTTCGCTCTGTTTCCACAGTTTCAAAGATGTTGGTTGTCACTTGGGAATCCCAGTAGTAGTAAGCGAGCGAGTAACACTAAGTTAGGCATGAGTGAGGTACCTGGTAGTGGTCCCTTATCCTAAAAGCTGTTGTCCAGATCATTTGACAAAGAGGAAAATTGTAACCTTTTTATGCTGCAAATGGTCCACACCATCTTGTAAATCTTGACAAATAGACAGAATTCATGGAAGTTGACTCCCAACTCAGTTATCAACTTATTGAGTCTGCTAACCAACTTTTTGTGGCACGACTAGTGTTCCATGAATGCAGTCGCAGATGTGTTCGATTCATTGATTCAGACATTATATGCCTGCATATTTCGGTAGGAAGTAGGAGTACAAATCAAATGGTGGTGTCAAGGCTAGAATGTGCTCCGCGCGGTGTTAATTGAGTAATTTACTAACTCGGCAACGCCTAGCCACCAAACGAGAGAGTCCCCCACCTCGTCTAATCCCTCGTCGCCGCCACAGGCGGCCGCCGGCTGGCCAACGGGCGGTGGCGGGCCTTTCACAGCATCCTCTCCCTTTAATCCCTTCAGTAACAACTCCTAGATCTAAGCACTGGCGTCCGAGGTGTTAAAATTAGTATGTGTGTGTTGTAACGGTAGAGAGTAGTGTATGCTGATAGAGTTTGTTATTCTTCAGTACCGAGTCTTACGCGCTACTGAAGCGCTTCTCCGTTCATTCTTTTCCGGAGATAGTGCTCGTCATGAACGGCACGCATGTAATCCTTATGGCTATATAATGAATGACGATCCAAGGTGATCGCTGAGTTCGCCCAATTCGTTTCTTTTACATTTCTTTACATGGTATCAGAGCGACTCGATCCAATCCACAAAAAAAAAAAACAAACAAGTATGAGTGGAACTCAGGGCACCCTGATGAACTCCGTAGTTTCAGCATCCACGAGCAACAACGCCATGCCGATGCCGGCTTTCAACAACATGATCACCGTCAAGCTCTCCACCGACAACTTCCTCCTATGGACGACGCAGCTGTTCCCCTACCTCAGGAGCCAGCGGTTGATGGGCTTCATCGATGGGACTATCGCTCAGCCGGCACCCACTCTTGTCACGGCCGGCACCGACGGCGTCACTCACACTGAACCAAATCCAGAGTTCAATACCTGGTATCTCCAGGACCAGCTGGTAATGAGTGCCATCCTGTCTTCTCTCACTGATGGAGTTCTTGCACAAGTTGTTGGTTGCACTACTGCTCGTGAAACTTGGTGTGCCATTGAGCGCACATTTGCAGCAAGTTCGCGAGCACAGATTATGCAGATCAGAATGCAGCTGGCAACAATTCAGAAGAAAGATCTCGGAATCACCGAGTACTTCCGCAAGATCAAGAACCTTGCCGACACTTTTGCGATGATCGGTAAGAAACTTGAAGACGATGAAATCATCGCCTACATGTTACAAGGCCTTGGAGAAGAATATGACTCCCTGGTCACAAGTCTCACCACGCGCAATGATGTCACAACCATTAATGACGTCTACGCGCACATGCTCAGCTACGAACTTCGCCTCGAGAAGAATAACAATGGCGGCGCCCAGGTCAATCACATCAGCAAGACTTCAGGGCGCGGTGGAAGACGAGGTCGTGGTCCCGGCCGTGGCAATGGCGGAGGCCGCGCTCCAGGTGGGCGTGGCGCTGGACGTGGAACCAATTCAGGTTCCCAGAACCAAGGTGGACCAAAGCAGCCATGTCAAATTTGCTTCCGCACCAACCACGACGCCTCACACTGTTTCCACCGCTTCGATCAGAACTATGTCGCAAGCGACACTCGATTTGCTGCTGCGGCCACGTCGAACAACAGCTATGTGGTTGACCCCAATTGGTATGCAGATACCGGGGCAACTGACCACATTACTCATGATCTTGAGCGACTATCAATGAAGGAGAGGTACACTGGCCATGACCGGGTACAGGCTGCAAATGGTGCAGGTATGTCCATTGCCCATGTTGGAAATTCATTTGTTGCTACTGCTCATCGTCCTTTAGCTCTAAAGAATGTTCTTCATGTTCCAAATGTGAATCGACATCTTCTCTCCATTCATAAACTTGTCTCAGACAATAATGTCTATGTTGAATTTCATCCAACTCATTTTCTTGTCAAGGACCAGGCAACGAAGATCACTCTTCTTAGAGGAAGCTTCAAAAATGGACTTTATCAGTTTCCCAATAAATTCTCAAAACAAGTCTTCTTCACTGCCAAGAACTCTGAAGACTTGTGGCATCAACGATTAGGTCATCCTACCTCTGCTGTAATTCATAAAGCCTTAGGCAGAAACAACATCTCTGTAATTTCAAATAAGAACCCTGCTGTATGTGATGCATGTCAACAGGGCAAGGCACATCAATTACCCTTTTACTCTTCAGTTCATTCCATTTCCAGTCCACTCGAGCTTGTCCACACTGATGTTTGGGGACCTGCTCTCACTTCTGTAAACGGTTTTAAGTACTACGTGAGCTTTGTTGATGAATACAGCAGATTCAGTTGGATTTACTTTCTTAAACACAAATCTGATGTTGAGTCCATTTTCTTGAATTTTCAGTCACATGTTGAGAGAATGCTGGGTAGGAAAATCTTAACAGTCCAATCGGATTGGGGAGGTGAATACCACCGTCTTCATAAATTCTTTGACAGGGTAGGAATCAAACATCAAATTTCCAGCCCCCATACTCACCAGCAGAACGGCTTGGTTGAGAGAAAGCATAGGCATATTGTTGAGACAGGGATAACCTTGCTTGCCCAAGCCCACATGCCAATCCGGTTTTGGGATGAGGCTTTCCAAACTGCTTGTTTCCTGATAAACAGACAACCTAGTCGAACCATTAACAATGAAACTCCTGTATCTCGTCTTCTTGGTGCTCAACCAAATTATCAATTCCTAAAAGTGTTTGGGTGTGCTTGTTGGCCAAACTTGAGAGCCTACAATTCAAAAAAACTCAGTTTCAGGTCAAAGCAGTGTGTTTTTGTAGGGTACAGCCCAGACCACAAAGCATACAAGTGTTTAGATAGAAAGACAGGAAGGATCTATATCTCTCGAGATGTGGTATTCGATGAGAATGTTTTCCCTTTCCAATCCTTACCTGATCAAGAGAAAACTTCAACTCAAACCACCCAACAGCCGACAATTCTTCCTTTCAATCTATACTACTCTGAGCAATTTCTGACTGACAGAAATCCGACAACAGACATTCAGTTTTCAACTCACAACTCTCCATCTCGCAATCCTAGCAGGACAGTAGCAAATGATTTTCCCACTGGACATGGATCTACTAACATCATTAACAGTGATCTAGATGCCAGCTCTCCTGATGTTGCAGGTTCTCAAGCTCCTGATGAAGAACAGGCTGAAGAACTCGAACAACTCACAACTGAAGAAAGTCCAGTGCAGAACGACCCAGAACCACAACCTGGCCACTCCATGCGCACCAGGCTGAAAGACAACATAGTGAAGTCCAAGGAATACACAGATGGGACTGTCAGATATGCTGCAAAAGTGGTAACTCATTCTCAACTTGCACCCACGTTAGAACCCAGCTCCTTTTCAGAAGCAGTGAAATACAAGGAGTGGAGACAGGCGATGGATGCAGAGTTCACAGCACTTCTCAAGCAACAAACCTGGGTACTAGTTCCACCTAAGAGAGGCATCAATTTGATTGATAGCAGATGGGTCTACAAGATCAAAAGGAAGGCAGATGGGTCTATAGAAAGGTATAAAGCCAGACTAGTTGCAAAAGGTTTCAAACAAAGGTTTGGCATAGATTACCTTGATACATTTAGTCCAGTAATCAAGCCTACTACCATTAGAGTTATTCTGTCACTTGCAGTTTCAAAGGGTTGGAATCTGAGGCAAATTGATATCCAAAATGCCTTTTTGCATGGCTATCTTCAAGAGGAGGTGTACATGAGACAGCCACCTGGGTATGAGAGTTCAGATGTTCCTTCAGGCTATGTCTGCAAGTTGAATAAGGCCCTGTATGGACTGAAACAAGCCCCAAGAGCTTGGCACTTCAGACTGACACAAAAGCTGCAGAGTCTTGGCTTCATCACTTCACAGTCAGACACTTCACTCTTCATACTGCAGACACAGCAACTCACTATGTATATTCTCATCTATGTTGATGACATAATCATTGTGAGTTCATCGACAGCAGCAACTGACAAGCTCATCAAACAACTGACAGTAGATTTTGCAGTAAAGGATTTGGGTGAATTGCAATTCTTCCTTGGTATTGAGGTGAAGTCAGACAAGAAAGGGCTAGTGTTATCTCAGGAAAGGTATGCTCGAGACCTTCTTCAGAGAGCAAATATGCATAAGTGCAAACCAATTGCCACTCCCATGGCTGCATCAGAAAGACTCTCAAAAGAGTCAGGAACTCCTCTCACTGGAACTGCACAATTTCAGTACAGGAGTATTGTCGGTGGGCTACAGTACTTGACAATCACAAGACCAGATCTCTCATTTGTAGTCAATCGTGTTTGTCAATTTATTCAGGCTCCCACAGATCAACACTGGGCTGCTGTTAAGAGGATTCTCAGATATGTGAAGGGGACGAGTAATCAGGGACTCAAGTTTGTCAAGTCTGAAGATACTGCCCTGAATGCCTACTCGGATGCGGACTGGGCAGGTTGCCCAGACGACAGGCGTTCAACGAGTGGCTTCGCAGTTCTTGTTGGACCAAATCTTGTCTCCTGGAGTTCAAAGAAACAAGTTACAGTGTCTCGTTCCAGTACAGAGTCGGAGTATAAGGCGATAGCCAACGTGACTGCTGAACTCATCTGGATTCAGACATTACTGAGAGAGCTGAGAATTTTTCAAAGTCATGCGCCTACCCTTTGGTGTGATAACATAGGAGCTACATATATGGCCTCTAATCCAGTCTTCCATGCAAGAACAAAGCACGTTGAAGTCGATTTCCACTTTGTCCGAGAACAGGTGGCAAGGAAGGCTCTGAAAGTCTGCTTCATCCCATCAAAAGATCAGCTTGCTGACATCTTTACAAAGGCTCTTCCAAAGTCTCCGTTCAACACTATCTGCAGCAATCTCAACCTGGTAAACCGGTGTTGTGATTGAGAGAGGCTGTTAAAATTAGTATGTGTGTGTTGTAACGGTAGAGAGTAGTGTATGCTGATAGAGTTTGTTATTCTTCAGTACCGAGTCTTACGCGCTACTGAAGCGCTTCTCCGTTCATTCTTTTCCGGAGATAGTGCTCGTCATGAACGGCACGCATGTAATCCTTATGGCTATATAATGAATGACGATCCAAGGTGATCGCTGAGTTCGCCCAATTCGTTTCTTTTACATTTCTTTACACGAGGCTGTGGTCTCTGTTGCTGAGCTCAGGTTGGTGGCGACGAGCGCCGAGGATGGTGTGGTTGGTGTTGAAGATCCACGGGGACCAGCGTTGGGGCTGGTGTTGCATCCTACTATCTAGATCGAGGTTGGATCTGACCGAGCTGCGCTTCCTTCCGTGGTGCTTCTCGTGGCACCACGGAAGAACGGTGAAGCTGTCGTACGTGGCGGCAACCTTCAACGGGGTGCGGTGCTTGAGGACCTTCCGGCGGAACGTACCAGTGGCCAGCCTCATCCACAACGGCGGACAACGCTCGTTCCAGCTCGTGGCGCAGGCCGTCCGCATCGTCTTCAGCAGCGAGCTCGAGGAGGCCGGTGAAGGCATCGTCTGTGTCGACGGCGAGGTGCTTGGCCATCTCGGCAACAGTAGCCGCCATTGCCGCATTCTTCTTCTTGGGCGCGGTGGCCACTGTGTCGACGCTGGCCGCGGGGGACATGGAGATCGGCATGCCAGGGCCGGGGTGCTCTGGTAGGTGGAGCTTTTCGGGGCTTGTCAGACTGGAGCAATGGTTGACTGCAGTAGCTTGTGAGAGCATCTCCAAGAGATCTCCATGTCCCAGGTTTAAAAGAGTTGCTAATTAGAAATATAGGATTTTGGTTAAAAGAAACACCTTCAAGAGAAGTTGTATTTTAAGAAAAATTATCAAATTGGTTTGGGACTCAGGAGGTTCGTCGCTGCATTTGGCGACGCAAGTGCTGGCCCTATCCTATTCGCGCGTCCCTAGAGAAGGCGTCCAACTGCCGCGCGCCATCTTCCTCGCGCACGCCGCAGCCATCGACCCTCACGCTCGTGGATGGCGTGGAGGCCGCCTTCTCCCTCGCAGCCAGCCCCGTCCGGAGCGAAGCGCGCGCAGGCGCAGCAGCGGCGGGGCTGCCCCGAGGCGGCGCAGCAGCCGCTCCTCGCCGTCAAGGTCGAGCTCGAGCAGCTCGTGCTCTCCATCCTCGACGACCCCTCCGTCAGCCGCGTCATGCGCGAGGCGTCCTTCTCCTCGGCCGCCGTCAAGTCCACCATCGAGCAGTCCCTTTCCTCGTCCTCCCGGTCCTCTCCACCCCCGCTTCTACGCCCATCCCGCTATCCCTTCCCTCTCCCGCGCGTCGGCACCGCCAGCGCCTACATCAACCCTCGACTGGCGGCTGCCGCCGCTAGACCCGGCGGCGGGGACGATGCGCGCAAGGTGCTCGACGTCATGCTCAAGCCCGCGTGCCGCAACCCGGTGCTTGTGGGCGACGCCGGCCCCGACGTGGTGCTCAAGGAGGCAATCCAGAGAATCCCGACGGCCGGTTCCCCGGCCCTCGCCGGGGCGAAGGTCCTGCAGCTGGAGGCGGAGCTTGCCAAGCTCGCCGGCGACAAGGCGGCGATGGCAGCGTGGATCGGGGAGCTGGCCCCTGTGGTCGGGAGACTTGTTAGTGAGCACGGCGGGGTGGTTCTTAGGTTCTTCCGGTGTTTATCAAAGCTTAGCCACTAAAAGATCATGAAGAATCAATGGCTGTTTGTAGTTGCATCTGTAATTTATTACTATCATCGCATCCCCTGGTGATTCTTGTTCTAAACTCCCATTTTTGTTCCAGGGCTTTGCTTCCATCACTTGACTTTTTCTAATGAGGAGTGCTGAAGCAAAACCCCTATTCTATTCATGAGTCAAACCTAACTTTTCACTGTTGCTACCAGTGCTTTCCAGGGGTCCCAATGTGATGGAGGACTTGAAATGGTCCAAAGTTACTGAAACAACTCAAAGGAAGTTCAACTTCACTGCAGGTATAGGTGCTCTTGAATTATCTAAATTGCTGATCCCTGTCTTGTACAAGGATGCACTTATTTACTGGTCATCTTCAGATTTTTAACATGTTACTTTGGAATCTTGCCATATAGTTCATTTCAGGAGAGATGAAGTTTGTTCAGTTTGGGATGGGACCAGAGAATTTGTTGTTGCTTATGTCAAGCCGTGAGAAGTTCCAGGGCAGCTGAGCAGGGAACGTTCCATAAAAGTTGTTGTTCTGGATCATGACAGTGCTGAGCATGTTTGTGACTGACCAAAGGCTCATGGGAAAGTCGCCAGTGAAATTATTGTTGGACATCATTATATTTTTCAATAGATGACAGCCGTCAAATGAAGCTGGAAGCTTTCCAGATAAGCTGTTATTGCACACAACGGATCATGAAGCATGTTTGTCACTGACCAAAGGATCATGAAGCTGGCAGCAACCCAATGCTTGCTGGTATTGACCCTGCAATGTTGTTGAAGTACAGGTACAATAAGGTCAGGTACCCTTGCAGCTTGTTCTGTGACAGATCAAGGAGTTTGAGCTCCGTTAGGCTTGACAGACTATCAGATTTATACTGAGCATTCTAGCTGGGCAGGCAAATCTTAACACATGGGACAGGTAAATAATAGACTTGTTGCCGTGTTGCATCGGAGTTTTCAACAACAGAACTGTATTTCATATTTGCCCATTCTATGTTTCAAGTTTTGCTCTGAAGATCACTTCTTTCTATGTTTCATGAAATTGTCCATGTTTTGGTCATCCTATATGCAATAATCATTTGTACCTAGTAGGTTGCAGAATTTTGATTAACAAAGCTTACAGAAGTTCTTTTCGGCCAAAGAAGCTATCGTCACATAAACTTAATCCAATAGGAACACAAAAACACTGGCTACCTGGTATTTCTTTTCCTGCAACCAATCTATTATTTTTGTTCTTGCACTTCAAAACATATGGAACGAAATTGTGTTTTTCATTTCTCATGCATTGTCAATCAGAATGCATGCATGACTCTTCCTCCAGTTGACAAACAGAATGCATGCACGATTGGCGTCGAATTTTTCTCACCTGCTGTTCGCCGTCGAGCGGCCTGTACGGGCAGGAGGGAGACGAGAAGGTCCCATGGCCGACAGCCAGCGATGGGCAACACGCAAGAAAAACAGAGCTACGAACAACGCCGCGCGGGTGGGCGATAGCAAAATGGCGCGGAAGAGCGCTGGCTGTGGTGCCAACAATTTTGCCACCAAAAATTAAAGGGTTGTGAGTTTAGGGTTGAGTTTAGGGTCTAATTGCTGCAGTCAATAGTTATCTTGGGCCCTAATTCTTTTAGTTTAGGCCCTATTTTAAGGTATAGGACTCTATTTTAAGGCTTCACTTTTGGAGATGCTCTGATGCAGCAAACCATCTCACCACACCAGCAGCGACAGAGTCAACCACAAGATCTCTGAAATCTCCATGGTGACCAAATCGGAAAGAGCAAAGAAAGACGACAAACTTGTGCTGGCCGGCGACTAACCTCTTGGTGGAGGCATCGGTGGGGCTGTGGGGTGCTCTGGTCAGTGGAGGGCCGCGCGCGGTGGAGTGTGTAGGATCGGATGACGTCAATCAGAGGGGTGACAAAAACAGATTAACCTATGTTCATTAAAACAGTAATTACGAAAGATCCCACCGTTAGATTGATGTGAAATTTTAACCGTAAAAACTAGACTCAATTTGGAAGCTAACCCAATAAAAATTAGCTCAATCGGATCTAAAGATATTACCTTCGCATTTTTAACTGAATCAATAATGACGGGAATTGATCTTCAGAATTCAATTGGCATCAAGTTGCCTCGGCAACTCTTCGCTCTTCCGAACTCAACGACAACACAGCCTTGCCGCCGATCTGTTCTTCAGAGTATCACCAACGTTGTGAAGCTTTGTGGTACGTCTGTATACCTGCAGAGAAAACAAGCGACAACAGAAAATACTCCAGACGATAGCAAGTTGTTCAGAATGCAGAGCAAACAAAGACAATCACGGCCGCCAAGAGCAAACACAGACACAGAAGTTCTAGTGCTGGCCGCCGCAAGTTTTCTAGTCGCCCTTTCTTCTATTCGTTCATCTCTACTAATATAATGCAGCACTTGGTGGCATGGTACGTTCTTCAGCGTCCCCTGACCCCACACGCGCTCCCGCACCGCACTCCTCTCTCTCCACGCGATCATCCCCAAATTCCCCGGGCGCGAAATCCGGATCGCCCCCAAATCCCCCGCGCCACAACCCGGCTCGCTTAATCTCCCCAGCGCAATCCTCGCTCCGATCTGTTCCGATCTACTCCGATTTTTTCGCGTGGAGATGAGTATCTTCTGCCCTCTTTTCCTTTTTGGATTCTCTTCCGATTCCTATTTAACCCGTGGATTCTTTCCGATTGCATCTTTTCCCGGTGCGGCGGCGGAGTGGCTGAGCGCGAGGAGTTCGTCCGTTTCTTACCTGTGCGGTTGGGAGTCCCGGCGGTGGCGGCGACGGAGTGGCTGCGCGCGAGTAGTTCGTCGGTCACGGTAGGCATCCGTCTCCGTTTCACTCTTGTTTTGGCTCCTCCTTTCTGGTTTTTTGAGCTTTGAACGAGAGATTGTGATCTCATTTAGCCGCTGCTCCTATTGGGGATTAGGGTTTTGTGCAATCGATTTATTAGAGCATATATTGATTTTCTGCATGCAATAGCTGGATGTGGTAGTTCGCTATTACTAGAAACTGCAATAGTTGTTTGATCTGTTGTTCCGATATAAGGCATGTGCTGAAGCTACACTATTAAATCTTTCCTGTCCAGCTGCACAAAGGGTACACGATGTTAAATCAGAAATTCAAAGACACAGAACAAAAAAACTACGCATGTTAGCTAAATGATTGTTGCATTCATGGGATCGACACAACATGTAACTAAATGATTGTTGTCTTTGCTCTGGTGCTAAATAGATTATAGCTTTACCGTGATTTCCATGGTGCTGAGGATCTTTTATTTCCTGTTCAAAAATATCTAATTATCAATTTTGTGATCTGGTGGTAGACAAACCAGCTGCATTATGCCTGAAAAAAATACTACCAGTTTAAGCTAGAGTGCAGTTTGTTGAAAAAATCAAGGCAAAATTGACTGAAAATAGTCCCATGTGATGCTCAGGACTCGAATTTCATTTCAAGAAACTCAATACTTCCCCAGTTAATGTGTCCAGCAATAAATAGTCCTATGTTTCGTTCACCTTCAAGGTCCTAAATCTTTCCTGTCCAGCTACACAAAGGGTACACGATGTTAAATCAGAAATTCAAAAACACAGAACAATAAAACTACGCATGTTAGCTAAATGATTGCTGCATTCATGGGATCGGCACAACATGTAACTAAATGATTGTTGTCTTGTTTTCCAGCACTTAACCCTGAGAAGTGGTTAGAGTTAAAGCTCCAGGAGAAGGCAACGGTAAGCCACAATTCACAGTTATTCAGGTAATAGTTACAAAAGTTGTACTTGTGCTGATTTTCTGCATGCAATAGCTGGATGTGGTAGTTCGCTATTACTAGAAACTGCTTTTGTTTGATCTGTTGTTCCGAGATAAGGCATGTGCTGAAACTGCTTTTGTTTGATCTGTTATATATATTACACATTGATACACGACAAACAAGAGGTTCAACTAGAGACTAATTGGCTTCTATTTTAGATAATAACTGGATCACACTTTGCATCATCCCAAAACAACCAGTCATACTTTTAACAATTCAGCACGTGAAAACAAATGGACAGTAGAGCAGTATGTGAGGTCAAATAGAAAGAATGCTTACAATATGCAAGTTGTGCATGTTATACTCTGATGTACTAAAACAAAGTGGAGCCGGGTGCTCAATTGATGGCTATACTAAACAAGTTAAATCAACATCTAAAATTGTGAAAAAGAGGGTGTTCTTATGTTGTCCTACTGCAGTGAGCACACATATGGCTAGCATATCACTGTATTGCCTCAAAATGCCTACTGAATGGTCTCTTCCATAAACAAATTGGGATGTTGCTATTCACAAGTTGGAAGGTGTCAAACTTCCATAAATTCTGTACCAAGCTTGCTCACAGAAATTATAACAGCATTGAAAGAATATTAGTTGTAGCAAATACATTTTTCTAGCCTACACAAAATTTGAGAATGCGTGAGATATAACAGCATTGAAAGAGGTTTCATTCATGTTGTCGTCCCTTATCAGGACCAGTCTGCATGCATGTGTTGTAGGCAAGGATGTTAGTTCCGTTTGTGTTGATTTCTTGCTGTTTTCAAACCGAAAATCTTGATGGTAATAGCTTGCAACTAATGGTTTTATGCGTGATAGAGGTACCGTTTATTTAAGCTTAGGTTTTTAACTTATAGCTTAAAACTAGTCTTTTCGTTTAAATAGCTTAAAAGCTAATGGTTTTTGTACGTGATAGAGGTGGGTAATATTACCTAACTTTAGTGTTATTAGTCTAAAATCAACCATCAATAAGCTAAAAAAGTCTGTCTCCAGTGGTTTTTGGCTTTTAGTTATATAGAGGCTTATGGCTTTTGGAAAGCTTAGATAAAAAGCTACTCGTTTGTTTAGTCTGTAGCTTTTGGCTTTTAAGCCGGTGAAAAAATCTAAACAAACAGGACCTTAATGAGGTTATAGGCTTAATGTTAAATATATATATACACACGCACACACGTACGCTTGTGATGTTCTTTCTCTTTCTCGACATCGAGTTCTCCTCCGGTCACCGGATGGATGACTAGCTTACATCTATTGCCGGAGAAGGCCAGTAACCCTAGTTTCTTGATTTCTCCAAATCTTGCATATGCGCAGTCTGATGTCGACGAGATCCCAGCTCATCATGAAAAGCTGCCACCAACGAGAGCGCTTCAAACCACGCTAACCTGCAACTTGCTGCTTCGATCAACCATCTTGTAGGAGCAAAGGAGGCCATCTTCCAAGTGGACTGTAAAAAAAAAAAGCTCAAAACTCACGAGCTACTCGAGTAGCTCAAGCTCGGCTTGCGAAAGGCTTGGTTCGAGCTTGATTTAAGCTCCGAACGAGCTGAACTCGAGCTCGCGAGCTTAGGTAAGCTGACTCGAATAGTTCGCGAGCCTACTTGAGTTTGGATCAAGCTTCTTTGAGCAGAGCTTACTCGAGTTTATTACTAAGTCAAGCTTGTTACTGAACTTATTAAGCTTACTGAGCTTACTCGAGCCGAGCTTGAGCATACTTGATCTCGAACTAGGCCAACCTCGAGCTTGGATCAAAACTCGGACCCCAACTCAAGGTCAGTTCGAGTTTTACCGAGCTCGAGTATGAAGAGATAGCCTCGCTCAAACTCAGGGAGTGTCCATATCCACAAAAATCCAAGGTGCCCTGTGCAATTTCTCATCATTGAAGGGTCTTCATTGTAACTTTGTGAGGTACATGTAATCAGCTTTTGTGCTATATCTTTAAATAAATCGACATGCTAGGACCTCACGAGGGCCCAGGTGCTTAAAAAGCATCTCTAGTGCTGAAGCGTGGAGACTGGAGTGTGTGGAGTGTGGTGTACATAAATTTGGGATCCAAGGTGCTTTGAAAGTGACTCATGGCAAATGACTATAAATCTAAACATTTAGGGAAGTTTGACTTGATCCTTTGGTTCGAGCCATAGTTTGTGTCGACATGTCGTAGTTTTTAGGGTCTATTTATTTTAGTTTTTGATTATAAATTCTGGCTTTAAAAGTAGAATAAAAAACAAATAATCTAATTCTAGAATTCGATTCTCACAATACAATCCACTCATATATACTAGAATCTACAATCCATTTTATAGGTGCTTTTGGATTTCAGTTTTTAGAGAATCAGTTTCTCTACAACCACAATGCAGAATCAGCTTTTAGATAATTCAAAGCTGAAACAAACAGACCCTTACTCCCTAGCCTACTTGCCGTAGACCCTAATTGCATAGGCAAACCATGCCTCTAACTTGTCATGATCAATTCGATCGTCCTAGAAAGTGTGTTAACCATCCGAATAGGTTACTAATTACTCCATCACAGATGATATAATTTCTCCATTGCTGGTATATACTGTATTTCAGTGTCACGTAAAGGTTTAGACTATGGGTGTGCATTTTTTTACCAAAACAGAATTACCTAACAAACCAAGCCAAATTAACCAATTTTTTTTGTTTTTTCAGGTTTTCGGTATATGGTTTGGTTCTTTGGTTCCAGAAACCAAAATGACTAATACCGAATGCCTACCAGCCCACAACCCACTAGACTAGGTCCCATCTCTCCCAGTCTTTCCCCCACCTGATGAGATCCCATATCTTCTCCACCTCCTTTCTCTCTCCCCCATCTCTCTCCTCCATCAATTCCCACCGCCCTCCTCCCTAGCCACGCTGCCACCTCCACTCACTGCGCCCGCCCGGGCAGTGCCACACCGCCTACTCCTCCAGCTGCACCTCATGGTCACCGCCGCACAACAAGGTGGCCGGGAAGGAAGAAGTATCCAGTGGCGAAGGGCGGAGTAGGATCTAGCAACAACATCAAGGTTGATGACGAAGGGTGGGGCCACTTCCTTGCTCATCATTGGTGGAGACAAGGTGGGCAATCGCCGCCATCCTTGCTTGGCAGCAGCGGAGGAGGCCATTGGCGGCCACAACCCCATCTCTCCTGTCATCGGTCGTCGTGATTGGGCGATTGTTGGTGAGTTCTGGCTGAAATTGATAGAGCAGTTAACTCTCAGGATGGTTTTGGCTTGATGAGGACAATTTTGGTTAAGTTTTGGGACTGCTTACTGTAAACTGCTTGTTGACTTGTATGAGATGAATGCTATTATCATATTTTGGTTAACGAAAAACTAAATTAACCGAATCAAATTTTTGGTTAAATCAGTCCAGTTTCTGATTTTGGTCTCGAGAATTTCAATTACCAATTTTTAAAACCGAACTATTTTTAAACTGAACCGAAATAACAAACGAATGCCCACCCTAGTTTAGACGCCCCCATATATGCCTCACGGTGTGACAGGAGGCTATCATGACATCTCTAATTCTGATGCGTGTTGTGATGGGTATTTGAGTCAATTCTATTAATTACAATGTCTTGTGTACAAATATTGAGCACTTTTCTTTTAGCTAGGCGTCGGGGCATTTGGATTCTCCTTTGAGCCGTCGAGTTACTTGATGAGGGTGGCAATTCCTTCTTTGTTCTTAAGGAGCCTTCTTCTTTGTCGTCATCGTCTCCAACCCGCTTTATTTGCATATATGGTCTTTTTCTGAATAAATTTGAAAAATGGCCCCTCCTCGACTAGCACGGCATGTTTTTCTCGCCGAGCAACCTTTCTCCGCAAGTTCATAAATTAAACACCTTGATCTTTCACTTAATTAATCACTTTAATTATGTTATCACTTAATTAAGTCACTACGAGCTAGGGTTGCTCGACAGTCCATGCTACCGAGGCTCGTGCTACTGAAGGTGGTGGCCGAGCTTGGAGGTCTTCCAAGCAGACGAGAGCCTTGAGGTTACACGTCTCGTCTGTCATGCTTTTACTACGAGGAGGAGACCATTTTACAAATTTATCCGAAAAGTATTGTATCTCTACTACTTCTAATTTTGAGTTGGTGGTGATCGTCTGTTCTCCACCACCAAACAAAACTGAACCGTCAAGAAAAATCGGATGGCCGAAAAACCACTATTTTTAAAAATGATTGGGATGTTCTTATTGCACATTTCCTTGGTGTGGTAAGTTAGTATGCAATCACTTTGGTATTAGCTTACATATTTCAGCATGATCGTCCGTTTTCACCCGATCGGCTCCCCGCCATGATCGTCTCCTCCGCGCCACCATCGCCTGCTGCAGTCCTCGCTCACGCTCTTGATCCTCGCCCACGCCGCATCAAACACTCAACTTGCCCCCTCCGATCCTCCGACACCGCCGGATCGGAGCAATCCGCTGTGATGTGTATCTCCACGTAACAACGTCGTGGATCTGGATCTCGAGCGACAACCAGCAGAACATCGCCACAGGCGTGGCCGCGCCGATGACCGCGAGACCACGGGTTTGTGCTCCAAAGACTACCGCTTCACTGCCGAAGTCGGCGCTCAAGGACGCGTCCGCCCGCCATCCGTAGCTACCTCACCCGCCGTGTGGCGCGAGTACTCCGACGCTCATCATGGACTCCGACATCCCAGGGTACATCCTTTTTTTTTGAGACCAACACAAGGCATACATACATCTTTGATGTTGTTTTGTTTCAGGAAATATGGAACTGCCCCTACTTAATGGAGACCCTGCCGAGCTATGCCGAAGATATAGATGGCAGAGTGTCCCCGTCGATCTCAATGTTGTCGGAGATAGCTTCTAGCAGAAAGATCACTATCGTAGGTGGATCCATACCTGAGAAGGCGTCTGGGCAGCTATTCAACACTTGTTGTGTTATCGGACCGGATGGACAGATGAAGGCCAAGCACAGAAAAGTAAGGGGCATGATGCATCTTATCTCTACATCCAAATATTGACATGTAATTCAAATAACTGACTGGATGGGATTGGCCTGTGTAATGACTACTGAACAATGGCAATTTCAGCTGCATTTGTTTGAAATTGACATCCCAGGAGACATCACTCTCAGGAATCTGATACCTTCACGGCTGGACAAAAACCTATCGTAGTTCACACTGGTAAGTTCTGAGCTATCATGAAGTTGCGTCAGTTCCTCTCCTTCCCACACATGCTGGATCGCATTGTACTGAAAAATTAACTTGAAAAAAAGTGAGGAACAAACAGTGCCATGTCTGCAAATAATGGCATACTTGATCACTCCTATGTGCTTAAGAGTTTAAGATGCATGTTCTTTAATTTTATCTATATATAAGTATGTTTGTTCAAACCAGGATGTGACCATCCTTTTCTTTAGATAGTTATCTAATTCTCCTTGTGTTTCCCCATCTGCCCATTTCACTCCTTCAGGGCTGTTGATAATCAGGTAACTTTACTTCTTGTAATGGGGGATCATGGACAAACCCTAAATGGTGACCATGGAGGAGGAACTGCTGAAGAGGTGGTCTGTCTTATGTTTTGTTGTAACTGCATAACTATCAGAACTAATGCTATGTCAATTGCAGGTTGAAACATCGCTATTTGCATGGAGTCCAAAGAGCCCACCAAATGTTGTCTTATCTGTTCTTAGTGAAAATTCATGCAATATTGATCTGGTACATTTATTTATATTATTTGTTGTGTCCAATTAATGATAAGCTGAGTGCTCTTCTGATCTATGCCAATAAACATGATTTTCATGTTGGCATCTACTTTTATATATATATATATATATATAGTTTTGATCAGGATTAGGATTCCAACATTCCTTGGGTCATATTATCATCCTAGTTATGCTTTTTGTACAAAATATTTTGAAATAAAATTGCACATAGAACAGGTACTTGTGTATTTAGTTCTTTATTATTGCATTTTGGGTTTGGCATCTTAAATTCTGTAGGATGTGGTATGTGCAACATGGCGTGCTCAACAGCAGCAACGGCAAGGGTCACGGCCAGCCAGACATGCACAGGGATCCAGGAGGAATAGGAGGCTTTGTATTTG
The DNA here is from genome assembly GCA_036346375.1 of Guadua angustifolia. Taxonomy (NCBI): domain Eukaryota; kingdom Viridiplantae; phylum Streptophyta; class Magnoliopsida; order Poales; family Poaceae; genus Guadua; species Guadua angustifolia. The sequence goes on along the minus strand of JAYEVE010000988.1, from coordinate 31,095 downwards.
ATTAGAGAGTCCAGGAAGTAGAACTGTAGAATAGAAGGTTTATTTCAGAATAAGTTAGGAGATAGATTCCATGTGAATTAGAAATTCTGCTCGTATTCAATTAGGAAAGTGTTAGGATAGAGTTTATGAGTCCATTGCAGGACGTCAAGCATCTTCTATGTAGGGATATTGTGTATCACTGTTGAAGACAAGCAAAATTGGGTTTCATTACTAATTTTATTTTTCAGAGCAACGCACGGGCATTGAACTAGTTTAAAAAAATGTCAGAGAACAAAAAGAAAAAATTCATTCTTTAGCTCCAGCCCCAAGCAAAGAACCATTCGTGCTTTCCCAAAGCCTGAACACAGGCCAGTGGCAAAAGAAGCTACGTGCAGCTGATCGGTAAGACCATTGACAGCTGCATTGTTCTCCTCTCCAATTTCCGTTCTTCCTCCTCCTCCACCTGACACAAAGCATCTATCTTTCTCTGCTATCTTTCCAGCACAACTAAGGCTCTTCTTGCTCTTGTCAATTGTTGGCAACTTAGTTTTCCAAATAGTAGGTACAAACATAACTAATTCGCTCTTGTAGGTGCTAGCGACTGGAGATCCATCTGGAGGTGCGGATGGGATAAGATTAATTAGTCGAGCTTCTTGTGTTTTGCTGGGCCTTCATAAAGAAATTCGCCATGTATCGATCGGTACGTATTTGCTACATATATCTGCATGCTATTTTCACGAAGTAGAGTAGTATTCTCATTAGTGAGTTTTGCGGTTCTTGTGCTAGTATGTGTGCATATATATATATACCCATCACTCTTTTTTAAAATATAAGTCCTTAATCTTGGAATACACTATAATTCAAGAGGGTCATGTTTTGAAGAATTGCAAATAGTAGTATCTCCTCTAGCACGCCATCACCGAATCGTACTAAAAACTAAGATATCCTAGAACTATCCACCTTTTAACCCTAACTCCAGTCTTGATTTATTTTTCAACTTTGAACTCTGAAACCGTCTGATCTAGAAACTCAAACTAATTAATTAGACAACAATAAATACCACTTTATTAGTTGTCACTTCAATAAATACCATTTATTGTCTCAATGACATGTGACTTTTGGTCCCACGTGTCATTGAGATAATAAATGGTATTTACTAAAGTGTTAATCTTTAGAGTGGTACGGTATGAATAATCCCTTTAAAAAAGGAAGGCAAGGACATTAATTCGGCTTAGCCCGCATGGAAAAAAATTCCGTGGAGGAGGTATGCAAATTTAACTCTGTGCATCCTCACTCCGATGGATGCCACGTATTTATCTTGCCAATCTCAACCATTCATTTAATTTCTCACTTCTCCCATTAGGGCAGTCCCAACCCATGGTGTCTATGAGTAGTGTCTAGAGAGGAGAGAGAACAATAAACTAATGTATAGTTTCTCAACCCATGGTTTCCATGAGTAGTGTCTAGAGGTGGGAGAGAGCAATAAAGCAATGCATGAGAGCAATAAACCAATACATGCACCACAAACACAGCTTGGTAAGCGTGTAGAAACGTCCAACCTTGATTTTGCTAGTTTCTTGAGTCTTGGTACCCGCGTCGACCCAGTTTCTTGCATGAGACACGGTTTCTTCGTTTTTCCTTCTCTCCCTTCCTTAACTCCTATGCCACATCAGATTTTTGCTTAGTTGGCAGCGTAATTAATTCTATAGACACCAGCTGAGGTGGAGGGTTGGGAATGCCCTTAATAACACCCTTGATTTCTCACTCCTTCAATTAATAACATTGTTGGTGGGGTGAGGTTGAGAATTAGCTAGATGGACACGTGGCATCCATCGGAGTGGGGATGCACATGATTAAATTTGTATACCTCCACCACAGAATTTGTTTCCCGCACGTTTACACTGAAGCAATTTATTGAGTGATCTTTCGCGATCGCGTACCCTGATGATCTGATCTCCTCTATATCTCTACTCGTACACAATTTCTCTCAGTTTAATCAATACTATTAAATTTTAATAGAAAATGGCTTGAGTAGGAACGAATGTAAAATAGATATGAATTATCCGTATTATTCACACTATCATATATTTAATAGGATATAAATATAGTTTATATCTATCCATCTGCTCAATAGTTCCTCTCGTATTCGAATAGGGAAAATATAGAATTTAGGATTTTCCTTATGATATGTTATTTTATTTGAAGTATCTAATTTCGATTTCGCAGTGTTCATAGTACGTCGCAGCATATGTAATTTAGTTGGGCATTTTTTTTCTTAATTTAATGCGGATTCATGTTCTTCAGGTTAAACTTAGTAAATTGCATTGATTAGTTGTGTTGTGCATCCAAGCAAAAGGTCATTAATGTCTGACGATTAGACAATTTACGCGAATATTCGACTTTGACCAGTATTTTATTCGAATTCAAGCTCAGTGTATTCAAAACCCTGAACATTCAAATTCGAACTTATAAATATGGATATGAATTACTCCCTCCGTTTTATAATATTTATCCATTGTACTGGGAAACGTTTGAATAAATGTGAGATAAAAACTGCTACGCTTGTGAAGTGACGTCAACTAATTGCCACCGATCAATGCAGTGGCATTCTCCGGGGAACATCAAGGAGGCGGTACAGGTAACAATCCCTTTCCTAGTGGATACGAGATGGGATGAATACCACGTCATCTGCTTGGACGGATGGGATGGACTGGGTGCTTCTGCGGTGCTCAGAGCTATAGCACTAGAGCCTCCGCCATCTCTGAGTAAGAAGTTCGACAAGATCATCCATGTCGACTCCTCAATGTGGAAGAGTCGAAGAGCACTGCAGAGGACAATCGCGGACACACTGAAGCTTCCTCCGCGGGTAATGGCTATTCTTGACAGGCAAGACGAGGAGGATGATTTCAGCGGAGTACCCGAAGGCTCTAGAGCAGACATACAAGACGTCGGGAGAGAGATAAACAGAGCATTGCATGAACACACCTGTTTAGTGGTCTTCCATAATGGAAGCAACAACATGGTTGACTTGTATGATTTTGGCATTCCTCGACCTGAATGGGTTGGCAGTAAAATATTATGGACCTTCAGGGGGAGGCTTCGGCTCAACCGAGAAGTAACAGAAACGGTGGATTACTCACCTCCTTATCTTCGTTATGCTGTGCATGATAGTACTCTGTGGAAGGTTTTACTACTGGAAGAAGCTAGAGAAGTTGTTCAGTACACACAACATAAACAGGGCATCACCCCAGAAATAATTGCAGAGTGTTTCTTGTATTTGTTGTCGTTGAATTATGAGGGTGGAAACACTGTGGACTACAATTGGGCTACCCACGCTTCGGACTATTGGGTCTGTGATGGGATTATACAAGGATGCCAGTATGATGAGGCATGGGAGGTTGCCGATGCTCTGCATCAACAGTTACGAACAGAGGACTACTCATATAAAGCATTGCCGTCTTTTGGTCATAGGACAGTGATTCCTCGAAATCGTTGGATTTCAGTCAGTGACAGGTACTGTACCTCCAGAGTCAACAACGGACAACAGACTGTACCTCCAGAGTCAACATCCTTCTTCCAAAGTAGATTTAATGCATTGCTGCCCAATGACATGTTTCTCCATTCGGATAGACTGCGTGTACTGAAACTCTGCCGATGCTACTTCAGCTTTTCTTCACCTCCTTTCCGTTGTTGCCGCAGCTTAAGATTCCTCGGATTGGATAGCTGCAAGGATCGACAGCAGAAAAAAGCACCCAAACAGCTGCAAGAAGAGGAAGAAGAGAAGGAGAGGCCAGCAATGGAATTTTTTCAGAGGCTATGGGTGCTGGACATATTCAACACAGATTGGGGAAACAATATTGCTTGGCGACGACTGCAGATCCTACGCAAGCTTCTCATAATTAAGCCTACAAGCTCTTGGGAGAGAGGCCGAAAGGATGAATTCGCAGATATGGTGAAGTTGGAACTCCTCAACCTATCTGGGGATAGAAGTATACAAGTTTTGCCAAGCCTATCAAGGGCAATTGGCCTCAAGAGATTGGTTCTAGATGGTTGTCTCTGTTTGGAACATGTTGGGCCTGAAGGAGTCCCTCCATCACTTGAATCATTCAGCTTAGGTGTAGAAGCAGGAGAGGGTTGTAAAATATCCCGTATCTCCTTGGCTGGCTGTGCAAGATTGGTGAACTTCGAATTGCGTGGATCATTGCCAAACCTTAAGGAGTTGGACATCTCAGGATCTGCAGTCAAAACACTTGACCTCAAAGATGAGGTGGTCCATGTTAGAAAACCGTGTCAGCGGAAGCGATAATAGATCTAACCGAGATGTAAATGCGCAATCACAAATGACACCGGAGGCACAATATTTGTTAACGAGGTTCAGCCGAAGCCTACATCCCCGGGGCATGACTACAGGCGCCTCCCCAATTATTAGTAGCTATGTTGGTACTCGGCGATACTCATGGCCATGCCGCCACTCAAACCGAACTACCTAGTCTTTGTGTTACAACAGGGTTGGCCACATATTTAAAGGCCTCCTAGGTACAGAGTTTGACTATGACTCTACCCTAGCCCCCTAATACAACTCCAAGTCTAGTTGTAACCAAACCGAACACATATTCGACACATATACAACAAACTCCACCTTGGCGAATATGCCCGCCACCTTGAAGCCGTCCATGCGCGAACCTCCGTGTACCGACTTGAGTTGTCTTCTTTTCACCGCTCATTTTGAACGGCCTGGTGGGGCTAATCCCACACCAAGCACCAACCTCGTGAGAATAACACGCCACAGCTTGCATTGCCATCCATGACTCCACCTTCAACAACGCCCTTGCGGCTTGTATTGGTGTGCTCGACTTCTCACCAACCATGACCGTCTTTGCCTCCATGCATGACTCTCAAGGTCTTCTTATCATCTTGACTGATACAACCAAATTTCTTCATGCAATAGCCCAAGCTTAAATTAGATTCCTCTTTAGCCCCTAAGACATGCCTCACACCTTTGAGTATCACCTCTTGTCCATCACACATCTTGAACTTGATGTCACCCACTCCAATGACTTGATAGCCCGAGCCATCGCCCAAATGAGCAAGACCACCATTGTCCTTCTCAGTGTAAGATAAGAACCACTCTTTATTTGGTGTTGCATGGAACGAACTAGCCGAATCCAATAACCAAGCTTCACAAGACTTTTCAGTTGAAACCGTGAGAAGGTCTCCATCGCTATCCGAGTCATCCGACTTCTTGGCAATCATAGCACTTGCGGTTCCTCCACCCTTCTTCAGTAACGGACAGTCTTTCTTTATATGTCCATGATTAGAGCACTTGTAGCACACTGGCCCCTTCTTCTTTTTCTTGCCCTTCTTCTCATCCGAGCCATGATCACTCTTGACATGCAAAGCATCACCCGAAAGCTCCACAGTTGAGTTGTTCTTCCTCCTTTGGTCATGAGCAAGTAACGCCACAACAATGTCTTCCACCTTGATGTTTTCCTTGCCATATGTCAGAGTAGTAACCAAGTGCTCATAAGAACTTGGCAAAGAACACAGAAGAATAATTGCCCTGTCTTCATTCTCAACCGTCACCTCCACCTTCACGAGATCAGCGACCAATTGATTGAAGACATTGATGTGCTCAAGAAGATCTCGACCCTCGTGCATCTTCAAAATTTGAGCAGCTTACGCTTCAAGTCTGACTTCGGGTCAACGCCTTGGACATAAACCGACCGCCAAATTATCCCAAATTTTCTTTGGTTTCTCCATGACGTGGTACATGATTTGATCGAGACGCGAAAACTCGATAATAGCACATGCTCGTGCCTCATCTCCTCCCACTTATCATCATCCACCTTTTGCCGCTCGTCGCCGAGAGTCTTCAAGATTCCTGCTATGCCAACAGATCCTTCACTGTCAGCACATAACCGAAATTCCTGTTCACAAACTTCGCCACCTCAAATTTGGATGCCATTGACTTCGCTTGAACGCATCCGTCAACCCGCACGACTGCCTTGTCCTGAACACCGCTCAAATTTTTCACCAAGTCGCAGATCTGAGCTCCTCTAGGCACCTGGATCTCTCTTCTGCTTGCTTGGATTGATTCTCCTTTTGGCTTCATTGGCTTTGTTTATATACTGCTACCGTCCAGGCCTGGTATCCAAATCGGAATCCACAAACCGAGACCGAAACAAAAAACTCCAACAGAATTTCCCGTTTTCGCCGTTCTCCGATTTCCCAGCCGTGTCCATCTTGAATACTGCCTCTTCACGTCTTCATCTCGCCCGAGTCTTCAACGCCACCGGTCTTCCACGCGCCTACGGCCGCCCTGGCTTCTCCGCGTCTTCGCGCCTGCGTTGGCCTAGCCCACTGCGCCACCGGCTTTTCCACGCGCCACCGGCCGCCTTCGCTCCCGCGCCCGCTGCGCGAATGGCCGCCTTGGCTTCTCCGCGTCTTCACGCCACCGCCGGCCGTGCCTGCCGACTGTCGCCATCCCCATGCACCGCTCGCGCCTGCTCCGATTGCTGCCGTCCCGTGCGCCGCCACCACTTGGACCCACATTGCTGCCCTGTTGCGCACTGAGCGGAGATGAAGACGAAAACGGATCGGCAGCCCATAACACCAGCCACACATCAAAGAAAACCCAATCTCTCACATAAAAAATTGCTATGTGCACACAAACTTGTGCACCCAATTGTTGTTGTTTCCAGGGTAATTTTGATGCGCTAATCCCCGCCAATCCTCCGCCAAAATTTCATGTCACGCCTGCACAACATCTATGGCACAAAAAATACTCGCCGTGACATGATGTTTGCTCTGTGTAACATCCGGTTGCATCATCGCTTCCCGCCACCCGATCTCGCTCGACGAGAGCACCGAAGTCGCCGCCTATAACGACCTCGCCGACCACGATGTTGGCCCGATTATCACGTCTGATCAATCCTCGCCAACTGTAGTCCATCGAACGGTTCAAGCCTCCCACCTGAAGTGTTCGACTCCACCGACCGAATCGCCGATCGCCGCCACGCTCCACCTCGCACCAAAAACGAGTATTTTTCCTGGCGCCCGTCGAGCATGATCCTTGTGTCTCCACGTGATTCTCCGCACATATCTCGAGATCCAACCTAACCACGGCTCTGATACCACTTGTTAGAAAACCGTGTCAGCGGAAGCGATAATAGATCTAACCGAGATGTAAATGCGCAATCACAGATGACACCAGAGGCACAATATTTGTTAACGAGGTTCAGTCGAAGCCTACATCCCCGGGGCATGACTACGGGCGCTCCTCCCCAATTATTAGTAGCTATGCTAGTACCCGGGCGATACCGCGGCCATGCCGCCACCCAAACCGAGCTACCTAGTCGCCTTGTGTTACAACAGGGGTTGGCCACATATTTAAAGGCCTCTTAGGTACAGAGTTTGACTATGACTCTACCCTAGCCCCCTAATACAACTCCAAGTCTAGTTGTAACCAAACTGAACACATATTCGACACATATACAACAGTCCATGTCCCAAGTCTCCAGCAAATCGTTCTTTTGGGATGTGAGCAGCTCTGCTCAATACTGTGGCCAGAAAAGGGAATGCAACAGCTAAGGATGCTATTCATTGACACTCGAGGAGGAGGAGGAGAAAAGGTCAAAAAATTATCACCTGGTGCTTTCATCAATCAGTTACGACAAGAACACTGTCACGCATATGTCGCTATTGTGGACATGAGATTTGTTCAGTCGTTGGTGCTAGGAAGTTGGTTGGAGCGAGGAATTGGCATGTTTTGCTGGAACACTAATAGATTTAATCTGAATCTCTCCATATCTTCTTCTACTAGCAAAGATGACAGACAACAGAGGTGCCACAAGGAAAAGATGGGCGGTTGTAGCACCTACACGGATGTCACTGTTGAGGAGATAGCTATTCATCATGGCGACAACAGTGCTTTGCAGTTCCAACCGTTGGGCCGCCATGTCGAGATTGGCGAGGGAATTAGCTACACTGGCGTGGAGGAGAGCCTACAAGGGATCAAGGCTATCACCTTCATGATAGATGAGGTCGAGTCTTTGCACGCACATGACAATTATTCCATCACCACTGTTATCCCTGAACGCAAGATGCCCACAGGACAGATAATTAATCCAGGACAGATAATTAATTGGCGTTGTCTCAAGCGGTGCCGTGTCGAGAGATGCCCCAAGCTGCACACTGTCTTCATCGGCTACCGTTGCCCCTGCTTTAAAGAATTGGAGACGTTTTGGGCGGCTGATCTCCGGATGGCGCACTGCATTTGGAGCCCAAAATGGATGCCCTCTTATTATTTGGGTGATTCCTTTCTGAAGCTACGGAGCCCGAGACTCACATTTGTCCTCCCGGTGTGGTGGATTTCCCCAGGCTCATATTTTCCCAACTTGGAGACTCTCCACATCGTCTACTGTGGTTATCTCAGGCATGTTTTCCCCGTGGAGGAGGCATTGCTTCTGAACATGATACTGGAATTCCCAAAGCTGAAGCACATCTATTTGCATGATCTCCCAAGGCTGCAGCAGATATGTCAGATCAAGGTGTCTGCACCCATGCTCGAGACCGTCTGGGTCAGGGGATGCTGGTGCCTCAGGCGCCTCCCGGCCGTCCGTCGCCGAGACAACCGCCCTACTGTGGACTGCGAGAAGGACTGGTGGGAGAAGCTAGAGTGGGACGGGCTTGACGCCGGCCACCACCCGTCCCTCTTCGACCTGCGCCACTCACAGTACTACAAGAAGCCTCTGCTCAGAGGCTCAATTCTTCGGTGAGCCAGCGTGAGCTGTTCAGGTACACATACACGATGCACTCTCCCTTGCATTTTTTTTTTCTTTCATGTAATCGGTTGTATTTGTACTTGCGACCTTTGTAGATTTTGTGGTGGTAAGACATGGACATGTTGGTGCTTGCTACTACTGCCGTTGCTACAGTTGATCAAGTGTTGCTTGCCAAGTTGGTGTGTTTCCTAAAGAATAAATTAGTGTTTGACGCTGCGTGCATCCACCAAGTTGGTGTGTTTGATAGTATGTTAATCTGTGTGTGTCTCTTATGAGACTAAGTATCATCTATGTTGTGGTTATGTGTGTGCTTGAAATAAGAGGGTCAGCTCAGCTGTGCCTGTCGTGTGTGCCTATCAGTCATAGAACAGAACCCCATGGTGTGAGAGTGTTGCATGCAAAAGACTTGAGACATATTTTTTGTGTGATTGATACAGCAGCATGCTAATGCTGCCTGACACTATATTTGATTGATTTACATGTATTCTTAATCATCTTGTTCTACTTATCCTTCAGGTCATTTGTTTGTCTATTGCTCTGTGCAGCCCAGAGTGGAGAAGAATTTGGTGTTGCATTGTAGCTTCAGTTGAAGCATAAGCTTGCAGTAAAATTTGTGTGAAATCGAGTCATCCTCTTCTGAGGATGGTGAAGAGGATGGCTCTAGATATTTTCCATCAGTTGTGAGTTGTGACCTCAATATACAGCTGTGTTCATTCGTTATGTCACTGAGCACCGCTCTGACATCTCGATTATTTCTCTCTGTTTCCACAGTTTCAAAGATATTGGTTGTCACTTGGGAATCCCAGTAGTAGTAAGCGAGCGAGTAACACTAAGTTAGGCATGAGTGAGGTACCTGGTAGTGGTCCCTTATCCTAAAAGCTGTTGTCCAGATCATTTGACAAAGAGGAAAATTGTAACCTTTTTATGCTGCAAATGGTCCATACCATCTTGTAAATCTTGACAAATAGATCACAGAATTCATGGAAGTTGACTCCCAACTCAGTTATCAACTTATTGAGTCTGATAACCAACTTTCTGCTGCACGACAAGTGTTCCATGAATGCAGTCGCAGATGTGTTTGATTCATTGATTCACACATTATATGCCTGCATATTTCGGTAGGAAGTAGGAGTACAAATCAAATGGTGGTGTCAAGGCTAGAATGTGCTCCACGCGGTGTTAATTGAGTAATTTACTAACTCGGCAACCTCGTCTAATCCGTCGTCGCCGCCACAGGCGGCCGCTCGCTGGCCGACGGGCGGTGGCGGGCCTTTCACAGCATCCTCTCCCTTTAATCTCTTCAGTAACAACTGCTAGATCTAAGCACTGGCGTCCGAGGCTGTGGTCTCTATTGCTGAGCTCGGGTTGGTGGTGACGAGCGCCGAGGATGGTGTGGTTGGTGTTGAAGATCCACGGGGACCAGCGTTGGGGCTGGTGTTGCATCCTACTATCTAGATCTAGGTTGGAACTGACCGAGCTGTGCTTCCTTCCGTGGTGCTTCTCGTGGCTGTTAGATCTGACCGAAGCTGCTCTCCTCCTTGCCAGATCTGGTTGTCACAGCTGTGCTTGCGGTGCATCCAAATAGGCGCGGTGAGGTCGATGCTCTTCCTGGTGGTGAGGTTGTGGTTGTTGATGTCTGCTGGCGCAAAGCAGCGGGTGCAGTGGCATGAGCATGTTGAGGCAACAGTGATGAAAGCATGCCAATAACAACTTGCTCACCTGCCAAAGCTCCTTCCTCTCTCTGTTCCTGCCTACATGCTGCTACCTTCTTCAATCATACCCCAACTATCCTCCTCCCAATCATGCCATAACATTAGGCCTTCTATTTTGCGGGGTCCACAGACCCCTGCACTATCGTTGTCAGTTCATTGCATTTAGGGAGATGTTGCTCTGTTTAGAAACTCTACTTAATTAGGAAGCCTATTTACATGGGGTTCTGTTCTGAAAGAATATTGTAGATAAAGTTACAGTATTAGTTCAGACGCTCAAGAACACAGAAGACTAGAATGAAGAAGAAATTTACAGGCTCTTGAACTAATGCTGACAAAATACCCTGAGTACATGATCTACATTGAACATCACGGCTAAACCTACTGCTATTGCGTGTATAAATTCTTCTGCATTTTATGATTTACCTAAGGGTCTGTTTAGATTCCTGAACTGAATTTAGCTTCTGTAATTTTAGTCCCAATTCTAATTCATGTAGAATTGGAATTTGACTACAATTCAATTTTTTTTATTTGCCAAAGAAACTATAACCTGAAAATGGGATTATGAGGTAACTCAAAATCTTGTGTGGTTGCAAAAGAAATTTCAAGTTCTAAAATTGTCATTGTCATGGATTGTCTTTGTGATTGCTAATACATAATTTTGCTATAGAACCTGATATATTGCTTACTCATACTGCTGAAATTAACTCTTCCTTTACTGTCGGTGCAGGAAATATTTCCAATAGATTGCACATGCTGTATGAGTTCTACCTGTGCCAGGACGGATGCACAAGCAAAATGCAGTAAAGAACCTCAACTTGTGGTCGAACATCCCAGTTCATGTATTAATGAATTAACAACAGTTGTAGAAAATATGAATGGGTCTTCAATGTTCATAGAACCGGAGAGCAACTTGACTAGACAAGGGATACATGAGGGTGGGAAGCGGCATAAATATTTTGATGGTTGGCTTCTTACAAGTTGGCAGAGGAATGAAATACCGGTGGGCTCCAACTATCAAGCACAGGTGCCACAATGGACCGGTGAGCTGCCTGTAAGTTATAACGATCCTGAAACCTTAAAATGGTTGGGCACAAAAGTCTGGCCTCCAGAAAATGGAAACAGGAAAGCACTATTTTGCTGTGGCCCTATTGGCAAAGGAAGAGAAGATGTTTGCGGCTGCAACCTTCCAGGATCAGTAGATTGTGTTAGGTTTCATGTAGCAGAAAGGCGACTTCTGCTGAGACGTGAACTTGGTTCAGCTTTCTTTGATTGGGGATTTGATCTTATGGGTGAGGAAATTGCACTTTCTTGGACAGATGATGAGGAGGCAAATTTCAAGGCTGTAGCACGACTCAATGCATCATCTTCACGCAGGAATTTTTGGAATCGTCTCCACTTATTTTTTCACTTGAAGGGCAGGAAAGAACTTGTGAGCTATTATTTTAATTGTTTTCTTCTTAGATGGAGGTGTTACCAAAATAGGATTACTCCAAGGAATATAGATAGTGATGATGAGGATGAGACAGAATTTAAATTCTTGGGTAACCGTCTTGGTCACAGTGCAACTAAGTATCACAGTACCAAGCACACCGTTTGCATTCAGAATACACACTACACGGATCTTTGGTGCCCCTCTCCGGATCCATGCTCTCGGCCCCTGGATTTAGCTGTTCTTGGTGGGAGTCTTGCCGGCCGAATGTCAGTCGCTGTTCCCGGGTGTGGCGCCCCACCTATGCATCAGCTTGAGGGTCGGCGTCTGGTCCTTCACAGTGGCAACCCCACCTATGCATCGGCTTGAGGGTCGGCATCTGGTCCTTCACAAGGCGGCGACGTTGGGGGTCTGGCCAGGCGGTGGCATTCTGCTGGCCCTCGGTGCCTTATGGTGGTTTAAGTTAGATCCTCACTTGTTGTTGCCAACACTGGTGCTGGTGGCTGGCTTCGGCAACTTGTGGATGATGGACGATCTAGGTGACTACTCTTCGCTTCAGCGTCTTCATCTCTTACTAGCGTTGTTCATACATTTCTTTTGACCTATGTCATCTTAGCATCGATTCATGGATTCGCTTAGGCAACACAACTCATTTTTAGATGCACTCTATGGACTTGATGATTGTGTGCCTATTGGCTAGCTCGCAAATCTGTCTCATCGTAGAGTTGAACATCTAAAAATTGTTTGTCTGGCCTTGAGAAGGTGGCCATTGCTATTGGCTAAGATTAAGTGGTATGGTGGCACTAGCTTGGAATGATGGTGGTTGCAAACTGGGATCTCCGGTATTTCGACTTCAGTGAGAAATCCCTAGGTCTGACCTTAGTTGGTTGTGCCTGACAATGGCCTTGTTGAAGGCATTGTTTTGTAGTCTGAGGATTTACTCTCCGAGGTGAAAACCTTTGGTCTGGCCTTCACTGGTTGGATCATGGCAATGGCGGTGCATGTGCGTATCGAGTCCTTCTTGGAGGCGTTGTCATTGGAGAGCTTTTATCGCGGTCCAAGTGTTGCTATGATGGTGAATAGCCTTGAAGACAATATTGCGTGATGTAGTTTGCCGCGATGGTTCCTTTGTCTTTTCTTGTGTGTGTGTGTGTTTGGCTGTGTACACCCTAACTGTGTAGAAGCCGGGAGTCTTCTTAGTATAATTGTATCACCTTGATGTAATTTACTAAGATTAATAAAAGCTTCCTTTATCGAAAAAACACTGCATGGATCTGGATCGGTAGTTGCTGATCAGATTTTAAGAACCTGATTGAAGTTTGGTAATTCACTTTTCTCCTTGTTAAGAGACTGAATTGATAAATTCTTCCACTCATTGATTTGGTTATGCTGATGATAATGCACATGAGTTGCTGCGAGCCAAGCGTTGGAACAATTTGCTTGGTGCTTCAGCAGATGGATGGAAGTCTGTTAGTTATAATCTTATCGTTTATTCTGTTGCTTAGTCGCTAATATCTTCAGAGTCAATTAGTAGAAGTTTCGGTTTGTTGCTCTGCTAACTGTGTCGGTTGGTAATCAGAGTCCGATTAGAGTAGGGATAAAATTGAGTTGTGTAAGTCCGAGTAGGACACGTTGTATCAGACTATAAATAAACCCAGAAAAGGCTGGTAGAAGTATCACCAGGGAAAAAGAAACTCAAGTCTTCTCTGTTCTTGTTTCTCTACGCGCACATTGTTGAACGATACTGTTTTCGTCTGTTTTCCATTGTGTGCAGGTTTTGCCGCAGAATTCCAGAGGGTCTGGCGATCAACTGAGGAAGTAATTCGGTGTTTGCTCCAACAATTGGTATCAGAGCATCTGGGAATCAAAGATCATGTCTCAGCATGCAGGGCAGATCCAAGTAAGAGCAGCACCGACGAGGGCAAGCGTGCCAATTCAGTACCCGATGCTGACCGACATGAATTATGGCGTGTGGTCGATGAAGATGAAGATCCTTCTCAGTTCTCTTGGGGTCTGGTCGGCAATTGAAGGAGGTCCTGTGATCGATCCAGAAACAGATCAAGGGGCTTTGGCCGCGTTGGCTCAATCAGTTCCTGATGAAGTGCTGATGGTGATAGCACAAAAGCCAACTGCAAGAGAAGCATGGAACACGTTGAACGAAATGCGTGTTGGAGAGGATTGAGTGAAGCAAGCTCGGGTTCAGGTACTGAAAAGGCAGTTTAATCGGTTGAATATGGAGGAAGAGGAGAGCATTAATAAGTTCTCATTACGTTTGACCACCTTGGTGAGCGAGATCCGATCACTTGGTGCTGAGATGACGGAATCTACCGTAGTGGAGAAATTGTTCAGTTCTGTTCCCGACAAATTCATGCCAATTGTCGGAACAATTGAACAGTGGGGAGATCTCTCGATCATGTCTGTCTCCGGCAGCCGGAGGCCGCAGCTTTCGAGGAGACGTTGAAAGGCCGGCGCCAACAGAGAGAAGAAGGAAGTCAGCTCATGTTGGCATCAAACTCTGAAGCAATGTCCGTGAGAGGCAAAGGTGCAGATGAAGCATCAAGTAGCGCCAACAGAAGGAGGTTGGCGAGGCGAGGTCGCGCCGAGGACGGGCCGAGGTCGAGGTCATGAGGGTTTGCTGAAGATGGAGAAGCCAAAACCCTCCGCAAGTTTGAAGCCGAAGATAAGCCTCACCGCAGGTTTGACAAAACCAAGATTAAATGCTATAACTGTGATGAATATGGTCATTTTGCCTCAGAGTGTAAGAAACCGAAGAAGGAGAGGGCGTTCTACATAGAAAAGAAAAAGGAAGATGATCCCGTTCTCTTTATGGCTCAATGCACAGAGGAGAAACAAACTACGACACAAGCTTCAGAGTATGTGTTACTGAAAGAAGCAGGCATGAAGCCAATGCTAGAAGGAGACAGGAACTTTACAGAAGTCTGGTATCTTGATACGGGAGCCAGTAATCATATGACAGGGTGCCGAGGTATTTTCTCTGATCTGGACACTTCTGTGCGTGGAACAGTCAGATTCGGTGATGGCTCCAGTGTGGATATCTGGGGTAGAGGCACGACGTTATTCAGAGGAAAAGATGAGGAACATCATATACTGTCCAATGTTTACTACATCCCATCACTTCGCAATAATATTGTCAGCCTAGGGCAGCTAGATGAGTAAGGCTATAAAACAGTCATACAGGAGGGCACAATGTGCATCTATGACGAAGAAGGCCAGCTTATGACTGAAGTGCAGAGGCTACAGAATCGTCTCTATGTCATGAATCTGACTTGTACACAACCGGTGTGCTTCTAGCTATCAAAGGTGATAGAGAATGGCTGTGGCATGCGCGCTATGGGCATTTAAACTTCAGAAGTCTCCGAGAGATGTCAAAGACAGGTATGGTCGAAGGATTGCCATGTATTGATCACATTGATCAAGTTTGTGAAGCTTGCTTAGCTGGGAAACAAAGCCGGCTTCCTTTTCCCAAAAGTGCAAGCTTCCGGGCAGAACAACCATTGGAATTACTGCATGCATATCTATGTGGTCCCATCACACCAGCAACTCCAGGAGGGAAGAAATACATCCTGTTGTTGGTGGACGATTATTCGCGCTTCATGTGGGCTGTCTTGCTCAGCTCAAAAGATCAAGCCTTTAATGCCTTTAGGCTTGTTAAGACAAGAGCTGAGGTCAAATCACAAAAAAAAGCTGAAGGCACTGCGGACAGATCGAGGTGGAGAATTTGTCTCTGCAAAATTTGAAGAATATCTAGTTGAGCAGGGTATCGTGCACCATCTGACAGCACCATACTCACCTCAGCAAAATGGAGTTGCCGAGAGGAGGAACAGGACCATCGTGTCCACTGCGAGGAGCTTACTGAAGGCTAGAAGTGTGCCAGGAAAGTTTTGGGGAGAGGCAGTAGCAACTGCGACCTACCTGCTGAATCGGGCTGCCACCAAGAGTGTTGAAGGAAGAACACCTTTTGAAGCTTGGTACCAGAGGAAACCGAAAGTGTCTCACCTTTGAACCTTCAGTTGCCTGGTACATGTTAAGGATGTGAGACCTCATCTGAAGAAGCTTGAATACCGAAGCAAACCAATGGTGTTTCTTGGGTACGAGTCAGGCTCAAAAGCCTATCGGGTGTATGATCCTGCTAATAACAAGGTACATGTATCTCGTGATGTGGTGTTTCAAGAAGATAAGCTGTGGCGTTGGACAGACCAGGCAGACCAGAGCGAAACATCACCAACATTCAAAGAGATCTTCCAAGTGGAACTAAAACCGAGTCCTGTAAATCTAGAATCTGAAAATCGATTACAGGAAGAAGATGATCAGGAGGCAGAACCTTCCACACCTAATTCAACAGGGGCTGCTGCGAGTGGAGGGGTGCTAAATACACCCGGTACTGCTTCTTCAATAGAAAGAAATAGCACAGATGGAAGTTCTCAGGGATTTCTTTCAAGCCCTTCAAGCAATTCATCAGAAGAAACACCACCACGGAAGTACAGGACAATTCAGGATCTCTATGAGTCAACTCAAGAAATCAATCTGGAATACTATGGACTATGTCTAATGGGAGCTGAGGAACCCTCGAGTACTGAAGAAGCCCTGAAGACAAAACACTGGAAACTTGCGATGGAGGAAGAAATGAGGGCAATCCTTGGGAACAATACATGGGAGAAGGCACGTTTACGTGAGAACCACAAACCCATAGGCTTGAAATGGGTATTCAAGGTAAAGAAAAATGCAAAAGGCGATATAGTTAAGTATAAAGCCAGATTGGTCGCAAAAGGTTACTCCCAGCAGCAGGGCATTGACTTTGAAGAGGTATATGCTCCAGTAGCAAGGATGGAGATAGTGAGGCTTCTTATTGGGTTGGCTGCGGAAGGAAGCTGGGAAATAAATCACAAGGATGTGAAATCAGCCTTTTTAAATGGAGAATTAGCAGAGGAGGTGTATGTAACACAGCCACCGGGTTTTGAAGTTGATGCATCAATAGGAACTGTGTTAAAGTTAAAGAAAGCATTATACGGTCTTCGCCAAGCGCCAAGGGCTTGGAACTTCAAATTGGACACTACTCTAATCTCACTAGGTTTTGAGAGAAGCCAACATGATCATGCCGTGTATAGAAAACAGAAGGGAAAACTGCTATTGCTTGTGGGCGTGTATGTCGATGATCTGATAATCACAGGATCGGATGTGAGAATGATAAATGAGTTCAAAGGGCAAATGAAGCAGTTGTTCAGCATGAGCGATCTAGGTTTGTTGAGCTACTACCTCGGAATAGAGGTAAGACAAACCAAAGAGAGGATCACCATGTGCCAGTCAAGTTTTGCTGCAAACATATTGAAGGTGTCTGGCATGGAGGAGTGCAACCCATGTGCCACTCCAATGGAGCACAGACTCAAGCTAAGAAAAAATGCAACTGAGTCAGCTGTTGAAGAAACAAAGTATCGGAGTCTAATGGGCAGCCTCAAATACTTTTTTCGATAAAGGAAGCTTTTATTAATCTTAGTAAATTACATCAAGGTGATACAATTATACTAAGAAGACTCTCGGCCTCTACACAGCTAGGGTGTACACAGCCAAACACACACACACAAGAAAAGACAAAGGAACCGTCTCGGCAAACTACATCACGCAATATTGTCTTCAAGGCTATCCACCATCATAGCAACACTTGGACCCCGATAAAAGCTCTCCAATGACAACGCCTCCAAGAAGGACTCGATACGCACACGCACCGCCATTGCCATGATCCAACCAGTGAAGGCCAGACCAAAGGTTTTCACCTCGGAGAGTAATTCCTCAGACTACAAAACAATGCCTAGTTAACACAAGGCCCGACATAGCCCTCGCGGTGGGAATTGTTAGCAGATTCATGGCAGCGCCCAAAATTCAGCACCTAGCCGCAGTAAAACACATTCTGAGATACGTTAAAGGAACTCTCAATTATGGGTGTTGTTACAGCAAACGAGGGAAGATGAAAGCTGAATTGAAAGGATACTGCGACAGTGATCTCGCAGGGGATGTAGACGACCGGAAGAGTACAATGGGCTCAGTGTTTCTGTTTGGTTCAAATCCGATAACTTGGACATCACAAAAGCAGAAGATTGTTGCATTGTCCTCCTATGAGGTAGAATATATATCAGCAGCAGTAGCAACCTGTCAGGCAGTATGGTTGAGCCGTCTGCTAGGGGATTTGAAGAATGAGGAGCCGAAGAAGGTAGAACTGCTTGTTGACAATAAGTCGGCAATTGCTTTGAGTAAAAATCCAGTCTATCATACTCGAAGCAAACACATCGATATGAGGTACCACTTCATCCGGGAAAACATTGCAGAAGGGAAGGTGGAAGTGAACTACATAAAGTCTGAAGAGCAATTAGCGGACATATTGACAAAGCCACTGGGAAGAGTCAGGTTTCTGGAGCTGCACCAGAAACTGGGAATAGTGGACGTGAAATCTCTACAACAAGATTAGAGGGGTGATTTGTTAGTTATAATCTTGTCATTTATTCTGTTGCTTAGTTGCTAATATCTTCAGAGTCAATTAGTAGAAGTTTCAGTTTGTTGCTCTGCTAACTGTGTCGGTTGGTAATCAGAGTCTACTTAGAGTAGAGATAAAATTGAGTTGTGTAAGTCCGAGTAGGACACGTTGTATCAGACTAATCTGACTATAAA
Source organism: Guadua angustifolia (assembly GCA_036346375.1). Lineage (NCBI taxonomy): Eukaryota > Viridiplantae > Streptophyta > Magnoliopsida > Poales > Poaceae > Guadua > Guadua angustifolia. The sequence goes on along the minus strand of JAYEVE010000988.1, from coordinate 12,514 downwards.
TAGACCCAGAAAAGGCTGGTGGAAGTATCGCCAGGAAAAAAGAAACTCAAGTCTTCTCTGTTCTTGTTGCTCTACGCGCACATTGTCGGATGATACTGTTTTCGTCTGTTTTCCGTTGTGTGCAGGTTTTGCCGCAGAATTCCAGAGGGTCTGGCGATCAACTGAGGAAGTAATTCGGTGTTTGCTCCAACAAAGTCTGATCAGCGATCGAAGTTCATATGCAAGTTTTGATAGAGAAACCAGCTGAGTAGGTGAGAGTGATCTGTGAGCACTCACATGAATTTATATCGAGAAAGTGAAAAATGCACTGGTATAGCAGCATTTTCATCAATGCTTCCTTGAAGGTATTATGTGTACGTGCTTTCTTTTCCTTAGTTTTTTTTCCTTTTGTAAATTAACTTATACCTTATCCGGTAGGTATAATTGTCTGTAGCATGCTCTATGCTCATTTGTTGTATTTTTCTAGAGTGGTGGAGCAGAAAGAGCATGCACATATATAGATGTTAGTCTTCTGAAACTAATGCTGCAGATGTTCTTAGTAGATTCAGCATGTTGACAAGAACATGTTTGTAGTCTTCCTTTCGACCTGTTCAATGGTAGACACCATCCCATTCTTTTTTATTGTATCATTCATAATAATCTTTCATCACTTGCTCGGTTCGCTTATCGTATTCACTCACATGGACTACGTTAGTGCAGATGAGATCTTTCATGTGCCTATTCTTTTCTTCCTGTGACTTGTGAGCTGCACATGTGCCTATTCTTTTCTTCTTGTGACTTGTGAGCTGCACAGGTCAAACAGGTCAAATATTGCTGACTAAAATAATTTATTTAGTTTTCTCCATTGATAACTGTTTGCACCAGTTTTTGGAAATTGCTAGAAGAATCGGCCAAAGGGCAGGAGTTTGAATGCAGCACGAGGCGCCTTTGGAAAGATTGGATAACGTACGGAAACCTTGGATGGCATGTGGATGAAATTTGGAAACAGAGTCCAAATAGGAAACTACAAAGCCGATTCGGATTACATTGTCATGTTGGATCGGGACTCAGATCGGCTAGCGGGTATATAAGGCGCGCTAGGGCTGCTTGAAGGGACATCCAGATCAATCAACAACACATCTACTAGTCTTCTTTTAGCCTTTAGTCTTTTTAGCTTTGTAATCGTTCCTCTATAAGTCGACATTGATCAAATAAAGTTGCGAATCGCCGATTGTTTGATCATCATCGATTTCTTCAGGTTTGGTTTATTCTGTCTTGTTGCGCATCGCCTTTTCAGAATCAATCTGCCTTTTACCTTCGGATTAGTCTTATCGACTAGTCTATTTACCCGTTTAATCGGCTTCCTAGCTGATTTTTGTTTTAAGCTGATTCGCCTCTAGGATCGGCCCGACTGAATTTCACAACCTCGTTCCTTATCGATTGCAGGTCAAATCGACAGCACGCCACAAGATACTTGAACCGGCGCTGAATCGTGTGTTGCAAACCAGAAACCCTACTTCACGTTTTTGGTATCAACACACTTTTGGCACGCCCGGTGGGACAGATCGACAAAGATGACTGCAGGCAAGTCCACCGCACCAGCCGATGTGAACACTGATGCCATAATCGTCCCTACTTTGGACGATTTAACTCCAGAGCAACGCAAAGAAATCGAAGATCGGAAGGCTGCTTTGGAAGAGTTAATACTGGGATGTTATCAAAAAACCCGACGAGGGGTCACACAGAAGATGGCACTGCCAACATTGAACCCCTTCGGCGATACTGATGCTGCGTCAAATTCGGTAAGCCGATATCTCCCGGCACAAGCCGAATTGTCAGTTATGATTGAGCAATCTGTGCATCATGCATTAATTAACCAATCATCGGCTCTGGTTACAACTTTGAAGCCGATGATAGAAAATAGCGTAAAGACGATTGCACAAGAGTTGGTGACATCCGGAGGATTGATGGACCCATTGCAGCCACTCCCAACGTATCCCGTATATTCTGTGGCTCCAAACACCAACACGATCAAAGCGTCGACACTTGCACCATCGCTAATGCCGACCCAACCCACCGTGTTAGTACCACCAAATCCTCGTCCAAACCCAGTTGCTCATTATCACGCATACACTGACGCTGCGAAGTCAGATCCATCGGCTTCGAGAACTTCCTACATCCAATCGGCTGCCCAGCCGATTGAATTAGATGGAAATTGCAAGCCCCAAGGACCATTCCAAGTTAGGGAACCAGTTCCGTATAAAGTAGTTACATACCCAGAACAGTTTGGTCCATTGCCTGAAGTACCGGCTGCCAGAGCCGATGGGTACGAACCATGGTGACAACAGTACCCATCGGCTAGGATGAGCCGACCGGCCGAGTTTGCACTCGGGGGGCAGGATACTGTTCACCACAATTGGCCGAACCCTAGTGTTCCATCGGCCAATAACACCAATTGGACCGATCGATTTCCATGGTCCTCGAGAGATCAATTTGGCTCGTTTCAAAGGAAAAACCATCGGCTATAGAAAGCCGTACCCAGATTACATTGACCGAATGCCATACCCCCACAATTTCAAGATTCCTGATTTTGCAAAATTTTCAGGAGATGATTCGGTCACCACTTTAGAGCATATTGGACGATTCATCGCCCAGTGTGGTGAAGCAGCTCAATCCGATGGATTAAAAATTAGGCTTTTTCCATTGTCTTTATCGGGAACTGCTTTCACTTGGTTTACGAATCTGCCTCCAAATTTGGTCCACTTTTGGAACGATTTAGAGAGCAGATTTCACGAATACTTTTTCTCTGGTAGTCTGGAATTGAGAATTTCAGATCTAAGTGCTGTCCGACAAAAGTTTGGCGAATCGGCTTCTGATTATATCAGGAGATTCAGGGAAGTGCGAAATCGGTGTTTTAGTGTAGTGTTGCCCGATAATAAGTTAGCCGATTTGGCATTTCAAGGGCTGATTCCCCCACTCAAGGAAAAACTTGCCAGGCAAGAATTCACCGATTTAAGTCATCTACTTCATCGCGTATCGGCACAAGAGAGCCGATATTTAAGTAAAGAATTTAAAGATAAAATTAGAATAAATAACAAGGATAATGCCAAGGTAAATATGGTCGAGTATAGCTCAAGTGAAGCTTCTGAGGATGAAGCAGACATTAACATAGCCGAGTGGATAAAAGGTTCCAAAAAACCGCTTGTCTGTTCATGGCTTAAGCTGACAAAGAGTAAGTCGGAGGTCAAGTACGCTTTTGATGTATCTAAGTGCGATCGCATATTTGACATGCTGCTACAAGAAAAATTGATACGATTGCCAGAGGGACATACCATACCGTCGGCTGACGAGATCAAAAAGCGGCGATATTGTAAGTGGCATCATTCTTTTTCCCATAACACTAATGATTGCAATATATTTCGGCAACAGATTCAGGCAGCCATTGAAGACGGTCGGCTCAAGTTCGCAGAAGAGCCGGCCATGGAAGTCGATGTCAATCCCTTTCCAATTAACATGGTCCAAAGGTTCTAAGGGAAGCGCCATTGTCGATTTAAAACCCGTAATCAATGAGGCAAGTCGACATAGAATCAATCTCAAAAGGAGAAACACTAAAGATAACGATCGGCTCGCTCCAAATTGAAGCCGATCAAGATGGGAAGAATTCAAGGACGATTAAGCCTAAGGGAGAATTGCAAGCCGGGCGATGGTACAAAGCTGAAAGAACCCCACCTCGAAAACCGGCGTTCAAGCCCAGGCCAACTTTCTCACAGTTGTTTGAGAAATATGAAAAGATGAGCTATCGACAAAAGCAGCAATTTCGCCGACCAGATGAACCGCATCGGCCAAACACTGTGTTTCGGCCTAGTAATTGGTATCGGCCAGACAATGCAGAAAGAGCTCACCAAAGATGTCCTTTTTGGCAATTCTGTCGGGAAAGGGGTGTGGCATTACCGTCTGCAAAGTCATGCCCCATGGAGCATTACCCGCAAAGAGATTGGCCAAGACAATCGGTTGAAGAGCGTCTATTTAGGCCAATGTCGGATCAAAATGAGCCGGGGCACAGGAAGCCGGTAAAGGAAAGGCTAGGCACACCGAACCAAGACAAGAAAAAAGAGCCAATTGAGAACTGGGTCGGTAAAATCCGCAAGCCAGTGGAGCCTAAACCCAGATGGTGCCCAACCGGACTTAGCCGATCGCAGCGCAGACGGCTTCAGCGCCTAAGGACGCAGGAGATGAGAGAGGCCGAGGAAGAAAAACAGAGAGATGAAACATTCGATAAATTACGGCCGATGAAACTTGTTAAAAAGGAGTGGAGGAAAAAGGAACAAGCCGGTAATGAGTCGGATTCCTCAGATGACTTGATGTCGCCGGTAGTTCGGAACGACACTCCTCCCATGACATCAACATGGTATTCACTCTGCCAGCCGAATTCAGAATCAAAACTGAATCGGCTAAAGACACTTTTGCACAACTGTGTTTAGGTGCCCAGGATGCCGTGGTTTGAAAAACCGCGAAGACCCCCATCGGCACTTGAAGTCAAGATTACTAAAAGGCTTTATCAACTAAAAGCCGATATCCGTAATGCTCAGAGACTCGAGGGGCTATCTGAACTTAATGACACTTTCCACTTGCAAAAAGTTGGGTAAAACCGATGAAGATTTAATCAAAACTAACATGGTCCTCAATGACTTCACGGAGACCCCATCGGCAAAGGGGTGATGGTTACGTAACTAACCGCCGGCGTAGGAAAATTTTGCCGATCGCATTCTTTGTAATTGAAGCAAAAGGAATTACAACAGGCTTCTAGGACGAGATTGATACATGCCAACTCGTTGTATACCTCTACCATGCACCAACTTCTTATGCGATTGGAACGGAGATGAAGTCGGTTGTTGTCACCGATACATCGGCTCATATCGCCATGGCCGCTCCGACGCAAATTGGCCACACGGCTAGCGCACGCATATCGTAAGGCACTAGACGACAGATTTCATCGCATTGGGAAGGTAGCTTTACGCCGATCGCTGTCAAGCCGTGCACCTTTGATCTAAGCGAGTGAAGTCTTGAGAAGATGGGGTGTAAATGATCCGAATTTTACAAGACAAGGCAATGAGCTATCGGCAAGTGATGAATTCGTGTGAAGCCATTGAAGATTTCCAGAGTGAAAAGTTGGGTCAAGGTTTCACTTCGCCGATATACTCGAAGAAGTAGATATAGGAGAAGGGGATAGAAAAAGGCCAACTTTTGTAAGTGCAAACTTAGGTCTAGAATACAAAAACAAGTTGGTCAAAATATTTAGAGAATACAGGGATTGTTTCACCTGGGAATACTATGAGATGCCCGGTTTAAGCCGACAGCTAGTAGAACATCGGCTGCCTATCAAACCAGGGTATCGGCCATATAAACAACCGCCTCGGCGTTTTAATCCAGAATTGTATGATGTAATAAAAGAAGAAATCGAAAGGCTGCTAGAGGCCAAATTTATAAGGCCTTGCCGATACACCGAGTGGGTATCCAATATTGTCCCTGTCATGAAGAAGAACAGCAAGCTTCGGGTATGCGTTGACTTCAGAGATTTAAATAAGGCTACGCCAAAGGATGAATATTCGATGCTGCCTCAGGTAATAAAATTATAAGTTTTCTCGACGGGAATGCAGGATATAACTAGATATTCATGGCAGAAGCTGATATCCCTAAAACCGCCTTCAGATGCCCTGGTGCTATAGGGTTGTAAGAATGGCCGGTAATGACATTCGGTTTAAAGAACGCAGGTGCTACTTACCAGTGCGCCATGAACTTGATCTTTCACGATCTAATCGGCCATATTGTTGAGATTTACATTGACGATGTAGTGGTCAAGTCTAGAGAAGATTGGCAGCACTTGGCCGATTTAGAAAGAGTGTTCCAGAATACAAGGGCTCATGGGCTGAAAATGAACCCTTTGAAGTGTGCATTTGGCGTGTCGGCTGGCTAATTCCTTGGTTTTATGGTTCATCAGAGAGGGATCGAAGTGAGTCAAACAAGGGTCAAGGCTATAGTAAACACAAAACCACCGACATGCAAAAATGAATTACAGAAGCTGATCGGCAAGGTTAATTACTTGAGACGATTTATCTCAAATCTGTCTGGGAGGATTCGGGCTTTTACGCCACTACTAGTGTTGAAAGATCATCAGGAGTTCGTGTGGGGAGCCGATCAGCAGAAAGCTTTTAACGACATAAAACAATATTTGGCATCACCACCAGTCTTAGCTACACCTCAGAAAGGTATCCCATTTAAGCTATATGTGTCGGCTGAAAGCGAGACCATTGGGGGCGTATTGGCGCAGGAAATTGATGGTAAAGAACGAGTAATATTTTACATAAGCCGACGACTATTGGATGACGAAACCAGGTACCCTCTAGTAGAAAAATTATGCTTATCATTATATTTTGCTTGCACAAAATTCAGGCACTATGTGTTGGCATCGACCTGCATAGTAGTATGTAGAACTGACGTCGTTAAATACATGCTATCTGCCCCAATTTTGAGAGGACGACTTGGAAAGTGGGCTTATGCTCTAACCGAGTTCGATCTGCAGTTTGAATCGGCCAAAGCTATTAAAGGGCAGGCCATAGCCGATTTCATAACAGGACACGATACTGACGAGGGCTGGGCATCCTTTAACCGCCGCACAGACGGTCAACGGATCCCCGAGCTCGGGCGCCCCGACCACGACTTTGGTGCGGCTGCGCCGACCTAGAGCGCTGGCCCGAAGCACAGCTTCGCCGACCTCGAGCCAAGCGGCCTCGCCCAGTGCCGAGTCCACCCTTAGATTTCGGATCAAGCATTTGACCGGCGGTTGCTCAAGGAGCGGGTTAGGGGCAGACGCAGTGCAGGCAAAGAAGTCCGAGTGCCATCGCCACCCTCAATGTGCATGAAGGCCACTTCCCAGGAACCTCTCCCGTCCGTTGCGTGCAGGGGAGGTATAAAGACCAAGGAAGCGTAGTCTTTTGGGACAACGAACTCACAACACACACATAGCTCGAGCTTAGACATAGCCATTGTTAAACTTGAGTCAGAACACATCCCCAATGCATCAAGTAGACAAGAAAACCGCCGCAAGGCGATCGAGTAGAGCTATTACCTCCACAGGCTCGAACCAAGATAAATCTCGGCCTTCACACTCGCCGCCTTGTTCACCATAGTCACGCCTTCACTTTTCCTCCGCTTGAGCGAGCGCTGTTCGGGTCCCGTGATCACACCGACCCCATCTCATTTCTTGTGGTTACGCGATCCCGATCGCCGACAAATGGGCGCCACCGTGGGGTCTGACAGTTGCTTCGCTTTTGTAGGAACGACATCAAGGTCCCGGGAGCATGGCGCGCTTCGCCGGTGGAATTCATCGAAGCGTGGATTCGCACGCATCTCTGCTGTCCCTATTTTTTTTGCCTTCGCCACCGCTTTTCGAGCATCACGCTCGATGGCGACGGCCAGGGCGAGGGAAACGCGATGACCGTGATCCGCGAAACCCCGAGGACGCTTGCCGGATGGTGCGCGTCGCCATTAACCAGCATAACCGCCCGGCTGGAGGCCGCAAGAGAAGGCCAAGACGCTTCGGGCCGCCTTGCCCAGCCTCACGGAGCGCCCGCTTATCGCCCGGTCATGGTCGACCCGATAGGGCGAGGTCGGAGTTTTGGCCGAGCCACGCCGAAGAGCTCGACGGGTTGCGACCGAGGCTGCCCCTTCGCAGCACCGGTCAACACTGGGACCCGCCCTGAGAAGCGATGACAACACGTCCGCGCGCGCCGCTCACAAGACCCATCGGACGCCTCCGCAGAGCTGGCCTCCGAGCAACGGACTCAGGACGAGGCTTTTGACGCAGACGGTTTGGCCCCGCGGGCCCGTCCACTGCCAGGGCTGTGCCCGAGTTGCCAACACAAGCTCGCCAGTCGACCGGCAAGCAGTTCGGCGACCTCTCCCCAGACGTTTCGCCCAGCGCCGCTGGTCCGTGATCGCTGGCGCTTATTTGCCGTGACTCTCGTGTTCGCGCGTGGTCGTTCCCACCAGAGGTCAGGTCGCCGAGGTAGCCTCGACTCTGAATCCGGCAGCAGCAGGGATCTTGTTGGTGATGACCACACTGGCGCTACCGTCTCCTATGGTGGCATGATGGGCGACTTTGACGGCTCGCGGCGGCGGCCGGCTCGGTTCAAGCTTGCGCCGATCGAGCGCTTTGATCGACCAAGAACCTCGATGAATTCTCGCTCATCTACTCGACCGCTAACTTGGTCACGGGGTGGTGAGCTCGTCATGGCCAATTACTCTCCCGGACCGCCCCGGACGGTGCCGCTGATCTCTGGCTTTTCAACCGAAACCTGGTTCTTTCGTGTCGTGGCGCCAATTCAGAACGCCTTCGCCTCCAACTTCCGAGTTGTTACGAGCGCCGGGGAGGAGAGAAGGACCTGGATCGTGGTCATCCAGTGGCAAGAATGAGCCGTTAGTGATTTCGCGCGCGATTCATCCGAACAAGGAACCTCGATTCGAGCATCTCCGGACGAAGCGAGCCATCAAGGCTTTCAAGGCTGGCCGTCCACGATCGCCGCCCACGTAAGACCGAGATCACCACGAGGCTCGGCCGTCAACAAGCTTTTTCCGCATGGCGGAGCGCACGCGACGCCGACGACGCCGTCCGCCGAACGCTTGACTATGACCAAGGTAAGCTTGGTCTCGAACCAAAGGCCGCCGTCCCAACTCAGGGCGCCGACCACGGCACCACCGCCGAGAAGCTTAAGCGTGATCACAGGGCGCGAGGTCCGCCGGGTGGTCGTTGGCGATGGCTAGCGCGAGGTCCTTGAGGTCCCGAGATCGGGCTCGAAGGCTCCAAGCCTCGCCAGGGACGCCTCGACCTCGTCAGCGCAGAATCCATTTCAAACAGGGAGGCCGACGACCAGGCCCCGGCCGATCGTCTTTCGGCCGTAGGGGCCGAGGGCGCCAGGTATGATGAAGCAAAGTTCGCCTCGTTTTACAGGTGGCCGCCATGATCTCGCGCACTCGCAGGTTCGGGCAGGCAAGCCGGAGGCCTTCTATGATGGGCGGGTGAGATGCCCATGCTCCCGAAGATGACGACCAACGAGCATAGGTGAACGCTAGAGCGGAACACGGCGACATCGATCCGAGTTCCAGCAGGCGAGCGCCGATCGATGTCATCTTCGGCGTTCGTCGGCCTACCAGTCCAGGTCAAAAGCACGCCACGGCCATCTACCAAGTCGCCATTGAAACCCATTGAGCAGCCTTTGCAAAGTGTGCCGGGCCACCATCACTTTCTCTCGAGGACGCCTCGGGTATGGCTCGAGACCTGAAGACCGCTTTGGTCGTGACCCCGACCATCGCCAATCACCGGCATCGGGTGCGCCATGGTCGACGCGGTAGCTCTCTTAACTTGTCTGCAGCGGGCGCCGACCGGATGCGATATACTTGGCCCGGTCAAGAGCATATATACCCTTCTTCGATCGTCTCCGGAGCTCGACCATCCCCCAGGGTAGGTGGTCTTGCCCGCTACCGGCGACGACCGGACAACTTTCGGTGACCGAGTCGATCACCGAGGTGGTCGAGGGTGACCTCCGCATAACGCCATTCTCGCGGCCTGCCTCGTCAAGTTTTATGGCGCCAACCATTATGGCCATCGATGTATGAAGCCGCCGCCCAAACGGCATCATCACGGCTTGGGCGACTGCAAGTGCACATGGATGTGAGACCGCGTCCTGCTCGCAGCATGCCGCCTAACGCGCCCGGCGACGGCGAGGAACGCCCGCTGTAAGGCAGCGATCCATTCAATAGCGACGAGGGCGTGGCCGCCGACGAGACCTTCAATTCAAGCGCGCCCACATCTCGCCGAAATAGTTCCAACATAGGAACTCGAAGCCGTCACCTTCCTTCGCGCTAACGAAGGTATATTCGCTGGGAACCCATGGACATGCCCGCGCCCGAGGAGGTGATCGAGCACAAGTTGCGGTGAGATCCGGCTCTCGACCGGCGCGCGAATCGCGCCGCTTTCCCGGGAGAAGGTCGCGTCATCAAGGAGAATCTCGGCAAACTCTTGAAGGCGGGTTCATCCGTGAAATTGACTACCCAGTGGTCGCCAACCCGGCCATCGGTGGAGAAGAAAGAAAGGAAAGTGGAGAATGTGCGCCGACCACACGGGTTGAACTCGACTTTCCAAGGACAACTTCGCTCCTTCTCAGCAGACGACCGATCGCCGACTCCACCGCGAAATGCCAAAATGCCGAGCTTGGATTACATTCGATACCACCAGATCAAGTCGGGCCGACGACGAGAGCAAGACATCCTTCATCACGCTGCTTGGCACCTATTCCATGCACGACCATGTCATTTGGTTCGCGAATGCACCACGCTTTCAGCCGCTCGATGACCAAGACCTTCAATCCCAGACGCGGAACCTTGAGGTCTACGTGGGACGACATCATCATCAAGAGCCCATCCGAGGGTGACCACGTCACGACCTCGAGAAACCTTCGCCAACTCGAACAGCACAAGATCAAGCTCAATCCCGAAGTGTGTGTTCTACGCAAGGCGTCGGGAAGGTGCTCGGCTACATGATCGGGGTTCGAAGGTCGGCCCGAATCCGAGAAAATCAAGGCAATCGAGAAGATGGCTACCGACCTCGATCAAACAGTGCAGAGCCTCACCGCCGCGTGGTCGCCCTCGGAGTTTATCTCGAGGCTCGGCGGAATGGGCTCCCATTCTTCCAAACTCGCGAAGCACGGGGCTTCAAGTGGACTCCAGAGGCGCAGCTAGCCCTTCAACGAAATGAAGGTATACTTGTCGCCCCCACCCTCCTCATAACGCCACAACCTTGGCGAGAGGTTGTCCGCTATACCGCAGCCACCACCCACGCCGCAAGGTTGCCCCGTGGCGAACAGGATCTCAAAGAAGACCCAATTTATTACGCCACGTAGGTCTTGCACGGTCAAGCGAGCGCCACCCGCAGTGCGTGGTGCGCCAGATGTTTCTCATGGCGTCGCTAAGTTCGCAGACTATTTTCAGCGCATTCGTGGTTGTTCCGAGCAACTTCCCGCCGGGGACATCTTGCGGAACCCAGACGGGCGGGCGACGCTAAGTGGGCAATGGAGCCGGGCTGCATTTGATGTCCGTGTCATCGTCGAACAACCATCAAGTCGCAGGTGCCCGACTTGTGGTAGAGCAGCGTCCGAACCAGTGTCTGAGCTCCCGAGGTCGAGGACTAAAAAAGCCTTGGGTCATGTTCTTCGACGGCTCGAGGTCCTTCAAGCGCCAGGTCAGCATCCTTATCCTCACACCACACGGCTAATCGACCGAGGTACGTGGTTCGCTTTTGGGTTCAGCGCGCACTCAATAATGTGGCAGAGTATGAAGCCTCTTGGCGTGCCTCCGAGCTTGCAAGCTTTAACGGCGCGGCGCCTGGTCGAAGGGCGACTCCCAAACTGTCAGTCAACCAAGACAACAAGGAGTACCAATGTCTCGAGACTTGATGGCAAAGTACCTTGCCGAGGTGCGCAAAATGGAGAAGTGGTTTCAGAATCCTGAGCTCAAGCACATTCCTGTGAGGGACAACTCAAACACGATTTCTCTCCAAGCTCGCCTCCTCCGACGACGAGATACCACCCGACGCCATCCTCGAGATCGCGCGTTCTCGATCTCCCACCAGAGGTCATGCTCACCGTGGTCGAGGATATGCCTTCCTAGGTCGAATCCATCCAGAACTCTCCTTGCGGGGGCGACCTACCACCCGACCCCGCACGAGAGAGAGTCAGTCCGGTTACCAAGCGAGTCTATACACGCCATCGAGGGCAAGCTTTCACAGCGAAATGTTTCGCAGATCCTCGACGCAAAGGCATCTCCACGGAGGAGGGTAAGTACTACTAAATGACATCCATTCAGGCCTCGTCAGGAGCGATTCTTCAGACAGTCGATGGTCGGCAAGGCCTTCCGCATGGGGGGACACGATTTCCCGACGCACCGCAAGATGCTCGCGATATCGCCCGCACACATCAAGATGCCAATCTCCACACCCGGAAGTGATCAGCTCCGCTTACGCCTGCAGACCATCCCGCCGCCCTTCCTTTTCGACATGGGGCCGATATCCTCGGCCCTTTTTCCCCAAGCAAATGGGGAAAGAGGTTCCTGTCGTCGCCGTTGATACCTTCATCAAGTGGATAGAAGATGAACCTGTCTTGACCATAATCGCCGAAAGCAATGCTCATTTTTTTCCACTTGTTCGTGGTCACCGTGCATGGGGTTCCATGCAAAATTATCATCGACAACTGCATACGCTTTTACCGCGAGTTGTTCCAGAGTTTTGCGAGGAACTCGCATCAAAATATGCTTAGCTTCGATGGCTCATCCTCGCAGCAACGGAGCAAAATGGAACGCGCCAACGGGCAAATCGCGTCAGTATGCCAAGAAGCGAAGGTAAATGAGCTCTAACGCGCGGAAGACCTAGGTGGATCTAACTTCCAACCGCCCCTATGGTCTATTCGCATCACGGCAAGCCGAGCCA